>JBBPBQ010000004.1:43306874-43359473 GCA_037974755.1 Cicer yamashitae
TCACATTTAATATATACAATCTCAATCAAAGTTAAGTCTATTGTCTAAATTACTTTAATGAATAATAAAATTATATTATTAAAAATGTAAAAAGTTATACTAAACAAAGGTAATTTAGAAATTTTATCATGAAATATGAGAGAAAGTGTTGATTTTTATTTATATTTCATTCTAAAAATTGTAAGTTAATTTTTTATATATTTTATTTTAAATAAAATATTATCGTAAAAAATAGTATTTAATATTTGATTAATAATCTAAAATATAATAATAAATAACACGAGTAAATATTTCAAATTAAAGACAAAATATGTGAAGGACTAATAATGTAATATTATCCGGTTTAAGGTACTTTTAAAGTATTCAAATCTAAAATAATTGCTGATATTTTTCAGTTAAATGTTTTGATATAGTTGATATGATATTATATTTTGATTAATATTTAAATTTATTTATTTGATTATATTCTCAAATGAAAAGCAGAAAAGTTGTATTAGTGTTGGATTTAGTTTCTTGAGACTTCGGCTACCTCTCTACTATAGGCTTATTAATATGCTTGGTTACTGTGACAAAACACTCCATCCATATTCAATACTCATATGATTCCTTAATCCATAGCCGTTTGATTTATCTGACAACCTTTCCACGTGTGATTATTGTCTTCATCTTATAAACTCTCTCTCTCTCTCATTAATATTCTCTCCTACAGCTTTACCCCACTTTCCTCTCTCCCATTTTTTCACTTCATCTTTGCTTTCATTTTCCACACACTCTTTTCTGTCTCTCTCATTCATTATTGAGTTTTTTTTTTATTTCCAGATTTCTTATCCATGGCTTTGATGCATTTTCTTCTTCTGCTTTTTGCAGTCTCTATTGTTTCAGCTGATGAAGGTTAGTGTTTGTTCTTATGCTTTCTTTCTTCTCAAGTGATGCTTCCTTTTTTCCACTTTTTCAATATAAAGTTTGTGTTTTGAATCTTTCATTGCTCTTTAGTTCTATATTCTCTATATGGGTTGGCATTGTTCAGAAACTACTGCAAAACTTAACATTTATTTCAACTTCATAGTTTTATTTTTTATTTTTTTTAGTGCTAACCCTCTAGCAAAAGATTTTTGTGGTTCCTTTCTATTTATTTGTTGGAGATTTTTAATTATAATGTTATTGGTTTGTGTAAAATTTAACTATGCTTTGTTTTATCAAAGGCTCAATGTACCATTTTCTTTCCATTTTCACATTTGCTTTTAGTGTTGAGTGTTATTTGAGATTTGAATAGTGTTTAAAGTCCCGTAATAGATACATTTTCTATTTGAATAGTGTTTAAAGTCTCGTAATAGATTTGAAATGCTAGGTAATGAATATGCATTTTGGAAATAATGAAAAAATGGTTTTTTGACATTTTTATTGTTTCTAGTAATTGTTTACTTCAAAACTCTCTTATATCCTTATTGATGAGTAAAATTAACACAAATTTTAGGAAATAAAAATCGGAAATGTTTTCACAAAGTAACCTGTTAGGTTTGAAGTACATGCATTCTATTTCTTAACATATTGAACTTTATTTGTTTAGGGTTCAACTTATGGTAAGCTTAGCTATGTTTTTTATTGATTGGTCCTCTTCATGATGACTTTTTTGTCCTTCTATTCACTCTCATAATTGTCATTTTCCCCTACATTTTGATGTGTGTATCCGTTGTGAAGATTCTTTTTGAATGAAGTTTCTTTTTTAGGGAACTATTGATCTATTGTTTAAATTTTGTTGTTGTAATATTAGAAATAAATCATCAATTGTTAATGGATTGATTTTAATAGACCAAATATGGATAAGAATATGGTTGCATAAGCTTGTGTTAATTTGAATGGTTAATTAATCTTGTGAGGACTTGAATCTTATTGTTAATAGATTTTAATGTTTATACTTTGCAGAACCTTTTATTGGAGTGAACATTGGAACAGAACTCTCTGATATGCCACACCCTACTCAAGTAGTCGCGCTGCTCAAAGCGCAACAAATTCGACACGTTCGTTTGTACGATGCTGACCAAGCTATGCTCATTGCACTTGCAAAATCAGGCATTCAAGTTGTTATAACCGTCCCTAACGAAGAACTCTTAGCAATCGGTCAATCGAATGCCTCAGCTGCCAATTGGGTTTCCCGCAATGTGGTCGCACATTATCCGGCCACCAATATCACTGCCATTTGTGTTGGTTCTGAGGTTTTAACCACACTACCTAATGTTGCAAAAGTTCTTGTCAACGCGATCAAGTACATTCATTCAGCCCTTGTTGCGTCGAATCTTGATCGCCAAGTTAAAGTTTCAACACCACTTTCTTCATCGATCATCCTTGATTCGTTTCCTCCTTCTCAGGCTTTCTTTAACCGATCGCTGAATTCGGTTTTAGTTCCGATCCTTGATTTCCTGCAATCCACCGACTCTTATCTCATGCTCAATATTTACCCTTACTATGATTACATGCAATCAAATGGTGTGATTCCATTAGATTATGCACTTTTCAAACCTCTCCCTCCAAACAAAGAAGCTGTTGATTCCAATACCCTTCTCCATTACTCCAATGTCTTCGATGCCATGGTTGATGCGGCATACTTCGCCATGGCTTTTCTAAATTACACCAACATTCCTGTAGTTGTAACCGAATCAGGCTGGCCTTCAAAAGGAGGCTCGAACGAGCCCGACGCAACAATCGACAATGCCAACAATTACAACAGCAATTTGATCAAGCATGTGTTTAACAAAACTGGAACACCGAAACATCCAGGAACTGCTGTTAGCACTTACATCTATGAACTCTACAACGAGGATATGAAACCGGGAGTGTTGTCTGAGAAAAACTGGGGATTGTTTGACGCGAACGGAGTTCCTATTTACATTCTACACTTGACAGGATCGGGAGCGGTTTTGGCGAACGATACAAGCAATCAAACTTTCTGCGTTGCGAAGGATGGCGCAGATCCGAAGATGATACAGGCTGCATTGGATTGGGCGTGCGGACCTGGAAAAGTGGAGTGTGATCTATTGTTGCAAGGACAACCGTGTTATGAACCGGACAATGTGATTGCACATGCTAATTATGCTTTTGATAGTTACTATCATAAAATGGGGAGTACTCCTGATTCATGTGACTTCAAGGGTGTTGCTACAATCACAACTTCAGATCCAAGTAAATACTATTTCCTTATAAACTGGTTTGGAATAGCATTAGCATTTTCTTTCTTAAGTTCTATTGATAAGCTATAGAATAATTAATTAAGATTTCTTTGAATGATTGCAGGTCATGGTTCTTGTATATTTCCTGGAAGGTAAAAAGACATTTGCTTCTTTGATTCATTTTCACTGTCCTAAATGCACAATTTTTATTTTGCCTTATATTAAGTTATTTTTAGGTTTCGTTTTATCCAATGTGCATTATTACTTATAAGTATTTGGTTAATGAATATATTTGCAGTCTTGGAAAAAATAGCACCTTTGGAAACTTCACAGCACCATCAATGAATTCATCAAGTGATTCTTCAGCCTACAGTATCCACAGCATTGAAATGAGAATTAGTAGCCTTGTAATGGTGACAGGATTTCTAATACTGGGAGTGGTTTTGATTTAGTGTGATATATAATGTCATGAACAAATTAATGTTACTCATTCAAAAATTTTGTGGTGGTGATAATGCTACAAATTGGTATTGGTAGGGGTAGCATTGTGTTGTTCATTCATTCAATTTTGTACAAAATCCAGCCAAGGGTTTGGACTGAATGAGGTTGCAGCTAAATCATCATTGTCATTCTTTTCAGTTAGAGTTGATTCAATCATTATCATCATCAATCATTGATATTCCACAAGATTAGATACACACTTTTGTGTTTGATGCGACTTAAAAAGAGAGAATGCAAACTTGAGAGTGTTTGGGTGTGTGGCTTATGCCTATATAAGGCAAGTTGGATCCAATATCAAATTAAATCATAGAGGGACACACTCGCAATTAAAAAATAGAGTTTATAATTTTTTAATTCAATTTCCTACTATATTCGACTACATCAGAGGGAAACCAATACATATCAAAACTTAAATGTACCCCAAAATTTACCTTTTATCAAAATCATAGCGACAACACTATATGATTCTACCAAATTTAATGTCGAGCATGCATTAAGAGACATAAGGGGTTGTGTTTTATTATATGATTCTACCAAATTTAATGTCGAGCATGCATTAAGAGACATAAGGGGTTGTGTTTTACTTTTTAATTTTTGAAAACTATTTTATAAATAAATGTTAGAAAACTGTTTTTAAAAAGAAAATTTTAAAAAAATCTGTTTGGCAACTCTAATTTTTTAAAACAGTTTTTGACTAAAGAATTAAAAAAATTGAAAAATGAAAAGTAAAACACCATTTATCTGTTTTGCTTTTTTAGTTTTAAAAAGTATAATATTAAAAATATTTTTACAAAACAGTTTTTAAAGACAATAAATCTAAACAAATTTTTTAGTTTTTAAATTTTAAAATACTAAAATAGAGTTTTTGGGATGTGAATCAAACAAGCCCTTAATGCTCTTCGTTTTCGTGCTATTATGGATACAACGTCAATTTTTGATTTGGGCCTGAAATATGATTCATTCAGTAAATTATTCTTTTGCCCCAAAAAAAACTAGGTTTTATTTCAAAAAATAATCTAAATTATAAATAAAAAATGATCCCAGCCAAAAACGAAGTTCTAAAGAATCATTGGGCCTCATTTATTCAAAGGCCCAAAACGGTTTCGAAAACAGTTTTCAAAACCGCCCCTCACATTTCTCCGCTTTACTCTCCCATACTGTTACAAAACCCTAGCCCAACAGCTGATATATAAATACACCACCATCCCAATTCTAATTCGTCAATTTCTTCGTTCTCCAGATCTAAATCGTTCATAATCTAAGATTTATCCTTTCTGAATTTTCTTTCCCTATGATATTCTCAATTGAATCTAATTTGCATCCACTATGATTCTCTATTTCTTTAACCATGTACTAGAGAATACGAAATGATGCAATATTAACCGGTTCCTCTGGACTGGCATATTCCTAATTATCCATGGATTCTTGCTTTTTCTCGTAGGGTCCACAATTTCCACAAATCGAATTGCAAATCTTTTTTCATATATGTTTATTTTGTTTTATTGAAAAATATTTATTTATGAATTTCATTTGCTATGCATTTTAATATTTGTTGATATGTTTTGCTCGATGATGATTGTTTTGCTTTAACCACACTGAAGAGAAACGAGATGGTGTTTGATGCTCTTTTTATTTAATTCTCTGTTATGCTTTTTGTGTTTAGCTTTGTCTAGTGATTTCTTTCTCTAATTAAAGAGTAATTTAGTTTACTCTTTTTTTAGAGTTTGAGAGAGGGCTTTGTTAAGCACTTGAAGCATCTTGAATTAAATTGAAGATGCATTTTCCTATCTTAATGTTTCTCATGTGGAAAATCCGTGCCATTCAACTGAGAGCAATCAACAATGATCAAATCTTTTATTTAATATTGTTATCAAGTTTTCTAAATTTTTATTTAATAATAATTAAACTTCAGTTATCGACAACTTTTTAATAACGTACATTTAAAAGAAATTTAACTTCGTTGTTTCAAACCTTTAGGGGAAGATTTAAGTTGAATCAGATATTATAGAAGTTTTGTTGTAAAAATGATTTATGTAATTCAAAATATATAAATAATTAACTGGAAATTTGTTTTTAAAATAACCCAACGAGATAAGCTAATTAGAAATATTTGAATTTCTTGTTCTAAAAATGATTTAATTATTCATCTATACATAATTCACTGAAAACCGGTTTTACATTTACTCAATAAGACCTTAAAAAAATGCAACAATAAGAAAAAAAGTAATTTTAAAACAATTAACTGAGTAATAAGCTTAAAATCCAATTCAGTAATAAGAGGTTCAAATAAAAATTTCGTTTTAAAAATCTAATTAACGAAATTGGTTTGCGTTCTAAACTGTTTTTGAATTTGTAACTATTTTTAAGAATAACCAATTTTTTCTAAAATAGTTTAGAAACTTAGCCTAATTATAAAGATAGTCTGCTTGATTTGGTTAAATGACCATATACTTTTATGCTGTTTAAATTGGATTAATTTTTATTGACTGAATTTAAAATTTATTATATATTATTTTAATAATAATTTTATAAAATTACATTAATATTATACTAAAAATTAATATTATGAAATGATTAAAATCCATCGTATTTAAATTATATGAAATAATAATAAAAATATATAGTTGAAACAAACAAATAATAATTTAATGCAATATTATATGGTTTTGTAGTTTTTTGGGATTGATTTGGATATGAATACTACTATTAAGGGATTAGCATAACTTTGACCCAAACCATATATCATCTTGATTCATTAAAATGAAATGGAATAAACTATATATGTTTTTTAAAATAAAATTAAAGCCAAAGGAAATTTTATTAAGTAAAACTTGGCATATTAGAAGCGCAAATAAGAGTTATATTAAACAGAAGACATGGCATAAAAAATGGAACAAGCCATATATTAATTTGTTTTCGTTACATAAGACATTGAAGCATAACTTACGTTCATAAAATAAAACAGAAGTGTAGTAAAACTTGAATTAGTATAATGCCATTATCTCTTAGTTAACATAATATATAATTGTTAAACTTCATAACTGGCTTCATTAGTTACAAATTGCAATGTGATTAAATTGCACATATGCCTAAACTTGTGTCCAAATGTATTAAGTTGATTTCTTTGGTATTACTATAAACTTGATTGATTTATCTGAAATTAGGGTGAAGGGCTTGGTTCTGCAGAAGGAGCTGATGAGAAAAGACTAGAGAAGAATTTCTCTGCAAGAATCACATTTGCTGCATCTGATGGATGAAAAGCATCCCAAAATACATATTCAGTTCTGTTTTTGCATAACTTTGAGTTTGGCAAACATAGTCCTCCAATACTTGTGTCTACATTGCAACAAGATGTATTTGAAACTTTAAACCCTGTGGAAGCATTATAGATAAGTTAAATATATCAAGAAATAAGAATGGTACATTGTAGACCATTATCATATATATAAGGTGTAGAGTCCTGACACTTTTGATCAATTGTATGTCTCAGTGTCTGACATATGTCATTGTTTGACACGCCACTTTTGATCGATTGTATGTCTGAGTGTCTGACATATGTCATTGTTTGACACGACAATGACATATTGTGTCAGTGTGTGGTGAATCTGTTAGAATTGGTGCTTGATAGTTTAGTCGTTTAGAGTGAAAATCTTACCATAAGTAGATGGATTATCAATCAAGTCAAGAACTAAAGGATAAGTGTCAGCAAAAATGAGTTTTGCATTTGGAAGGCCATGGTTTAGTGTTTTGATTAGCTTCTGAACTTTAGAGTTGAATTGTTGGATCCATTCATTAACTTGCTTTAGACATTGGCCTTTTTTAGATTTAACTCTTTGTGATGGGATACAACCTAGTGGACCAACTCCATGGAAGACCATTTTTTGTGCTCCCAGCTGATAGAGCCTCTGATATAATAATTCAATAATCTTAGTACAAAGTTGAATAAAGTAAAACACATTATTATCATTATTGGAGTAAACCATCAAATCCCCCATGTCCTTCAAATTATTAATATTTCAAATGATTTTAAGTGGTTAAATATAGTGATCAATTTGACATCTTACGTATATAAAATTTGTCGAAGGACATACATGAGTATCTTTCGATAGAGTCAGAAACATATTTAAAATATTCATAATTACATAGACCTATTTAAGAGTGTTTACAGAGTGAAAGATGAATTTGATGGTTTACTCCGTTATAATGATTTAAGGTAGTTAGTTTCTTGGAATGGTAACTTTTCATTTACCTTAAGTTGTTGATCTAAAGTTGAGATTAAGAGTTCTACAAACTCATCAGGAGTATATTGTTGGCCATCTGCCAAGAAGGGCTGCAAGAAATTGTTGACATAGTCATTACTACCTGCATATATAAATGCAGTTTACTATTAATGGTTATATATAATATATGAAGAATTTAATTCATAAACATTCAAAAATATTTTTTTGTAAATTTGTAATAGAGAATACTTTTGGGAATATGAAAAAGAAGTATTACCAATTCCAATGAAGTACATGGCTTCATTGAAATGCTTGTATGCAGCTGCTTCACCTAATTCTGCTGTGATTGCTTCTTTAGTTTTCTTGAAACTGTTTATTTGATCATCAAAAGTCAATCTCTGAATCTGAAAATAGATTCAAAACACAATATAAGTTAGGCAAGTGACCACTGATTATTTTTTTTTATAGGCAAATATTAATAGTTAGTTTGTCACGTGGGATTGGTTAAGGATCAAACACCGTCCTACACCTTCGAGGACAGTAATTGAAACCTTTGTAGCACCAACACTTTTGATCGAAGGCGTATCTTAGTGTCCGACACCGATACATAGATTACATTCAATTAATTCGTGTTTGTGTCTTATGTGTTTCATAGGTTTTAACATGTAACTTGAGTCTTGAGTTGTTTTGCTTACAAAGTAAAGACCAGTGTCATTGAGAATTCCTGCTCCACCAGATGCATAGTTTACCCCTTTGAGAAGAGCATCAACATTTTGAGAAACTGACAAATAAGCTGGTGGTGATGGAATTCCAAGCTTAGAAGCTACAAAATGACATAAAGTTAAAATCATAACATCATAGTGAATTGCATAGTTTATTATTAATTCAATTTCACAATAAAAGAAAACAATGAGATTTAGAAACTACATATGATATCACCAATAGTCCTCCCATTGGTGAATCTTCCAGTAGCTTGACCACCACTATAATCAATTCCATACCAAGGATAATTAGATTTGGCTAAAGAATATTGTAGAAAATTATTGTTCCCAACATCTGTCAAAGAATCACCAAATATATAGGTAACAAGTTGAGCTCCTAAAGTAATTTCAGATAGTGAAAATATATATGCCACAAAAATAATTCTTGGTATTGACATTTTTTAATGTTGATATTTTTAGCTTCTAAGCCTTCTAGTTTTATAGCATATCATAATACACTAAAGTTCTTTTGTTTCAATCTTACAATTATGTATATGTTTGGTGGTTATTTTCTAAACTACATCAAAACTTGATGTGTGATACTAAATAATTTCTCACGTGTAGTTGAATCAATAAAGTGATAGAAATTAGTTGTTGAAGTCAATTAGGAGTTGGCCAACTTAGATAATTGAATTAGCCATGTTAGATTTGATTAGTTCCTTCACTTTCAATGCCACTAGTGTTCATATTTTTGTTGCATTTACTATGATTTGCATCACTCAGTTATGCAAATATGGATTGCATTTAGTAACATTGTTTACCAACTATAGTGTCTGTTAAAAGTAAGGGAAGATTGCTTAAAATTGAAATTGAGCTCACAAAGTTTGGTTAAATTAATACCACATGTCTTGTTGGAGAGACTTTGAAAAATGACAAACCAATTAAGCCAATATTTTGCAAAGACCCAAATAAGAACTTTTCTAGCTATAATGTCATACCTGCTTTGTTCACAAAATTTGGTCGAAGTTGGAAATAATTTTATTTTTATAGTTGCAATTTGCACTTAAACAGGTCAACTTTTAAATTATTTTCTTAGAAAAAAATATATTATTTTCTTTGAATTTTTTTGGGGTCAGATTTTGACATGTGCGGAAGTTTAGGTGTCTATATTTGGTACAGATATTAATTTGACTGTGAATAGATAAATCGTTTTCGAAATTGTGAGTTTCATGAAAATAATTCCTATCAAACTTTTTAGTGAGTTTTATTTCTTTCTCTCCTATGTTTTCAGAAATGTATTTTACATGTTTGAATTGATTAAATTAAATGTGTATTTAAAAATATAGGAGATGAGATAATAAACTATTAATATTTTAAGTGTTTGGGCCCATGCTTTGTTGGTTTGGGCTTTTGACCAGCCCCATAGGCAAGTTATGAAAGATTTTTTCTTATTCACACATAGTTCTCTCAACTCACGAAAAACAAAATCATATTTTATCGTTTCTCACTTTTAACAATTTATTTTTATTAACTTTTTCAACTTAAAAAAAGAAGAAGTAAATAACACGTATAACTGTGACTTAAAATGGATCAATGAACGGTGATATGGAATTGCTCAAAAAATTAGAATTTAGATATTTTTTTTCACTTTTCTTTTATCTCTTTCTATAATTTCTCTCCCTCTAGATAATTTATATTTTTTTTAGTGAAGAGAGAAAGTAAAATTAATAGAGAAATATATAGAATGAAATAATGATGGAAAAAAAGTGAACGAGATAATCTAAATTCAATTTTTACATATGCAAGCAACAATTTTATATATTTGTAAGTAAAAGTAAAAAGGTTGCCTGTGACCTATTAGAATAGACATCGACAACATAGACCAAAGTTTCTAAAATCACTGTCAAATAATTCATAAGGTTTATGCCACATTATTATTATTATTATTTTTAACCACATTTGTTATTATTTTTAACCATACTTTTTCATCATTTCTTAAAGTAAAAAATTATAGTGAATTACTATTTGTCCCGACAAATAGAGATGGTAAAAATCACAACTTACTCAAAAAGGATTTCACGTTATTTCTCAAACAAAAATCCGTGATATATAACATTTCTCAATAGAGATATTACTCCAATCTCCAACACAATCTAGTATACAAGTAACACAATTGATTTAAATATTTGTAGTACTACAAAGCATATAAGCATTGCTTTTATTGTGCAGATAAATGTCATCATTGAAAAACAGAATTAACCGCAGTACAATTGTTACCAAAATTTAAGAATGTCTTTCAACGCATAATGGTTAAAAGAATAAGATGATACATGGTGAGTGACATTGAAAAGTATATCATCTCACTTTTCAATTTTCATACACTAGGTGCAAAAACAATCACCATTTCAAAATATTAAAAAATAAATCAAAAATTACATTGCTTAATTATTGATTATGTATAGATGCTGAAATTAAGGGCATTTTGGTCCTCCTTCCTTTGTCTTCCAAGTGTTGTAACAAGGGCATACTTGCTTGTTACCATATGTACCAGGAGGAACACAGAGACATGTAGCACAACATTTCTGGCAGAAAAACATGCATGGCTTCTTGTGTGATGTTGCAGAGCAACGATAACTACACCTTGGTTTACAATCTGTACTTGTTTCATTTGTTCACCTTATTAGTAATGAAATAATTATTTAATTTAAGACACAAATATTGTTATCCACTTAGAAAATGAATTTAATTTATATATATCTCACTTTAATTTTTGTCATAACTATCTTTAAAGTCATGTTAACAAATTATTGTGATGTTCTAACAAATATAAATTTTTTTTATCGTATTAGATATTGTCGATTAAACCTAGAAAAACTCAAATAATAAAAATAAGTAGTAAAAGTTGCTCTTTACAAAAACAAAAACAAAAATACTAGAATACCCAAAATTTGTTAAGCCATACAATTAACAACCTAACCAAACATCAATTGCATATATTTACCTGAAGGACGAAGTTTTGCACTTCCATAAGCCTGTTAAGGGATCACATAAAAAACAAATATTAGAACAATTGGACTTGTATATATGTTAACTAATTCATTATTGCTCACTAGAGAATCAATTAATCATATATATTAATCAAATCGGTCCGATTGAGCCACTGTTTCAGTCGTATGAACAAATTATATCAAAATCTTCTACTTAACATTAATAATTGTTAAAATTTCAAATAATTTTCAAATATTAATCCAGTGTAAATCATATAAATACTTTAAAGCCACTTGAAATAATGGTGAACATTTTGTTGTTGTAATGAATGTACCTGAGCTACATTAGAGAATGTAACCAAAAGAAGCAAAGAGATGACAATGAAGGAGCTATAGCAACGCAATGCCATTGTTGTGAAGGGGAAATTAACTTAATTACTTTTCAGAGGAAAATCAAAGTAAAGAGAATATGAATATAAATCTTAACTATGTCTCACTTAGGAAATGATGATAAATATTTATAAGATGGATGAAATTAAAAATTACCTAAAGCAAATAGTTTCCGTTATTTAAGGCGTTAAAAAGGGGACAGTAATAATAATTGCAAAAAAATACAAAGGAAGTTGCGTGAGAATGTTTGTTAGCGTTAACAGCGGCGTGTTTGTTGTTTCATTTGTTTTGGTTACATTTTTGTCAACTAAGTAACATGGTAGTACTATAGTAGCAACTTCATTTTCATTAGTGATGTAAGGAAGATAAATACAAAAGAGAACGCGGTGACACAAAAATAATACCACTAGTTGCAAGAAGATGTTATTTGATGTAAAATTAGAAAGGGTGAAAATTGCTATAAAAAAATTACAGGGTTAAAATCGTCCAAAAATACGATATTTGTGAATCAAAAGTAAATTAAGTCTTGTGAAAATTGATAATTTGTGTGTGCAACTATGATGATTTATAGTGTAAGATGAAGACAACTATTATAGGCGGTAAACTCCTCTAAAGAGCTGTTTCATTTTTAAGGTTGGATTTGAATCTATGACTCATGGTTAAACCGGTAGAGACTTTAATTATCTCATTCAAATAAATTATGTGATTTCATCAGTAATGTAAGTATAAGTATAGGTCTCACAAATTTATTTTCCTTTTTATTTATTTCAATTTTAAATTATTAAACTATTAGAAGTTATAAATGAATAAAAATAGACATTTCTAGAAGTTCATTAAAGTTTAAATAAGTTTTTGGTGCTAGCAAATACATCAATTTTTTTTAGTCTATGCAAACTATTAATTTATTTAATTTTTTCAAATATGTCCCTTATTACTTTTGATTATTGTTGGTTTTGTTAAAAATCCTCGACATATATGTTTATCTTGGAATTGGTCTATAAACGAGATAATATAATACAACAACGAAGTTCAACTTAAAATATAATGTCCAACTTAATAATATCAATATTTTGTCAATTAAACTAGAATTTAAGCACAAATTTTACAGTAAAATAAAATAAAACCAGTTATAATGATGAACACTTCCTATTTTTCCAATGGAGAGAGAACTTACTTATCACACATTTGTCTATCATATAGAAGCGAACATGTGCCTTAAATTTCAATGGTGAGTTTTATTCAAGAATTGGTTGTCACGAAACCCTTCAAACTAGCATTTCAAAGTCAAAGATTATATATCCTTTTCATTTAAAAATACCACATTTAAAAATTTATTTGAAGTCTAAAAATTCATTGGACTAACTCTACCAAGTCTCCATACTTCAGAGACTTTCTATGATACTCTCCCCTCATAACTTGCAAATAAAAAGCAAAATTTCCTGGTGCCATCATCATTGTCTACTTTAAAATTACCTCGATTTCATATTACAAAAAATTAAGAAACTTAATTCGATAATTAAAAATAATACCGTAACATTATATTTTTCAAAATTATATTTCAGATACATGCATTATATATTTTAATTTGTACCTACTCTAATTCATCATTCAATCATGAAACTTTTAATCATATAACATCTTAAACTAACTTTTCTATATTCCACCTCTATATGGAGTATGGACTGTATAAGAAGGACAGAAAATACATTATATGAGATAATTAAATACATTATATAAAGAGTAGTGCTAATTCTTAACAAAAAGTGGACGTGCCGGAGTGGTTATCGGGCATGACTAGAAATCATGTGGGCTTTGCCCGCGCAGGTTCGAATCCTGCCGTCCACGTTTTTTCACATTTTTTAAATTTCAATACTTTCAGAATTAAACCGAAAAATTTAATAAAGCTTAGAAATGAAAAAATAATTAAAAATCGCTAGAAGGAGGGCTTGAACCTCCGACCTTGTGGTTAACAGCCACACGCTCTAACCATCTGAGCTATTCCAGCTTATATTTTATAATTTCAATTTTAACGAAACGAATTTATGTCTGCTAAAAACATTATTTTCTTAAAAATATTCAACTTTGTTTTTAGCCTCAGCAATTCAATTTTTTAGTCTTTGGAATCTTTTTTACCAACATTTTTATTTCTTTTTAATTCTCGATAATAATTGTTTTTTGTAGTTTCTAATTTTTTTTTCTCCAACCAGTATGACATACATGTTACTGGACATTGTTTCTAATACAAAGTATTTTAGAAAGACTAAAAAAAAAAACATATTTGTCAAAAGAAAATGGATCAAAACAAAAGTTTGGTATACTTATAAAGACTAATTAAAAACAAACAATTTTTTTATAAAAACCAACAGAAAAATTTATATAATTGTAAAGATTAAAATCATATTGAAGTACAAAAGTGTACCCTTTTTCATTTGGAGACATGAAAATCATGTTTGGCTAATAAAATAAAAAAATAGATGATTTTGAGTGAAATTAATTTAATTTTTTACAATCTTTAGATTTAGTCTTTAATTTTATTAATATTTTGATATAGTTTTGAGAGGCTAAAATTGAAAATCTTTTATCATGTTAATTAATTTGCATGACTTAATTTAGTCTTTAAAGTTATATTATTCATATTTCATAATGACTAATGTGATTAAGAATTTTAAAACTCAATAATTATTTTGAATTTTTGTTAGTTTTTATACCAAACTAACAATGTTCAACAATTTTAGTAACTAAATTAGCCATTCACTTGACTATTTTTCAATTGTTCGATAGTAGAAAAAATAAAATATATGTTTGTGAAATGTGAAAAGTAAATGTAAATAGAAAAAATAGTCATTAAAATTGTGGACATGGGTCAAAAAAACTCATTGAACCTTGCAATATAAAAAAGATAGATCATTGATAGTATAACATGCTGGTCAAAACTCTACTATTGTTAAAGGCTATGACAAAGTACACTAGATGAACTAATTATCTTTCAAATGAATCATGCATCAATGTTACATCATCGTTAGAGACTGCATTTGCATATAAAACTTATGAAACAAAAATCATTTAACATCTACATATACGAAGATTACAACTTTAAAGTTGACATGAAATGCATCAATTCCAAATTTTACATAGGTGTTTTTTTTTAGTAATATGACAAGATGAGTCATTCACATGAAAAATCACATATTTATTTAATATGTCATGTCAAAAACTTCTAACAACAAAATTTAACCAATAAATTATTTTAGTTAACAAATTATAATTTCAAAAATATATTTATTAATATGTAAAATTCAAAAACTATTTTAATCTAGCCTCGTACTTTCAAATAACTCTTTGGATATTAACTCAAAAAGTAACCTAACTAAAAATTGCATAAATTGTATAATAATAATAATAATAATAATAATAATAATAATAATAATAATAAGAAATTTAAAAGATAAAAATTTGTAAAAAAAGCAAGTGGATGAGGGAATGACGTGTTGTTTCATTCCACTCTTCAGTTTCACTTCACTCCATATATCTATCTATAGTCTCTACTCTTAATTCCATTCCTCTTTTTTTTTTTTTTTTTCTTCCTTGTTGGCATTCATAGGGCCACACCCTAACTTAGTGGTTCTCAATTTTTTGTCATGTTTTGTCCCTTTCTTTCAATATCTTTACTCCCAAAATCATTAACAATATAAATAATTATATATATATGCTCCTTTACTTAAAAAACACAAAAAAAATAAAAACTATGCCTTTGTTCCACAGGTCAGTTTTTAGCTTCCATTTCAGTTCATTTAGTTAAAACAATGTTTCAGTTTTTTTATCTTAAATAGGTATTGTTTGTTTATTGTTCTATGATTGAAATTTTAAGTACTTTTTTAGTATATATTGCTTCCTCCTGAAATGATGACAACTGTTTGTTTTGGTTCTACCAATTTTGGGTGAATTTATTTAATTTTCTAACTATTATTCATAATATTTCTGAACTTTTGCATTATTATATCATGAATCTATACTCTATAGTTTATTTTTCAACTTCAAATTTTGAGATCTTTGTAGTCACACCCTCTGTAGCACCAATACTTCTTATCGAATGCGTCTCTTAGTGTCTGTGTTAGTATCTGTATTTCGTAGTGCTGTTCAGAATCTAGCTCTGGATCTTGATTAGAACCAAGGGTACTAATTGAGCTGTGCTTTGCTTTAAATAGATGTTTCTTTTAAGACACTTTTGGATAAGGTTGGGGTATAGGTGCATAATATTGCATAAATGTTGAATATTATCACATTTCTGAAATATAGACTTCATAATGCTGTATAATTTGTCTGACTTATTTGTGATAAAATATGCACATAACAGTTTATTTATATCTAGCTATCTTGACATATTTTTTAAATTATACTTGTCATGATTTATATTGAAGGGCTTCTGATAAATAAGTGTTGTCAATCGCAGATCACGGAAAATAATGATTTGTTCAAATTTTGCCTCTATAACCGCTATTTGACAACACTTTGTACAAAATAATGTATCGCAAAACAATTAACAATTTTTTCGGATTCTGCTATGTATAGCGCCTCTATTTGATAACATTGCTTCTGATTATTTTTGTGTTTTTTCTCAATCAAATCTTTAATTGTATTTTTCAGAAGAAAATCATCCTTGTTTTCCTTATTCTTAATGGAAATTGTGAAAAGTTCACTATATCTATGTAGTAACTATGTTTTCATTCTCTTTTTGTTGTTTTACTTCTACAGAAGAATATAGATATTTCAAATCCAATGAAGGCCAGGTGTATCTCATTCTTACATTGATCTTCTGATGGCACTTACAGCGAACAAAGTTTCGAATGGTCCTATCTTGAATAATAGAACAACAATTTCTAGATCACATGGAGAACATTATTTTTCCTCGCCAGCGAGGATCAACAGAATACAGCTTTCTAGAGTTAGATTGGAACATGGACATGTTAACAATGGATTTGTCTTCAATGAGAGATCATCCTTATTCAATGAATCATTTTGGTTTGTTATTGGAAAACCAGTTAGTTTAATCTCAAAGACATCTTTGGTTTCATGTAAATCAACCGGAGCAAATAACACCGAAGAGAAAGAACTTGTTACAGCTTATGATGATGTTTCTGATTTAACTAGGTAAGAAAATTAAAACATTGGTGATATAACTAGGATAGGATGTATCTTTTTTCCTATCCTTTTGATGATGGCATACTTGAGACCTGTTCACATGTACAGACGACACGCTGAAGATGAGAAAAATGATCAGGCTCACTCTGTTCGTGGCTTGGCTGAAGCTTATAGATTTGCCTGTAACGATGCAAAGTTTCTCTCGCGGTACATCCTGCAATCTGATTTTGATTATATGCTAACAATACTGTTTCTGTTTGAAATTTACTTCAACTATTGTTCATCTTCATTATCTTTTTAGAAATATATTGTTGGAGATATATGAATTGACAAAAAAAATCTTTTAATTGGAGAACCCTTAATTAATCACTATACAATACAATCAATTACTTGAAAACTATTATTAACTATCCTAGTAGATATTTTAGTAATCAAGATAGGAGGAGTTATAATATGGAAAACGTCTCGACCTGACTTAAACATTGGTTCTCAACTCTTTTTATGGTCGTTTCAACTTTCATGTAATTTTTATATTCTAAACAATTAAAATTTATTTCATTTAAGAAATAACAGTAAGAAACAATATTTTATCCTGATATATGCGGAAATAACCGTTAACTCATTGCTTCTGCAGTGGCATAATGAGGATGGATGCTCGTGCACGCCGAGATGTAGCTTTTCTAGGGACAGAATTTCTCAAACTTGATGGTTAGCTCATTTACGTTGTTTAAATAATGTGCTATATTATTCACATTATTTACCTTGTTTAAACAATGTGGTCAACTTAATTTTCTCTATTATGCTGCATAGCTCGAGCAAGAAAGGATACTGAGAAAATCGATCGTGGTGTCAAGGAAAAAGCTAAGCGCCTTAATCGTATTGCCACTGTATGTATCATCTAGAATTAGAATATTCCAATTTTTTGTGGTGAAGATTTAAGAGTACATGTCAATGGTATAATGCTTTTTTCTTTGTTTATTATATTTTATTTTATATGCTCTGCAGATCTTGAAGGATATAGCTCAGTCCAGATTGAAAAGTGCTGCCGATGAGCACTGGAGTGATGGGGCCTTAGAGGTAAATATGTTTATCTTTAATCTATCAGTTTTAATTTGCAATATTATATTCTTGGTTAGTTTGATATGTAATCAGTACTGATATAATTTGCTATCATGTGATATTTGTGTACTCATAATTTGTTGGTTATCATGTAATGTTGATTGTTAATTTTTTTTCCTTTGTAAAAAGCATAAACACATAATTTTTATGCAATATCAACACATAATTACTGTTAATATTTTTTTACTTGAGTAAAATCGTTTTAGGAAGAGAATTTGGATGATTTGAGCATGTTTGTATCATTATTCATAAGAAACATGAGGTGTTTGGTTATTTATAATTCCTATAAATATGAATGACCAGAAAATACAAGACTCCTTTTGACATAACCTTTAAACTGTCAGGCTGATTTACGCCTTGCTGACTTCCGTGCCAAGCAACGCGCCATGGAAGATGCCCTTATGGCCTTGGAGGTGATATTTTATGCTCTACATTTGTTTACTTTGGAACCTTTTTTATAATAAAAAATAAAAGTTTATGATCCCAGTGCTTATTTCTAAATATATTATTTGTTTTAAGCTCCAAAATAAATAACTTCGTTCTATTACATAAATATTGCAGCTCATAAAAAACATCCACAACATGATGGTGAGCAACATGTATAACTTGTAAGTCAAGTAATTTCAAATGCTTTCTTATACATACATATATTAAACTCTATAATGTTTCATATGATGTTACGGTGCAGTCCCATTTCCAGAGATAGGGGTTCTCTTTCAGAAAATAATGCCAGAGGACGAATCATGCTTGAAAAGAATGGAAAAACGACAAATTCCTTTCCCGGGGATGTGACGACAGAACGGATTAATGCTCTTCAGGTCTTTCTTCTTTTCCATTTTCTTTTTGGGTTTTGTTTCTATATGAAACATGAATCACATGATTTACATCAATCATGTTCTAAGATTTTAGTATCTATAGGAAGCTTACTGGAGTATGGCATCAGCACTTTCTGAAGCAGATGGAATTGATTACACTGATCCTGAAGAGGTTAGATTCACCATAAAGTTTTATTCCTGTATGATATTCCTAGTCACTATTTTTAAGTATTGATATTAAATACGTTTTTTTTTACTGAGAGCAGCTTGAGTTGTTGATCACAACTCTTATAGACCTTGATGCAATGGATGGTAAACAAAGTGTATCTTTGTTGGCAGAATGTTCTAGTTCCCCTGATGTCAGTACTAGGTAAGCTTCCTTTGATTTTACGATCTTTCAAGAATTAGACCGCATTTTCTATTCAATGTGCATAGTTCGATTTGAAAAGCCATATTTTCTTCAAATCAAATTACTTGATCTTAAAATTTTCGACAATGGTATAACTAGCAAGAAAAAAGGGTATTTTGTTAGTATGATTGGCATCATAATGTAGTTTGCATTCTTCATAATTTGACATGTTTTTATCATTCTGTGACAAGGTTAAAACATTCTCAAATACAGGAAAGTTAGAATTTTCTCACACCAAGTTATTATGTAATAGTAAAAAAAGAGTTAGCTAACTGATTACTTTATTTCTAAAGAAATATGCGTTAATGAATAAATAATAATAACATTCAAAGATATCACTTGGAAATTAACCTACTAAATAGTGTTCTATATGTCAGTATAAGATTAATCGTTGGCTTAATCTCCATACTTCCTTATATATCATGATTAGTTTTGTTTTAAAAAAGAATATGAATAGAGATAGGGTTTTATCCTTTCTATGTTGTTAGACAGCAAACACGAATCTAAAGTAAACAGATAAACAACGCACAAGAACACAACGTATATCACACAGTTCAGCTAATTGTGCCTCCGTTTTTGACAATAGAGTGACTGATGCAGTTTTCCTATTATACAATGCATAGGGTTACAAAGTACAAGTTGTGTACTTGTTGCACTTTTAGCTCCACTCGCTACGCTCAAGCATCTTTGCCCACTTATCAACAAATAATATGAGTCATACTCCACATGATTCCATCTAAAATATTATGTTCCCATAATTCTATCTATCCTCTCCTTTTGCTCCCTCTATAAGTATAACTAAAAAAGTAAAACCCTATAATTTAAATGGCAAGCATGTATGCAAAATATAATAACCCTTGTTTAATTTAATTTATCGTGTGAATGTAAACATATAGACGAGCTTTAGCGAAGGCACTTGCAGCAGCACCATCGATGTGGACTCTTGGAAATGCAGGGATGGGGGCATTACAGGTCTGTGATTCATTATTTTTCCGCAAAAAGTACTTTTCGACAGGTAATATTTACTTTCATATTTTCCATCTAGCAAAGTTGATGCATTTGATTCATGTTGCAGAGGCTTGCGGAGGATAGTAACCCAGCCATTGCAGCTGCAGCATCCAAAGCTATTTATGAACTGAAAAAGCAATGGGAAATAGAGGAAGGTGATAGCTGGAGGTTTATGATGGATGAAAGCACCAAGGAAGAAAATGAAAGCTGAGAATCTGATAATTAAGAAGATACCAATTCAGAAATATTTAAAACTTTACACTGTACAGCATGAATATGTCTCCCTAGGATTCTAACTAGTGTAGGATTAACCCCTATGATCACTGGAAAGTTATGTAGCACCCGACACTTCAAAGAAATTGTGTATGATGTCCAACATGTCTTGGTGTCCGACACGACACCGACACATGTAGGTACATTCAATTACTTCCACTTTTTCACATTATGATCGCTCTTGATGTGTCAATATCATTGTCGTGTGTCTGTATTGGTGCTTCATATCTGGGAAGTGACTACTACTAGTGTAAGATGCCAATATGCTGGTTATATGCATTACAAATTGCAGAACTTTCTTCATCTATAGATACATATTTGTAACATTAATTGTTCTATGTAAGAACTTTCCTACATAAGTTGCTCAACAACTATGCTTTTGTCTGGTACAATACTTAAATTTGACTTACTGTCTATTTTCCTGGCATGAATGCTGCACATGTGGGGCTTGTAGTTAGTGGTATAATGGTTGTCTGGCCATTGCATATGTGCATGCAATAGAGTATTTTCTTCCCCTTGATGTTGGATAATTTGAAATTGAATATTATTAGAACAAATTATTGAGAAATTTATTTTACCCTAAAGCTTAACTTAATGTGTTCTAGCATAAATAAATAAAGTGAATGACGTTACAAGCACGGTGTTACATTTTATATTCCGGAAACTTTGGTAAATGAAAAAATAGAGGGAGAAAAAAAGAGAGAATTTTAACTTTGAATGAAAAAAAAATATTTTATAAAACTTAAAATTTGAGTTTTATAAAATGTTTAACTTCTTTGAAAAATGGGTATATTCCATAAAAATCAGAATTTGAGTTTGACCAAAGGTGCAGTTTTGGGCTTGACCTGGTTATTATTATTATTATTAATAATAATAATAATAATAATAATAATAATAATAATAAATGCTACATTGGACAGAAAATTTCCAATCAATTAAACGGGGATTAATGGTATCTCAACCATTCATTAATTTGATTAAGGTATCAGTTGGTAAGATTTAATGATTTCATTAATATCTCTTTACATCTTAAATCCAGGAATGAACTTTTCAAAAGCTAAAGAAAAAAGAGAACTAAAAAAGCAAAAGCTGAAGGCAAGACTATATGATCCCCCACATTACATTATTTCCATTCTTTATTCATACAAAAGGCCTTAAATCACTGTCACAGTACCTATATTTGGTTCAAGTCCTTCCCTTCTTTCAATTCACTTTTTCTTTTCATCATGCCAACCACTTTTGACACCCTTCTTCCATCATTCCTACCCCTTCACTTTAAATTTTTCAATACAAGAATCCCAAGTCACCCACTACTCCTTATCATGCTTTGTACATGATTAACTCATTAATGTGAATATAAAAATTCTGTTTCTAAAGTTTTATGTGTCTTCATATATTGATGATGTTCTAAACGTCTAGCTGATCAATAATTTTTAATTGTCTTAAAAAAACAATAATTTCATTTAAATAAATTTCACTAAATCAATGATAGTAATTGAAAAAGAATGAGTCCGATTAAGTAAAAAAATTAGTACTATTGTCAGTCTGAAATATAAAATAAAATAAAAAGTGCTCATATTTTTCATGACTCTTTTATTTTAATAGAACAGGTTTTAATGAAGAACATTTTTGAAAATACACTATAATATTTATGAGATCAGGAATATTAATTACATTTAACTAATTTTTTCAACTAGTACGAAATTAGCTATTTTTGTTTATAATCAAGAACGAAGGGAGTACATTTTATTTTTGGTTCAAGGAGATTTGAACCATTGTATGAATTAATTCCTTCTATTAGAGCTAATAATGATTGATTAGTACATAATTTTGTTAGAAAAATAATAGTACATATTGAAGTGTAGAAGTTTACTCAATGAAAGAGAGAGTATGGTTATAGTTAATTTAGCATTAATGGGGAAGTAACATTAACAAATGTATGACCTACTAGCCATAGGTGGGGACCATCTTGCGCGTGGGAGTGGTCCAAACCAAATTCATGGGCTGTCTATAGTTTTTGTTTTGGTTACATTTTCTCTTTAGCTTTTTGCTGTGTTTGACTACAAGTTCATAACAATAACAATAACAATTATAGGTACATGTGAAGTGAAAAATAACTCACTAAAAGTTGTTCCACAAAGAAATATTAACTATTTTTGCCTAAAAAAATGGGATGGTCAAATAAGCATTAGTTTTTTTTATTTTTTATTTTTAATATCACAAATCACATCCTCTAGCTCCAAAGTGTGTATTCATTTTATACACATAAATGAGAATAATACAATATGCTACAACACATAAAAAAAATGTGTGCATGCAACAAAACCAACACAAGTAATTATCATGTCGGGTAGTGAAACAAGCATAGATAAAAATATAACTGCTAAGATCCACTTTATCCTAAAGTTAATTATTAATGGTCCATAATAACATTACTGATACAGTGACACAATCACTTGCACATTTCTTAGACCATGTTTCATACACTTTTCTTTTGAATCTGTTCTGTTTTCTTTTGTGCTCCTTCTCTAGTTTAAGCAAAAATATCAATGGCTACCAACAAATTTGCAACCATGTTACATAGAAACACCAACAAAATAGTTACAATTCTAGTATATGTATTTCTTGAATGGATCTTAATTATTCTTCTCCTTCTAAACTCTTTGTTCAGTTACCTCATCACAAAATTTGCCAATTTTTTTGGCCTTAAACCACCTTGTCTTTATTGTTCAAGAGTTGATCATGTGTTTCATCAAGAAACTGAAACTATTTTTCAAAGTGATCTTGTTTGTGAGACTCATGCAACTGAGATTTCAAACATTAGTTACTGTTCAAATCATCAAAGATTAGCTCAAACACATAGCATGTGTGAAGATTGTTTTTCTTCAAGACCAAACCATCATCATGAAAAGTACTTCTCATTTGGTATGAGACATGATGAGAATGTGATGAATAGGTGTTCTTGTTGCAATGAGAGATTGAAAAACCAAATTTACCCTTCTTATTTGTTGTTGAAGCCTTCTTGGGATGATGATGGTAACTATCTAAGCAAAGGGTCTCTCATTGTTGAATCAATAGAAGATGATGATGACAAAGAAGGTGATAAGTACCTTGAGTTTGAGATAAACAATGGAGAAGAACATGATCATGATCATCAGATATTTTCTGATATTGAAAGTTTTATCCTTAGAGAAGTAGCCGAGGATCGATCGAGTTCAGTTTCGAACTTGAATTCTGATGAAAAGGATGTAGAAAAAGATGATCCAAGTGGTGATGATAATTTTATTCATCAATTTGATGATACTACTATTATGCAGGTTTCACATTGTGAAGACAGATCACTTGAAATCATCGATATGCGATTTCGGAATGATGTAGCTTGTGACGATAACAGGTTGATATCTGTTGAGTTGATAGATTCTATCACTTGTTTAAAGTATGAATTATGCAAATTGAATGAGGATCTTGTAAAGGGGGAGGAAAAGATTCAAACATCAGCCAGTGAGTCCCTAGTTGAACTGCATTCAAGTGTTGTAGGAGGGGAAGTAGTACTCACAATGGATGAGAATGTAGAGAAAACAAACATGAGAGAACTTGAAAGCTCGGAAAATTCTATAACTTTTGATGTTGAAGGGTTTAATCAGAATTCAGAAGCTCAAACTTCTGAGAATGATCATAATAGTATTGAAGCAGCCACAGAAGAAACAAACGATGCACAAGGTACACAAAAAATGCTTGACTTATAGAATTTCATGAAATTTATTCACATTTGTGTTGAATGATCTTATTACATATGTGATGTAATGACTATTATTCACAAGTTTTTGGTTACATGCAGTTGATCTTCCTCGATCTCAAGATGATGAATCTGAATCAAGTGATGATGATGCTGAAATTCAAAATGCCTTTGAAATATTTTTTTCTCAGAATAATCTAAGTATGTCTAACAGTTTATCCAATGATGACAGAAATTTAGAAGCATATATGGAAGAACAAGAAAATACTCCACTAGGTACAAAGACAGTGCATGGATTATGTTTTTTCATGTCTCCTATTATGCTAGTTCATTAATTGTGATCACATGTTTAGATAAAATAACTTAATTTATCATACTTGAGAGATCATGCATTCACATATGAATGTTTAGCTTTATAAAATAGATACTTAAGAGTTGATATGCAACATTGATGTATGCTTAATATGATACTGTGATATGCAACATTTGCTTACACAGCTAATCTGCCTCCATCTGAAGAACCAACCTTGTCAAGTCAATGCATACCAGAAGATCAATCTTCTACAAGTGAGGATGATACTGAAGTTAACAATGCATTTGATGAATTCATTGCTCAGAATAATCTATGTGAGTTTTACATCTAATTGTGAACCACTCAATTCTATAACAAATGCAAATAATTCCTTTTTCAATACCTTGAGTCCTTAAACTGGTTCAATTAAGCTTATCTACTGGCATAAGCGCTTGTGATACTATTTCGTAGAGTTTATGAAAACAGCTTATGACATGTCTGTAAGTTTTTTCAGCTTATTTCCATAAGCTCTCCATGAAAGTTTATGAAAACAGTTCGACTTTATTTTACCTTTTGGTACATTTATATGATAAGCATTTGTGCTATAAGCGGTTAATTGAACTACAACAATGCAGGTATAGATAAAAAAGGTGTAAATGATAATGAATATAATGAAATGGATGAGAAAACAATAACAGTTGAAAAAATTGAGGAGGAAACAAGCCATGAATCATCCAAATGCTCAGAGTCATGTGAAGTAGAAGAAGATAAGCTTCCAGAAACTCCTAGTTCTGCAGATGCCATGCATTATCTTCATAGGAAATTGATGCTCTTTGAGAAAAGAGAATCAGGAGCAGAAGATTCTGGAGATGGTAGTGTTGCAAGTGAGGTAGAATTCGGCGATCCAGTGTTAACAATCGATCGGCTAAAAACAGCGCTAAAATCGGAACAAAAAGCTCTAAGTGCTATATATCAAGAACTAGAAGAAGAGAGAAGTGCCTCAGCAATAGCTGCAAACCAAACAATGGCAATGATAACAAGGCTGCAAGAAGAAAAAGCAGCAATGCAGATGGAAGCATTGCAATACCAAAGAATGATGGAAGAACAAGCTGAATATGATCAAGAAGCTTTACAGCTTTTGAACGATTTAATGGCGAAAAGAGAGAAAGAGAAGCAAGAACTTGAGATGGAATTGGAAGAGTATAGGCAGAAGGTTATGGATTATGAAGCAAAAGAGAAGTTAAGAATGTTGAGAAGAATGAAAGATGGAAGTATAAGAAGTAGAGACTCTTCATGTTCTTGTTGCAACACGGGCTATACCGATGAGTTATCGGATGATCTTAACAATGACAATAAAGAAAAGGAAGAAGGTAATGGTTTTTTCAACAATGAAGAAGATAAAGTTTCTAACTTGGAAGAGATTGCATTAGATTGTGTAAAGCATGTAAGTGAACTTGATAGTACTTTGGTAGAATTTGAGGAAGAGAAAGCTTCTATTCTAGATCAACTCAAAGCATTAGAAGAAAAGATAGTTTCATTGGAAGATGGTGAAGAATTTATTGATGAGAAGTGCAATTTTACAAGTCTAGAGGACTATTCTAATGAATTTTCAGATGATGATAAACACTCTCCAAGAAGAACAATAGGTTGCTTGGCAAAGAAGTTACTACCATATTTAGATGAAGCTGATAATGAGAATGATGGAGCATTTACATATGATAGAAAATTGGAAAGTGATTCAATTGATATGGAAATGCAAAACTCAGCTCCTATAATAAGTGAAATGGATAGCATGAAAGTTTCTATTGAAGAAGAGGTTGATCGCGTTTATGACAGATTACAAGCTCTTGAAACAGATAGGGAATTTCTACATCATTGTATGGGATCCATACAAAATGGTGGAGATGAAGGAAAGGATTTGCTTCAAGAAATCTTGCAACATCTTCGCGATCTTAAGAACGTTGAACTCCGCCTCAAGACTTTGGACAATGATCCATCCCCTTTAGTTAAGTTGCATTCGCCAAACAAAGACTTGTAGGCATAAGGTATATATGCATTTTATATTGAATCTAAATGATTTATTTACTTTTGTTTAAACTACACTTATTTTCCTTGAAGTATGTTTAAATGTCATGCGCACACGACTTTTATTTTATAAATAAATACTTAACATTTTTATTCGTTAGACAAATCACACTCAACTCCCCTAAAGTTTAATAGAGGGGAGGTGAGCGTAAACCAGAATACATATGTCAATGTATTTTGCAACAACAAAAAAATCGAGGTATATATGTTATTTAATATATCTCAATGATTACAAGCCTTCAAGAGTAACTCTTTTATATATATATATATATATATCAATTTCCTTGTTTTATTCTTAGTGTTAGTGATTCATAAACTGAAATATTTTATATGTTGATTAGATGCAGGTTGCAATGTTGGAAGTGATCATGATGAATATGCACAAGTAGGATTTCTAAAGAGTCATTTCTCAATGTGCTTCATGTAGAAGCATTATAACCAAATTTTGTTGCAAAAAATGGGAGAAAAAAAATTCTCCAATGGAAGGAGGAGGGATTTCTAGTTTTATATCATGGTTTGTTAAATGGTAATATTTAAATGATGATATGCAAACTACAAAGATGAAGGATGTTTATATATGTATGGTGTGAGATTTGGGCTAATTACAAAAAAATTGTGCAAAGTCCATAATTTTGTGAGATAGAGGAGGATGATTTTTTTTCCACCTTTTATATTTTCAAGAGCCTTCGATTGACAAGTTTAGATTGACTAATTCAAATGTGTATTTAAAAAAAAAATACATTTGAATTGATTAATTCAAAGAGTATTGAGATGGGAGAAGAAGCTCTACAATTTAAACCACTTTGAGATTTTTAGAAATGTGTTTCTCAATACATCAAATCTGATTAATTTTTATCTTTTATTTTCTTATCTTTTTTAGGTTTGTTAGATGGGAGAGGGAAAGTAGCAAAGTTGTAGGTAGCAAGTTGGTGTTAAAATTATGGGCTTGTAAATTTTACAATAAAATCTTGTGTCTATTGATTAATTATTGTTGTCTATGGCAAACCTTGCTTCTACTCGAGTCTTACGAATTCAAAAAATACAATTGGAAAGGGATACTCTATTATTGGTGACAAGTCAAATTCTCAGAATATCGATCAAAGTCAATGAATATTTCGTAGCAATGTGATAATTATTGTTTGAGTTTTATTTTAAAAAAATATTCAAGTTTTGGTTCCTTTCGTTTATAGCTTTGCTACAAAAATTTATATGAAATGAAGAAAATGAAATGTGGATAGTAGAATCTAGAAAGTAGAATGCAACTTTTTCTTTTGATACCTTCGGAAACTAGCTAATTTTGAACATAGGGCTAGCTAGTATCACTTAGCTAGTTACAAGTTTAATTTTAAAAATTTATGACAAAACATGACTATAATATATTATATAAAATTAATAGAAATTAACATAAAACAATAATTTTAAATAAAATAAAATTAATAATTTTAAAGCTATCATCATAGTTTCTGTTGAGTGTCTTTAATATTAGTATAAATTAAAATATAAATTAAAATTTTATACGGATAAATTTTTTTATATTCATTGTAGAATTTGTCTTATGTCATCTAATTGGCGTTCATATTTTGATTTTGATTGTGTATTTTAATTTTAATTTGATAATTGAAATATGAATCATTTAATATTGATTCCATAATATGCAATATACCACTAATGTAAATGAAAAACTTCTTTTAATAACTTCTATAAAAAAACATGATTTTGATGAGAGTTTTTTTTAACTAACTTCTATTAAAAGAAAATGATTTTAATGAGTGTGGTATATAATAGAGAAGATTAAAAAAACTAATTTTTACTATTATACACAAATTAATTTTTACTTCATATAAACATTTCTAAATTATTTTATCTAATAATCAATTTTATTTTAATCTTAAAATTTAATAACTTTTGTGGTGGCTTAGTTTAATCATGTGACAATCATGTAGTTTTTGTACCAATGACCATATATGCTCCACAAGGAACACAACCAAGCATGCTAATATAAAATGGAAAAGCAATTAAAAGCTCAAATAGCTTTTTACACTTCCAAGCATGCTTGCAAACTAACTAACACTTTGACACGTGACACAATTACTATACAGTAGAATACTTTGGTGATCCTCGAGTTATTTTTTCAATCAAAATGTTAATAAATCAGTAATTATATTAATTTTTTAAGATTAAACATAATCTGTTTTATAAAAAAAAATTTGATGTCTTTAGTTTTCGTAATTCAAACAAAAATGATTTATATATATTTTAATTATAGATTTAATTATATATTTATTGTTTATAAATAAAATGATAAAAAAAATTACGTGAAGTTTAAAATTTTTGAATTTAAAATATAATATTTTATAAATAATTGTAATAATAAAATTATTTATTAAAATTTTAATATTGTAAAGTTTTTTACGGTGTGACAATACATAAAAATAAAACTTTATACTTTATTTATATTAGCAGAAATTGAGAAATAGTTACATACAACTATAATTTTTTTAATAACAACATAATTAAAAAGTAAGTACCAAAGTAAGCAAATAGTTTTGGCTTGTAATTTCCAATTGAATGCATTCTAATAAGACAGAAAACAACATGCTTAATTACACACACTTATATAGTTATGTGCCTTGTACACGTAAGATTGGTGATTTTGAACCTTCCATGCATGAAACAAACAACAATATATATGTTCTAATATTGACACCCAACGAACTCAAACCGTGAAGATTTTTTTAACACTTCTTATACTAGAATTTGATTGGACATAGTACCCAACAATTAATCATTATTTTTTTATATTTATTATTTAAATCAATTTAAATTTTGCATTTATTTTAATTTTTTGAATATTAGTACCCACCTTTTTTTTATGGTTGCTAAAAAATTTACTTTTTTTCCCTCTATAAAATCAAGTATTCAACGTTTGACCAAAAAAAAGTAGTCAATTTTTGACAAAAAGTGAGCTATACACCTTGGCTTTTCTTTTTGATCAAATACACGTAGGCTATGTATTGGCCTCCAACAAAAACAACAATTCTTTGCTTTTGGAGGTTGTTCTTATTTTGGGTTAGGCCCAACTTAGATTAGGGTAAATGTTATTGCCACCTCTCTCATTTTATTTTTCGATCTCCCACTTAAGTGCAAAAAGACAAAAAAAACTTCACTTCTTAAAAATCTAAAATCTCATATCCTCCCCTTTTTACCATGTATTATCAGGTTTTCTCCTCTTTATCTCTACCATGATTCAGACTTATGATAACTTTTTTCACCATCCTCAACCATCAATTATTACTTTAGAATCTTCGTATATTTTTATGCACTTACAAAAGATCTAGTCATTGTTTTTGAAAAATTTCAAAAACTAAGATTTCAGATGAACTAAGAAATAGGTTTAAGAGCCTATTTGGGACTGTTAATGATAAAGATGTGTTGGTAGCTTCTATGTTTAGGGAGAGTTGGGGGGGTTAGAGGTGCAATATGGAGTTCACGAAAAGGTTTATTTTAGTGGGAGGAGGAGCTAGTTGAGGAGTGTTATTATGTGTTGGCTAATAATGTTTTGCAGGATTGTGTCGAGGATATTTGGCTTCGGTCAACGTGTCACAGTTCAAATTATGTTGTGAAATAGGCTTATAATATCTTGATGCAGAATTTTGAAGATATAGTTTCACCGTCATTCAAGATCACTTAGAACAAATTGGCTCTGTCAAAGGTATCATTATTTTCTTGGAGACTTTTGCATGATCGCTTGCCTACTACGAAGGATAATCTGATTAGAATAAGATATTGGGAGGTAAGTGATAGTTTGTGTGTTAGTGGGTGTTGTGTAGAAGAAGATGTTTAACACTTATTTTTTGTTTGCCCGAGGTTTGAATTGGTTTGGGGGGAGATTTTGAAGTGGTGGAATGTCAGAAGCGCGTTACCAAATAGTGTTACTCATCATGCACTTCGATTTAGGGGGTTGTGTATGGATTGACGACAGGGCATCAAGGTTTTGAATCTTATCTGGCTTTGTTGCATTTGGAAGTTGAGGAACAATATTCTTTTTCGTCATCAAGAATTTAAGGTCAACCAAGTTGTGGAGAGTATCAAAGTTCTCTCGCAGTGTTGGTTGAAACACAAATGAAATAGTTCAATTATGACTTGTCTCTTTGGTGTCTTTAATCGGCTCTTTGTATTCCTCTTTAGGTGTATTCTGTTGTATTTTGTGTTTTGTTCGTAGACTCTAATAGCGGTTGAATTATTACATCAGTATTAGATTATTTTCTAACATGCATTGCATTGAAAGCAACCTCCATTCCGCTCAGAAATATGAAGATGTTTAAGAAAGTGAATTGTTGTGCATTATGTCCTGAGACTATTTTGTGGCGCTCCAAACTTCAATATAGGGTATTTTGTACTTCAAAAACCATCTGGTGTCCGCATTAATAAGCAATAACTTCTCGGGTGCAAGTTTCCTCAAAATGATTAACATGGTAAAACTAAAAACAAAGAAGAACGCACTACAAGAATTTGTCTAGTTAGAAAAAATTAGTAACGAAACGTCTAAGACAATTCAAGAAGATCAAAAGTCATTTTCTTTATTCAAATAACTCCAAAAAATGTTTGTAATTAAATAAAGCTCTAATTAAAGCTAACAAAAGGGCTTAAAACAAGAACTGATGAAGACTCATCACTACATTAGTTTTTTATTTTTAGTGGACAAATACATGTCTAGCGAGTGAAATGGTCAACAAAAACAAGATAGTATTTGTAACTATTTATGGACATTATGGGAGATGGTCCTGAAACATTAGAGAAAATAAGTTCAAGAGGAGAAATGATTTTTATGGAGGACATAGAGAAATGAAGTTTGTTGTTTTTATTGATAGAGTAGGAATTATAATTTATAACTTTGTTATCAAAATTCCTAGATATACCACAAGTAGAAAGCAATTGGATAAGAACCTTTGAAGATGGATGGTTAAACCTTGCATTCCAAAGGTCAAAAAGAGATAAGTTGGTAGATATGAAAGTAGGTGAAGAGAAAGTTGAGTTGTAGGTATAAAGATCACCATTACTTGGACATGCATAAAAATTGTCTTTGTTACCTGATCCTTCCCACTGAAAAAAGAAGAATGAAATTTGATATCAACATTGTTAGATTTATAAAATATAGATGGTGTTGGTAAAAGACCATCATTTTTTTGTGTTTTTCAATGCCATGTTTGCATTTGAAACTTAAATTTTCATTTGGGAATTATGACAAACGTGTTCAGCATGGGCAAAAATGTGGTTATAAATTTCTTCAAAGGTGAACGGAAGCTCATTAGGTCGAATTAAGGCAACAATGTCACGATATTCAAATCCAAGACCATTGTTGTTGTAAAGGATAACATCATATAATATATTTTTATCCATGACAACAAGTTCATTAAGAATGCTTTTTAGTGAAAAGAGATCGTAAATGATGATATTTTCCTTTGGCACAAAATTCAATCTAATTTATGACATACATGACATGAGAGAGATATATATTCAAATATGAAGCTTCAATGACAACCAAATGTGTTTGAACAATGTCATATAAGACAAATGAGAGACTATCAGCTTCAATCATGGATGAAATAAGAAGATTGATGATAAGTTGATTAATGGTGAACCAATATGTGTATTATGTGTTAGGTGTTGAAACACCATTAATAAGTGTAGTGGGATCTTTTGTTGGTGTACTGTCATTAATATTGCTAAAGATTTGGATGCTAAAGAGGAGAGTAATAATATGACGTTTTGATGTATGATAGTCGGTTCGAGATAACAATTGTCTATTTTCTTGATTGATAACAATTGTCTAATAATCACAAAACAAAGTGCACATAAAAGTAGTATATACAAAATTTTGACAAAAACCAAAACTTAATTTTTTTTTTTTGCTACTTTGATTTTAATATATATATTTATTGATTCATGTGTGGGTACACGAAAAATATAATTAACTCTTATTCTAAACTCTAAGGGCAAGTGTAGGCTGCACATGATTCCCAGTTATCACTTCCTACACAATGCCATAATTTGGAATTAAATTCCCTAGCTTTGTTGTTGGGTGATTTTAGTTCATTTTGGAGAAAAATTGGTGATTAAAATAAATTAATAAAAATTATTTGGATGAGAGAGAAATTTTTGTTAAAAGAGAGATAGAATCAAAGTCATCAAAGGTAGAGAATCCCTTCCCATCATAATTCATCATTCAGAACATCTCTTATAGAAAACAGCACATAATATTTCACAATAAATTCAATAGTTTTAACATGCCCTATAGATGTATAGGTAAGAGAACCCACAATACCACTCTATATACTCGACCCACATATGTATTTTTTTAATAGACAAATGTTAGTTGTTAGTAATTAGTTAAGGGGAAAGAGAAATGCTAGCAGTAGGGATCTCACCTTGTACTTACTTCATGAAACTCCTTCAACATCCCAAATTGTACCATTGGGCTTTACATTCGATGACCTAAGCCATGTTTTGGCTAGCTTTTCTTAGTGAAAATGATACTGCCTACTATACAATAGATAAAACTTCTCATTTGCGCAACATGATGTGTACTTACTGTGTGTAACATGCGCTGATGAATGTCTGTTATGAATATGTAGTTGTAAGTGTCTGCTATGAATATGTTGTAATAAATTTTTGTTCTATATATGTTGGAATAATTGTCTATTGTGAAAAGGAGTTGTGATAAGTGTTTGTGAATAGTTGGGATAAGTGTTGTCAAGAGTTTACATGGTATTATTTGTTATCTCATTTGAAATATCATAGAATTTTGAAAATTATTGTCATTTAGTATACTTTTCTTAATACTAATTACACGTGAAGAACAAATATTTGAAGATGAAAGGTAGAATCTTTAGGAAGAAGCAAGATTTGCGGGAAATTGTTGTGATTTTTGAATTATGTGATATTTGTGGATATGCAAGTCCTCTCTTTCAAACAATATTTTGTAGAAGTTTCAAATTGCTACATAAAAATGTTAGGAACACTTTTCTAACTAACTGTAAACGATTAAGGATGAACTCATTGGACACTTCTTTCATCTTGATGGCAGAATGAATCATACCTATTGTAGTGGAAGCCTAAAAACAAATGGCATCAAGAAAATCAATTGTTGTGTGAAGTACCTGCACACAAAAGCTTGGAGGAAAAATGTTACATTTAAAATTTGTTGACACAATCGAAGTTATTAAGGAGGGGCAATGTTTTATTTATATATTGCCAACTTTTTATTTTATTTATTTGTTTGTTTGTTTTTATCATTTGACTACATTTTCTTGTCTAAATTTTGTATTGAAAATACAAATGATATATTATTTTGCGGGTTTTATTGTAACTAATAGATTTTAGTCATGCTAATCCATTGGAATAATGGACAACAATGTAATAAGTGTGTTGCATTATGATTTATTGAGTAAAAAAAGCATTCAGATTCATATCAATTCAAACTTCAATATTTCAATTTCAATGTGATTTTACATTAGTGATAAAAATCACAAATGCAAAATAGTGTTCTTAACTCAAAGATTAAATAAGATTTCTCTCACCCGATTTAACAAATAAGACGGCGACAATTTTAACATTAAAATAAAATCAATTATTTGATAAACCAAAATAATAAGAGTTTGTTGACTCAGTTAAATACCGAACCGAACTAACATGTTAATAGAAAAATAAAAACATATAATTTAAGTTAATTTTTTATATCGATTTTTTGACTAACTAAGTTGACAAAATTTTGGTTAAGTAATTTGTTTGACCACCGAGTTCACAAATAAATCATTTTAAATATTCAGAAATAAAATATAAATGTGTTATATCTTAATTTTCATTCATCTCTCTCTACGTGAAACCTTCGAGCACTACGAATCAAAAATCCTTACAGTGTCCATAGTCTCTATAATTGCTACCATCATTCACCGCCATCTTTGTTTTGCCATTCATCGTCGCCACTTGTCGTTGTTCCTTTCCTTGTGAAACCAGTCGATACTCTCTCGACTTTACCTCTCCACCGCCTTCATTGTCCACCGTCCTTGTTGTTGATGCATATGAGCCTTCTTCACCGCCCTTGTCGGTAACGCCTGTCGATTGCCTCTCCACTGCCCTCTCCATTAACACTTCTCAAACTGCCTCTCTAGTCTCCACCACCCCCATTGTTTCTTGCCTCTAGCGTTGTCTTTACGACAAGTAAGCATATCCATCTCCATAGCACTAACATACTTCATTGCATGTCCTTGTCGCGAGTCTTCCCAACTTCATTCATATATATAAATATTTTATATTTAACAAGTTTTTGAAGGTGCAAACACGAGAAATGAAGTTGAATTATGTTTGTTAAGTTTCATTCTTTTTAATTATTTATTCAAGAATTGGTTCGAGTTTGGTGATTTTAACCAAAACAAAGGTAGTAGCAATCAAGCTTAAGTAATAAGAGGCAACAATAAAGTAAAAAGTGCAGAAGTAAAGTGACACAAGCAGATTTATCCTGGTTCACCACCAACTTGGTAGCTACATCTAGTCCCTTCACTTAGAAGAATTTAACCACTAATTCAAATCCTTGAATTACACAGCATCTGACCCTACAAGTTAGTCTTCTCAAAACAATCTGATACCTAGAGACTTTCTGAGGAAAACAAACACATTGACTCTACAAGTCAAGTCTTCTCCACACAACATGAAAACCACATATTGTTGAAGGCAACTACACCTTGAACCTACAAGTCAAGTCTTCTCAACATAACTTGAAAACCATAGATTGCTTGAGGAACACTAAAGCCACTATCGAGTTGGGTTAACAAGTTTGGAATGAATTGTGTTTTGCTTCTACTAAGCAGATTGTTACAATTGATTTCTCACACTAAAACACTTAGAAAATATTTCTTTGAGCAAGTGCTTCTCTAGAACTTAAACCTTTGAACTATGAATACTTAGGAAATTTGCGCTCTCAAAAGTTTTTCTGAATTCTATGGATTTTTGAGTTTATGAGTCCATGCTTTCTTCTTTGAGTATCTATTTATAAAATAGATTAAGGTTTCACTTTTGTCCTTGTAAAATCTGGATCATATATTTCTTGTGAACAAATTCTGAAGGTATCTTTTTGTGAACAATATTTTGACCATATCTTCTTTTCACCTTGGTTAAAGATTTCCTTCAATTATAATTATGAATCGTATCTAATTTCAAATTGTGCTCAAAAAATTATTCACACAAATCTTCCTTCATACTCTTGATTGATTGAGCAGGAATGGATTCAAGCATGTTCTTGAATATTCCAAAATTCTGATTCGACTAAGCCTTTTCTTCAGAATGAATTCGTTCAATCAAAGTTGTTGACTTTTCCTCAGAGCCATTGACTTTCTTGTTGGAGTGAGATAATGCGTTTCTTGGATAATAAAAGTCAGAGGCAGAATTACGTGACTTAGAATTAGTGGCTTTGGATAAATCACATTGTTGAATCATCAGAGTCAATGCAACGTTAGAGATTGCATATTAGAGAAAACATTTTGAGTGTGTTGCAACTTTAGATTAGCTGAATATGAGCTTTGAATGCATGGCTTGAACAATCTCTTTAGAGTTAATAATATCTTGATATAAACTCTTTAGAGGCATGCTGAGTTTGTGCACATCAGACGCACACAAGGGCTTTAGAGGCATGCTTCAAATTCAGTCTTCAGACCCAATCTTCAGAGGCAGTCTTCAGAGCCAAACATCATAGGTAGTTTTCGTAACCTTCAGATGCACGTTGCTTTCAGAGGCATATCTTTTGACAAACGTGTATGCTTTTGTGTTCCTCTTATTTCATCATCTGGTCGCTCCCTCTAATGACTTCATTTGGTAGCTTCCTTTGGTCGTTTCCTTTGGTACCTTTCTATTGTACCTTCCTCTGATTTTCTTGTTCTAATTATTGCACACTTAATGAAGCCATTAGTTAAAACAAATTGTTCTCATAAAATATATTTGTTAACATCAAAATCAGAAGAGAAAAACTAACTTGGCTCCAACAATTTTGTTTTGAGGTTTGTGAGTACACTACAAAAAAGCACTAAACAGTTGGGGTTTTGTAGCTGCGATTTTTCATAACCCTCAAAATATGGCACACTAGCTTGTTGAGAGTTAGTAAACAAATTTGAGGTATGTTCTTTTGCAATTGAGAATACTAATTCATTCTTTCACCAAAATTGAAATTTTTTATTGTGGCATTGTTTCTATGGTTGTATTTTTAATAATTTTTTTTAAAATATTTGTTTCATTATATTTTATTCTTTATATCTTTTATTTATTCTTTAAATTGCAATAACTGATTGGGTCTAAATTTTTAGTTGTGTATGAGTTATATAGGTTGTATGGAACATCACTTATGTATTTTGCATGTTCTGTAAATGAATTATCATTTGTATGTTGTGTGTTCTGCATATATTCATGGCAAAAAAAATACAAATTAAAAAAGTTGTAAAAAAAACACATTATGATTACAATTTCATCCAAATTAACAAATAATTTCTTAAGTTAATTAATCATAATCAAATTTAAAAGTTAATATTTATTAAGTCGTCTGATGTTAAATCGCATAACTAACTAACGCTTGTGAATAATTATGACTTAATAAGTCATTTGTATCTTACTTAAAAAGGCTACACTTGTGAAAAATTATAATTGATATTGACTTAGATGAATTTTTTTATCATATGCGATCAGGTATCTATTATATATATATTTAAAACAGACTCCGGTGTCACCTCATACTATTTCCTCCACATATGCAAACATTTCCCACCTCAACCAAAAAGCTGACGTGTACGTCTTCATAGAGAGTTTCTCATTCACTATCTTATACTATATTTTCTATTTAAATATTATTTCATAACGTCTACTCAAAATTTTCTAAATTAATCCCACATTATTATTTCATAACGTTTGCCCAACATCTTTCACATTAATTCCATATTACTACTCAATACTTTTTTTTGTCGGCATTAATCAACTTCACATTTTTGCCTCTACCTGCCATCTACTTATAGGTTTTTTTTTTTGTTTGGATCAATCAACTTCACATTTTCGCCTCTACCTGTCATCTACTTATTTGCTAGCAATTGTATATATCTTTTCAGAATATATAATATTGAACTTAATAAGATGAGAAATTTCTTCAACTTCTTCTGAATTGAGAGTACATATGTCTCTCTTGTTGCCATCTACTTATACGTGTTTTTTTTGTCTGGATCAATCAATTTCACATTTTCGCCTCTACCTGCCATCTACTTTATTTGCTAGCAATTGTATATATCTTTTCAGAATATATAATATTGAACTTAATAAGATGGGAAGTTTCTTCAACTTCTTCTGAATTGAGAGTACATATGTCTCTTTTGCTTACCTCTAAATATATTTCGACTATTTACATGTGCCTTTTATTGTTGAGTACTTCTCTTCTATAAATTACATTGATAAATTGAATATATATTATTGATATAACTACTATATCAATAATCATTTGACAATTGAAACATAAAACTTCATATTAATTTTTTTTAAAATCCACTTAAATTAAATAAATTAAAATATACCTGCGCAACACGCGGATTAGCATCTAGTATATCATAGTTTGTCAATTGCTATGCATTATTTTTTAAATATGTAGCAATTAAAATGAAAATGAATTACGAGTGCGTGATAATAATGAAAACTAAAAAACTTATCTATTTTAAGTTAAAATATAATAGTAGCTACTATTTAAAAATTAGAATGAGAAGTTAATAAAGTAACAATCCCTTTCACATGAGAGTTTTACTAAATTTTTATATTGATTTTATAATAAAAATAAATTAATTTTTAATATGATATAAAAATTCTTCTATTATTACAATTTATCCGCGCATCACGATTCACGAGTTAAAACACTAGTACATTTTAAAATTCTTATCTATTATTGCTTATGATGCTAAATCACTTCAATATAAAATTATCACAAGCAAATAATTCTAAAAATACATCTTCTTCCCAACTTAATTTTGTTCTCTAGACTCCAATGTTTCAACAAATTATTTCTTAATTCTAAGTCATAATATATACTCCATATTACTCTTAATATCTATATTAACATCTTAGCATCTAGGGATCTAAGCGATGATATAATTAATTAATGAACATTTTTCACTTGTAAGTTGCATCTCCTATTCTTTTGAATTCTAATATCTATAAGTTTTGATTTAGGGAAATTACATCATATACACGATGCACGGCATTCATAAATAAAAATTAAAGTTATACTTTTTATGTATGACTTACTTCATTCTTAAGTTATGGTAAGAAAAAAATTTAAAATCACATAAATTTTCGACTTTTTTAAATTAAATTACAAGGATCTATTTAAGAGGTCAGCGTCTCTCATTATATAGTCTTTGACCAATTTGTTCAAAATTGAATTTTGTCACATACTTTATAAATAAATAATACGCGTAAGTGACGCAATCGCAATATTAAACTCTTATTTTAGTAATAAGTTTTATAAAATATTTGTTGTTTGCTTATTTTATTAATTGAAATTCAATATTTATTATTTTTTTGTCATATTAAATTGAATGCTATTTTTTTCATAATAATTTTTTTGTATTTCTATTTTTTTTTTGTAATTAGTGATATTTTAATAATTATAACTTTGAAAAACCTATGCTTTTTTTAGATTAAAAAATTAATATTTTTTTTCTTCTTTCAAACCAAAAATATTAAAATTGACTCTGAATCAAAAAATTTATCAAAAAAACAAATAATAATTAAATAAGAGTATTAATAATTTACAAAAACAAAGACTGCAATTTCAACTCTTCTTAATTAAATTTAAATAATAATAATTATAATTATTTTGTAACCGAAAAAAATATTCAAAATTGAGATAGTCTCAATCAGAAAACCTCATCCAAAAGAACAAGCATGCAAAAGACAGACAGCAGGTACCTCCAAATATTTCTGTGAACTAACACATCCATGCCATGTCATCAATCCATGTGATATTCTCTATAATAGAATCTCAACCGTTAGATGATCACCCAATTAGTAATTCCCAGCCGTCCATATTCTTGTTCAGACGAACACAAGATATAGGTTGGGAAAAAGAGGAGGAAGCTTTTTTAATATATTTAATTTCTTTCCAATCTTTAATACATTTTTCTTCCTTTAAATTCAATCCTCAGATCTTGCAAATATCACACACATCAAAAACACATCTTTTCTCAATTCTCATAAAATTTATAACCTTCTCTTTTATTATTTTTCTAGCTTAGTGTTCAATTTTTGTAGCTCTTTTTCTCACTATTTTGCAGCTTCAATGGCTACTCAAGAGGTTAATAAACCTCAATCACTTCCTCCATACCCTGAGGTAAATTCACACCCAAAAATCACCACACCCCTTTTCTTATTTACTTTCAAAAAAAAAAAGAAATTAAATCTTGTAACATTTTTCTTAGTAAAGTTTCATAATTTTACACTAATCTCTTTGATCTAACCATTTTCACTTTCTTGGGTATATTTTTTTTTTTCACCAAATTTTAACCTTGATTTTTTTTTTTTTGTAATCAAATAAAGAAAAAAAATTAGGGTTTTGAAAAAGGGCTTTTTTTCCCCTCAAGAATTTCACCTCAATTCATTGTTTCCTCACAAACCCATTAACATATATGATGATTTTCTCAACATGGTAGCTTAATTACTCAAAAAAATGAATTTTTTTTAATTTATTTTCTAACTCTTGAAATTTTGGTTTTTTTTGTTGTAGATGATAATGAAAGCACTTGAAGCACTTCATGAACCAAACGGATCAAACAAATCATCAATAACAAACTACATAGAATCAACCTATGGTGAATTACCAGAAGGCCATTCAAATCTGGTTTCACATCATCTTAACCAATTGAAAGAAAGTGGTGAGCTTGTGTTTTTGAAGAACAACTACATGAAACCTGATCCAAACGCACCACCAAAGAGAGGACGTGGAAGACCCCCTAAACCTAAAGATCCATTGGCCCCACTTGCCACAACTGTTTTGTCCCCACCAAGACCTAGAGGTCGTCCTCCAAAGGACCCTAATGCATCACCTAAACCTAAGGTTTCTTCTGGAAGTGGCAGACCAAGAGGTAGACCTAAGAAGATTGCAAGGACTGAGGATTCTGTTTCTGTTTCAGCTTCAGCTTCAGGTGCTTCTTCTGTTGCTGATGTTGGTGTTTCAGGTGGTACTTCTGTTGCTGCTGTTCCTGTTGCTCCAAGTGGGAAACCAAGAGGTAGGCCTCCTAAGGTGAAACCTCAAATGACAGAAGTGAGTGTTGAATCATAAATTGGGGGGGTGTGAAACTGAATAGTCATGGTGAACTAGTGGTGATGTGTAGAAGTGGGTGTGGTCTTTAATTAGATTTTTTATTGTTATGTGTCAATTAATATAATTGCATTGTAAAATCCATGTAGTGGTAGTTTTAGTTTTATGAGAAGAGTTTGTTGTTTTTTTTTTTTAATTTTCTAATTGTCAATGAGGACAGTGACTTTGGGCTTAAATGATGATTAATGATATTGTTTCTTATTGTATTTTTGTGTTTCTCAAGGTTCCAACTTTTATGAAATTCATCATGTGGAAAAATGGTGTTTGTTATTTTGACTTTTATTTTATTTCATTTATGTTAATAAAAATGGTGTCATAATGAGATTTGGAGTTTAGATTTGAAAACAAAAGGAGGTTTTTCAAAAATGAAAAAACAAAATGAGTAATGGTATTGTATGAATCAAATCAAATACCATGTCAAAATTTTCATACAAACAATAATTGATGTGATAGGAAATGAGAAAATCAATGAAAAACACAACCATAGAGTTATATGTGTGACACTGTAGCTTAGATAGGGAAAGAAATTTACTTGATATCTGAACAAAAATCTATGTAAGAACCTCGTACTCCACGATCTATATTTTCTCTAAATCTTGGTTAGGTTTGACTTCTATCTAAATGTGACCTTTTCTTCCATCATTTGTCTCTTACACTGACACAGATTGGTACCTTTGGTCAAATTTGTGCTTAACTAATTTACAAATTTGGAATTTAAATTGAGGGGTCAATGAGTAAATCTAAATTGGATTCAATTTCAACCTTATGGTTTCAATACTTTTGTATGTGATCTAAAGGAGATTCAAATACAATTTTTTTTTTTGGATTAGTTTGATAGATGGTCTATGCATAGTATTTAGAAATTTGGATTAACAACTCCTTTTTTTCTTTATGACTTAGGCAATCAGGTTTGATGAATCGAGATTTGAGAAATACATTTGTTTTATCTTATTTTTATTGAATTATCATTGATCGAATCATTATTTAGGTATAAAGATTAATAGAACTGTTAATTTATATTTATGAGTGTTATCGATTTTCTTTATAATTTTAAATAATATTTTAAGTATTGATTAACGGTGAATGATATGTGATCATTCATAGTAGTATATATTACGATTCTTAATTTAAGTCATTGATAAAAGAGAAATGGAAAAATAAATTGAATGATATTAATAAAATGAGAGAATTGTTCATTACATCAAAGATTATAACGACTTATATAGTCAATTAGATAAAACAGTAACTAGTGTAAAATAATTAAGATAGCGTAACTAACTTATTAATTTAACTAACTAATTAAATTAAGATATTTAATATCCTCTCAAGTTAAAAGTGTTTAATACATTTCAAGCTTAGAAAATTTTAAGAAAGATATGCTGAAAAAGACATTCGCTAAAAAAAATTTGTAATGCCGAAAATTTATCAGTTAAAAGAATTTAAAACGTCAAAAATTCATCAACATAAAAATATAATTTTTATGTTTATCTATGTATATTATAAATAGAAGCTAATATGAATATGCCGATTAAAACTAGAGAACAGTGAAATTATACTTGATCATTCATTATATAATTTATACTTCTAAATAATGTTGTTCATCTCCTTTAAAATTTTAAATAATATGTAAATATTGAATTACATAGAGTGACATGTGATCATCTATAGTAACATAGGCCTCAATTTTATGATTACGATTGGTAAGGATTGACTATTTGACTTCTTTGTCAGATTGTGTCCACCTAGCACATTAGCCATTAAACATTATTTTTTCTTTAGAATTTCGTTGACTACCATGAGAGTCAATTGTGCACCTTCATTTTACCATCTATATAATATACTCTTTTATCTCATAATAATTGAACTATTTGATTATTTGATTATTTTGCATTATCAATGTTATAAATATATAGTTGATGATATTATATTTAAAATGATGAAAAGGTATATTAAAAATTGAAAGCATTGTTCATTTTAAAATAAAATCTTTTGAAATTGAATTAATTATTGTGAGACAAATAGAATAATATTGTAAAGTTGACTTTTTAGCAAGTGTGACATTCGTCATTCAACAAAATATTATGTAATCTAAACTTTTTATTAATTGTAATAAACATATTTATTTAAATTTTAGTCATTTTTTGATATCTAGATAAAATAATATAATTATCGCTATAAACAGATACACAACTGCAAAGCAGCTATGACTCAAATACTAGTATTGTTTTATCTACTCAATTTAAGAATAATCTTCACTTGCCTTGGAAATTTGCACATTTTCACTACAATGTTAAGCCTCATATTTTTTTTCTAGTGCCACTTATTTTGAAAATTCAATTACTTTTTTTCTTCTTCTTCTTTATTCCGTTCTATCTTTATGATTGTTTGCTCAAAAATCTATGTCCGCTACATATTAGAAAAGAGATTTATTTGTATTAATAGTTGGTTCCTTTTATTTGTTAGCTATTTGAGAAGTTTTGTTATTTTATTTATTTAGCGGATTACTTTAAAAAAAAATATTCATTAATTTAAATTGATAAAATTTATTAGTAAAAGAAATTGATAAAAATTATATAAATTGAAAAAATTAAAATTTAAAGTCGCTAAAATTATAAATGATAAATCTATGAACAAACTCACAACTTTAATAGCATAAAATGACAAAATATCTATAAATATGACAAAACTTACAAATATGATAAAATTGAAGTGTTCGAAATATCCACAACTTAACGTTTAAGACGCTAACATCATTGATTGAATTTGCACTTAATCAAAACTGATTTATCAATCTGAATCAAAGTACTCTGCTACAAGATAAGAAACTAAAACTAAGATAACGAACAAACACAACGTTATAAAAATAATTTATTTAGATAAAAGAAAATAAACTATAATCTAAATGAGATTACAGATAAAAAATCAACCTTAAATCACTTCATCTTTAATGAATACCGGTTAGAGTTGGTATTCTATTACAAAGGAGGCGGCCAGGTCATTACCAGCTTCCTTAATTGGTGTTTTGTTATCGGATTACTTATTATTTAATGCATATACATGTATTATTACAAGTAACTATTTCTTTTTATTAAAGTTGTGTTGCATTCATCCATAACATCTATCTTAATTTATAATTAGTATTTATAAAAACTTCTATGACCGGAATAGCTATCCATTTTTTAATATTAATGAATATATATATATTTTTTGAAATAATATATTATTATATAATTATAAATAAACATTATGAATCAAATATATTTTGATTTTAAATTATAATAAAAATAATGAATAATTTTATATTGGCGATATGATATCCCGTGTTTGATACGGGCTATATACTAGTTACTTATTATTTATATAATGCATATACATATATTTTTAAGTAACTATTTCTTTTTATTAGAGTTGTGTTGCATTCATCTGTATGATTTATTTTAATTCATAAATATTGATATTATTAAGTTGAATATTATATTTCGAATTTAATTATAAAATTTTACAATTATATACAAATTTATTTATCATTTCATATACATAAAAAAAAGTCTTTAAGACATCAACTATAGATTGAGACGAGAAAAAGAGGTGTAAAGCATTCACATTCCACCTCTTTGGATAAGTTAGCAAGAGTTTATGCACCTTAAGAACTAAAAACATTAATATGTTCTCTATGATCTATTGACCATCGGATACCTTGCTCAACCACATATTTTGCCTCAAATAAAACTTGTCACACGTAGCACCAGTTGTTAAGGATTAAAAGATTTGTAAAGTGACATCTACGAATCATCTTTTCCTTTGTACCTTCTTTCCTTTCGTAGAAAAGAAATAATGCATAAAAAAATCGAACTAAAAATTGCATTATCACTATAAATGTGTGGTAAAAAACAATATATAAACACTTACTAAATTAAGCTTCAAAACTGAAGTTATGGTATTATGTTTTGGTAGTTGGTATTCATTATATGCAATACAATCAATGTTATTTTCCTCATAGGTGATTCTAGTTTAAATTTTCTAATGAGTTCTTCCATTTAGTTCCCATATTTGATTCTTCAATAGATTGTTGATGCTTGTATTAATCTCTTGTACGAGCCTTTGTTTTTAGTTTTGACTCAATTACTTATAGAAAACACATTAAACATCATACTTTAATATTAGTTATCCTGTCTTAAAAACAGATCAAATTTGTCATCCTTATATATATGCTCCAAAATCTAGAAACATTAAAACTGCACTAATAACAAACAGAACATAAACACTAAACAACAACAACAATAGTTAATGTGTCAATGTGATGATTAAAGACACCAATTGTTTTCTTCACTTGAGTCCTATTTAAATATAATTGTTGAGTGGTTGTTTTTAAATTGTCTATTATTTTTTATTTTTATTAGAGACTAAACTATGTTTTTTTAATTATTGTGAAAGATCAAATTATCTTTTTAAAATTTGTTACGAATCAAATACACATAGAACGATCAAGTCAAGGACTAGCTCACATGTAAGGATTAAAAAAGTAATTCTAGTGGTGGTTCAAAAAGGGATTAATTTAGTTTAATTTATTTTTTCTAGAGATCAAAATGTGTTTTTAATTTTTGCAAGGACTAAATTGGATAATTTTTTTGTTATTTTTAGTGATAAAAACAAGTACTCAAAAATTAATGATGCAGTATTTTATGTGAGAGAAATAAATTCAAATGAATCACATTTATCGAGAAACAAATTATTGTGTTGGTGTTATAGTTATGAAAGGTCGTAATAATAATTTTTTTACTAAGAAAATTCTCACTTTTTAAAGTAATTTTTCTTTAATGTTCTGATTATGTTTTTGAATGTTCTTTATCAAAAGTTATATTGTTAAAAAAATTATTTTTTTTTGTTAAAAATAAAAGCTATTTATATTAGACTTTGAAAAAAATAAGAAATACAAAATCACAATATATAATTTTAAATAAACAAAAAATGACTTCTGTTTTACTTAAAAATATCAACAACAAAAAAATAACATTACTATTTATAATTTTCAATCACTATATTGAAATTACTGATGTTATGATGATTTCAAAATCTATATTTATGATTGTATGAGTCAAAAAACAATTTTATGGTTGTTTTATGTAGTTACGTGGGTTACTAAGAGATGTGGTGATACACATTTAAGTATCAATTTTTCAAAAATCTTCAATAAGTTTTTTTAATAAATACTTTTTATATAATTTAAACCATAATAAATTGAAATTGAATTAAATAGTACATAATAAAAAACTCGTCGTTTTTTAATAAATATTTTTTATATAATTTTCTCATCAAAGGCAAGACCAAATTACAAACAGTTTAATTATAAATAAATGTATTTGAAATCATTTTTTGGAAATTGTTTAACGTGGATATTAATGTATGAAAAATAAAAAACAATCATGAAATTTTTTATTTTGAAATTATTTTAAATGATGGGTGGTGTATTTATTATATATTATTTGAAAGAAAAAGGAGAATGATCATACCTTCCATCTATATATTGAACTGAAAAATGTGTATGATCTTCTAATGATACTTATTTATTAAGTTATATTTGTTGTATTCGAAATAAGATATTTATTTTTGAAATTTGAATTGAATTATTTAAAGTGGTCAGAATTTTCAAATATTAAAGAAAAAAAAATACCATTGTTAGTGTAACTGTGTAAATACAAGTCCTTGATTTAATAATTAATTTCATAATTTTCATTATTAAATAACTATTCAATTATCAATTTATAATAATAGTCACTGTAAACATGTTTACATTGACAATACATGTTCATTAAAATAAATAGATATTTTGTTTGATAAACAATAATGATTTAATGAGCCCGTTTTTATTTGACTAATCTGTAGAAGAAATATGTCACCTATACATAGCTGATACGAGTGCTGTTTGATCTTCATGTATAGGAAACACACAAAAATACATTAAAATACTTTCTCAAACAATAATTTGAAAAAGGTTAGGAAGTATAACCCACAAAGGATATTAAATACTATGTATTAGATAAAGTTATCCCGTAGGAATATGCATGTAAAAATCATTTATAATCATTTATGATACATAAAAATGCCATTCAATTATTTTCCCCGTACCAATTTCCTTTTTATTTTTTGTTTGCACCAATTGAATTATTTCGACTCTCCTTTGTTTTTGTTTGCATTGATTCGATTATTTCAGTTCACCTGTATTTTTGTTTGCACCGATTAAATTGTTTGGTATGAAAGGTTACAAATTATGAATTGCAATTTCATTTGTTCTTTGTTTTCTCTTAAAAAGGTTAAGGTTGCTGAAAATTATATTGGGCTGTTAGTTTTATATTTTTCAAAAAGTGATTTTATTTTTGTATTTTAAAAAATTATTTCATGAGAATTTATTTAAGAATAGTAGAAGTTATTTTGGAGTAATTTGTTATCAATTAAGAAAAATATATAATTTTGACATTCAATAATTTAGATATTCATTATTAGAAGTTTCAACATGATAAAAATAACATTTTTTTTATTAAAAAAAGTATATCTCAAAAATAGTTTTTACAAAGAGTTTCTCATTTTAATCATTTTTTAAAATTTTATTATAAAATAAAATTGTAGTAAATAGATAAATACTTAAAATAATATTTTATGATAAACTATTTAAACCAATTTTTCTTTTCAATTTTTAATTTTAAAATTAAAAAAAATTCTATAAAAATAATTTTTTTTAAATGTAACAAACGGACTCATTATTTGATTATTTTATTTGATTTATAAGTTGAAAAAAGTCCAAGTTTTTTTTCTTCGAAATATTATTGATTAGAAAAATCAACCAATAAGTTAAATAGTTATCATCATATATGAGTAATAATCGATCAAAAAATTAATAATAGTGAATTGATTGTTTTCATACCACCATGTGATGTAGATGAAAAAAGAACTAACAAATTAAAGTCTGGCGATGTTAACATTGGGCCCAAAATAATTAAGGGGATCATTGTTTGGACTAAACCATTTCTATGTCTAATTTGTAGTGCAATATTAATGATAATGAAGATTGTTAACATGCCACATAGACTCTAGAATGATGAACCATTGATTTGATTGTTTGGGCTAAACGATTTCTATGTCCAATTTGTAGTGCATTAATGATGAACGACATGTATTCTATCAAATCACATATATTGTTTGAAATTGGTTGATTGAAATGGCAGATTGAAGGTTTATTATTCTCTCTTCCTTATTTTGATCCACTCTATTTGATAGAGTATATATTTATATTTTTTTGGTAAATTTCCCCTTATAATAATAAGTAAATTCTATATATATATTTTCTATTATATATTTGTTATTTTGCAGATATTACCAAATACTAATTAATTTCTACTAAAAAATATGATTATTATTATTATTATATATTTTGAATTTTATGAATTATATAATTATAACTTGTTCAATTAATGCAAAATTAAAAATATACTAAACGTACCTGATTTCGAAATACTCAATATGGTATAATTTAATATTGTTTGGGTTTTGTATTTGACTATGATTAGGAGTTTTAGAAGATTCCACGTGCAAAAAAAAAAAAAAAAATAGGTGGTAAATTTATATAATATAGACTTCTCCTGGAATCGTATCTATAAAAAGAGACAATCGAAAAAATGATCGATATATTATTCTTTTTCATGTGTTTGGCAGCTAGCATCGATGGCCATCAACTTGATGGTATGCAATACACAATTAAAGATTTAGACATATAGAGAAAACTAACTCTCAAGTCAAGAGTATATATATATATCACTATATTTGCTTCTTATTTGTTGAACTTGATCTTTTTACATGGTTTACTAATTAATATATATTTTTATAGTGATTTTTATAGATAAAATTTGGGTACATTGTTGATTGCATTGAAATTTATAAGCAATTGGCTTTTGATCATCATTTGCTAAGGAATCATAAATTGAAGGTATGTAGTTAATTTTAATGACAAAATTTGAATAAATTTGATTTTTTTCAATTTTCAATTTTCAATTTTCAATTTTTTTCTTTTATTAATTGTAGAGAAAACCAAGCTTTCAAAATAGAATAGTATAGAAAAAACTAATGTGAAAAATGTTAGTTTTATATTAGTTAGTTTATTATGCATTTATTTTTGAGTTGTTATAATTATTTTGTTGGTAGCCTTATTACAAAGTTACTATTATAAATAGACTGATTTCAATTCGAATGACAACCAAAGATAACCTCGTTCGAGGCAATTTTTTTTAACAATATTATATCTACATACAATCCTGATCAACATGTAAGTTTTCTCTTGTAAGCTATCAGTTAAAAATGATTTGAATTACATTATAATATTTTCAACTATAGAATAGTTATACGAATCTATTGTATTTATAGGTTGCACAAGTAGTATTATCCGATTATTTTTCATATTACGGAGTTAGTGGAATTCATAGCATTTATAATGTAAAAGTTGAGAAGGATCAATCAAGTTCCTATCTTATGTGGGTTCGAAATGGACCTAAAGATGATGATAATTTGATTCGACATTGGATGACATGTGAGTTTCATTTTAATGACCTTAATATTTTCATAAGATTAGGATCATTTAACACTATGGTGTCAAACTTAATAATATGACACATATGTTAATTCTTAACTGCATATTCTTATTATAAAATTCACTCTTGGATTGAATACTACTATCACATAGATCATGTTTCAAAATATTAACATTAATATAAAATCATTTAATATGAAATCATTTAATATGAAATCAACGAGATACATCCAAATAAACTTGTTAATTCAAAGTTCATTAGACGCTAATTTTGAAGTATGTCAATTAAATATCATATAATTTCATATTAAGATAATTTTTTTTAGCATGATCTATGTGATAATATAATTTGTCAATTTAACATCGTAGTTAGGTGGCTCCACAATTATACAATAACGATGCAACTCATTTCTATTTAGGATGGACAGTAGGAACTTCTTTTTATTTCTTACTACAATTTAGCCTTGTTAATCTTTTCGGTAAATAAATTATTGATTTATTATAATATTTTCATTTTTTGTCGAACTTAACTTTCTTTTAAAGTTAATTATAACAACATATGTTTTATTTCTTTAATGTTTAATATCTTAAAAAATGATGAAAAGATAATTTTAAGAAGACCGGATGCTTCACGTTTACTATGTTCGAGTTTTATTCAAATAAGCAAAGAAAAATAATTTGGTGGGATTTTTCAACAAAACATCTATCTATAATGGAGAGATGATTGAGATCACATTAACGGTTTTTTCAGATATTCTCAATGCATATAATTTCAACAATATGAAAGACAATTATATTAAACTTATTTAAATATTGAAAAAATGTGTTAAATTGTTTACAGAATTCTATAACAAAAAAGATTGGTAGCTAATTAATAAGTGAAAATGAAAATATTGGATATTTTGCATCTACTTTATCCACCAACATGACTGCCGCTATTCATGTGAAATGTAATGTATGGTAGATATGTGTGTTGGACTTTATGATTTTATGCCTAATATGTGTGTTGCTCAGTCAATTGTTCACTTCATGTTAGTGCAATTAAATCTTTTGCACAAGTTTAAAAAAATTTATGTGAGGTTCCTTTAACACAATTGTCAACAAAAAAAAAAATGTATTAAAGGGAATGCATTCACCATTCAAATTTTGGAATATAAATATATATAGAGCTGGATTATAGATGGTTGTAAGAATCATTTTCATGATCGTTTGATTCATTATAAGGGTAAAAATCTTTTAGAAGTTGTTGAATTGGATACTAAAACCTTGTATACTATTTGGAAACTAAGTGTTCATTGATATTTCATCTCTATTGGTAAAAGATATTATGAATTTCTTTTTCTTCAAAAGAAGATTTTAAAAATGTTTAATTTTATAGATCTTGATCTTTGAAGTCTTATTTTGCGCCTCCTCCCAATGAACTCTTGATTTTAATCCTAACAAGTAACAATAAATCATATTCAATGTTGGGTTAGAATTTTAGTTCTCTTGCTAAAATATTAACGTCCCAAAATTTTATTCGCTATTGTTGGAGGTTTTATCTCTCTTTATGAAACTACAAGTAAACTTATGTTTAGCCTATTTTTTAGAGTTCTTGTGGAGATTGTTTTGTTTTGTCTCATCAATTACATAATGGAAAAAGATTTTATTTTCCTTGATCTAGAATTTAAAAAATAATCTTCATTTTGTTCTTTTTAAACTCACCTATATTAATTCCAAAGTATATGAGTGGACCCTAGCGGCAATCAAGGCAAAATACATTTGCAACAAAATACTATTATTTAATTGATTTACTAATTAATTAATTTCAGGTTTATAATTAAATGATTTTATAATATGAATTTTAATTTTAAATATTAAAAAATCCAACAAACAATATTAAGCCACGTCAACAAAAAATTAATCATTTCAGCATTTGTTATTAAAAAAACTTATGAGAGACACTTTTAATTTTTTTTAAATTACAATGGTCTAAATAAATAATAAAGTTACAAGGACTAAATTCAAAATAAAACATATTTATAAAAAATAAAAAACATATTTAAGTCTTATTTATAATTTATATTTTAGATATAAAATATGTGTAGATAACACTCAAATATTTTTTTCAATATAGAGTTAAATGTATTTTTAAAAGAAACCAATTTTATGCGCAAAATTGATACAGACAACACAAATATTTCTTCTCAGATATAATATGTTCTTTGAATCCAATATTTGACTGTTTCTTTTGCTTATCTCAAGATAATACATGCAATAAGCTTATAATAACTTTCTTGGTTATGTTAGAGAGCCACTTTCTTTTATCACTATATCCAGAGTTGTTTTATACACAAATATTAAGTGTTGACTATCAACATGTACAAATTAAAACATAAACACAAGTCCCAAAATAGGGAGAACTACAATTTTTTTTTTAATAGTATATCTCAACTTTTAAAAAATTGTATTGATATTTTAATTTTATTAATTAAACACTCTAAAATTTTATAGAAACCCAATTTTTATATTCGAATGGTACCTCCAAATTTTTTGAGATGACCTTATCATATTAGAATATATAACATATAAATATAAATAAGATACACAAGAACTACATCTACAGTCTACAATTTATTTATATGTTTTTTTATCTACAATCTAAACAAATAAAAAAAAATATATTTCTATAATAATTTCAATAAAAAGTACATATTGCACTATTATATATAGTCCTCATTCTATTAATATTGTTTAAGTAATGAGACATTAATTACATGTTAAGACAAATTCAAATCATATACTAATGAATAA
>JBBPBQ010000004.1:43362726-43379385 GCA_037974755.1 Cicer yamashitae
TTTTTTTTTTTTTTTATAATTAAATAACTTTTTAGTCTCTATGAATATATCATATTTTACTTTTAAATAATGGTCTCTCAAATATTTTCTATCAACAATTTTGGTCCCTACTTTTAAGTTAACTTATGTGTATCATTCTAAATTTTGAATCATTATTTGTAGACATATTTATAATATTATAGGAATTTTTTCTATAAAAATTTAGAATTTTTTTAATAAAAGATGAATTAAATATAAATATTTAAGCACTAAAAGCTTAACAAATTCATAAATCACTTAAAAAAATCTAAATTTTTATGTGAAAGATTATTATAAAGTTCTTAATATGCATATAAAAAATTATTAAAAATATTCATACAATACATGTGAATTAATTTAAAAATATAGACTAAAATTATTGACCAAAAATATTTCAAGAACCATTGTTTGAAAAAAAAAATTAGAGGGACTAAAAATAAAATATAATATATTTATAAAGACTAAAAACTTATTTAATTTTTTTTTAAAAAATATTTATTTCTATTTTTAAATATTTATAAGAGAATATCAAATTTTAGTATCCTCTTTTTTCATTCTAATTTTATCCTTTGTTTCAACTATTTTATTTTTCATTATCAATCAAATAATTAAATTGTTTTAGATAAACGAATAAATTTTTATAATTTCTATTATTTTTATCGATTAAAACAAACAAACATGCTTATGGATGCTTGTAGATAATAAAGTGAGTGGTAGCGGTAACGACCGCAGTGAACATAGGAGTGCAAATTTCATTTTTCTCAAGATCTCCAATAATTTTATATTACTTCTTTTTCCAAATTAATTAATAAATTTGCAGGAATAGATACTTATATTGATTGTGAATGGCTAGCATTAAAAGATGCACATCCTAAGAATAAAAAATTGATCTCGACTTTCACACCATAGATGGTAAACTTGTCTTCAGTCTCTGCTGGAAAATTCCAGTGGCAAAAATTAGTGTATATCTGGAAATTTGTCAAAGATAAGAAAAACTAGATTTGATTAATTAATAATATACATCACATATTATACCTTACATCCAATTGTAGAGCCAAAGCCATCAAATCCTAAGTCTCTCTAATAGAGAAATGATTAAGAGTTTTAGAGACTACAAAACTAGAAGTTAAAGAAATGTCTCGCAACATCATGGACTGTTTAGTTATGCATCAAGGCATGAACATGAATGAAGGTGTTTCATTTAAATACTACAATTCTTCTACTTGGACAGAAAAACCACATTTGCATCGCTTTGTCAAGAGAGAGGTTTCCTCGTCAAAGCTCTCGTACTCTTTCAAAAAATCATGCTCATGGTCTTTTACAGGGATACTTAACGAAGCCTCAAGATTGGTATCACATTTGTCCATCTGATGGTGTTTGTGAGTTTTATTCTTGTCATTACTACCACAAACTTTGGCATTAGACACATTATCATTCATACATTGGACATCGATTGATAGCTCTGAAGACAAACTGTTATTATAATGATTATTTAACCTTTGACGAGTCAAAATAGATGAAAGAAGCTGGTACCACCGACGAAGAGCTTGTGCTTCATTCATTTTCTTTTCTTCAGCTTTCTGTCTTTCATCTTCTTCGGCATATGCCTGACAAAAGGGGTAGAAAAGAAGTTATAGCATGTGCGTGATGAAACTGTAAAAACACAATGCAGTATTGACATACTCAAACTCAAGGGAAGCTGCAATTTTAGTCCTTATTTTTCAGATATATTCTAAAGAGGCCAAAGGATTTCCGGAATGAAGAATATAAGCAGAATAAATCCTGTAAACAAACCTGAGCTACCATGATTTACAATGCAGCAAGTACATCAAATTAATTTCAACAGATAATGTATAGATGACAGAATAAACATTTCACTGCAAGACTTCAGCGGGAAAGAGAAATACCTCTAGCAGTACATCCTTGAACTCGGCACACACCACAATACCATCATAGACAGGAAATGGTCGGCCACTTTTAAATTCAAAACCAACCATGGCAGGTGCATAATCAATCTCTAGCCTCTTGGCAACAACATGTGCCCTTGGAAACCTCAAGTGCACAGTGCCTGGTGGAAGACATTTCTCAGACCAAACATCTACTTGACCGCGATCATTCTAGATGTCAAATAAGAATTGTAACCGTCAGCAATTTGAAAATTTCTATAAAGTATAAACACAGAAAACAACCACATATAAAAATTGTTTAAATATATATGCTAATATGCATATGTACATTTTCCCATTACTTCAAATGCATGAATGTTAACAGTAAAACAATGCAGCAAGTAACGCAGACGGAACTCAAATTCAAGCTATATCAACCTCATTTGCTAAACTCAAACCTAAGGGTCTTTCTCTACAGTTTTTTCCTTCCATACTCTTATAGTAGAAAACTTACAAAAATCACTGCTTGTAGCTTTGAACCAAAAGGAATCTAATTTCAAAATTATTGCCTTGGTTGTGAAATGATTGCAGCCTTTTCCATTGCAACCTGATGGTCTATGGATTATGGTAATTCAGAACAAATCCAGTATTCATCAGAACAGTTGTGCACTGGAGCCATAAGAACATGTACTTGGTGCAACAAAATCTACCTTTTGAGACCCAAAAATGAAAAATGTCAAACTAACGGTTATTGTCTCGATCCAGTGTGTAAATCACATGGTGCGCCATTACCATGTCTATTTAATCATTTTCAAAGGGTAAAGAGTTAAATATCGTCTTTCACACCTACATATTTATTCTACATTAAGAGTATTCATTAAAGGTAAAGACAATACCTTAGGAACTATTCCATTCACCGCACAAGGAAGATTTAATGGTTCTAGTTGCCACTTCCCATAAAGTTTAATATTTTCCTTAGAATCAGTGGTGCAGTCATCATCTTCAGCTTCAAAACCTTGAACCTTCTGAGGCTTAACGGAACGTTTAAACTCCTGAATGGATATTTTTGGGTAACAAACCAATTACATGTGCATATAAATAGGAAAAAAAAATACAATTAAATCAAGGAAGCAATACTGAAGGCTGTCAACCAGATTAGACCTTCACAGGATGTTCATTGGGTTTCACTTGTAGCCCTTCCCGGAGCCATCTGTTTTTTGTCATAACAGTTTGCACACAAGTCCTAGGGTAAACCGGGTGACCTGAACAAAACCCTAGAATCGGACCTTTTGGATGAAGTACTTGATACTTTGTAAGCCATTTTTCTAAGGCATAAAGTGAATGATTTTTGTAGGCCTGCAAAGGGAAAGAGAGCCATTTAACATAATATAACTAACTATCTACAATATCAAACATTATGTTGGCTAAGGTTACTTTCGAAATACCTGCTGGTTGGTTGGAAGAGGTTCAGTCAATGCCCTAGTTTCTAACTCAATATCCTCAAGAGAGCTCCTTGTAGGAACAAAAGAATCATTCGTGTTAGCTTCTGTAGCAGTGATTTGGTTTGTTCTCGAATGAATCACACCTCCAGTTGCCCCAGACTCTAAGTTTCTCAGTGGTGCCAACACTGAATCCCACCACGTTGAATTAACCCGTTGTGATGCTATCTTGTACCACTTCATACAGTACCTAATATGCCAAATAAGTACTGACATCTTCAGGCAATGAAATGTAACTTACAGCCGTATGGAAGCTACAAATTAGCATGCATGCAGAGTTGAGTAGAGCTAAAACAATAGAGAACAACAAATGAAAAAGATATATCAATAAAAAGGAAAACGTGTGTGCCATGTTGCACTCTGTAATACTTGTTCGTGTAAAAACTTGTCATGTGTTGCCTTTCTGCTAGTAGTCCAAAATATTTAAACAAGCAATTTCCGTAAACAAATAAAATGGCAACTTGAGCAGTAAACAAGCAAGTTTATGCAAATCTATCAAGAAATTGACTAGTGTTACTGAAGTTGCAAACCATCACCACATTCATGCTGAATAGATAAAACATCAAACCTGCGGGTCACATCTTTGGCCCCCTGCCCAGCAAAAGCAACGACATATCTCAAAGATGTTTTGCATGCAGCAACCATGGCTTCAACCTTGTCTTCTCCATCAATAATCGAATTCACAGCATCGATATGCACCCACTTTCCTGTCAAATTTTCTTCACTGCAATATAATTCTGCCCAATACAAAGGAGATCCTACTTTCATTGATCCAAGTGCTGTAGAAATTAATTGGGGGGAGGTTGAAGATTCTTCACCTATAACTCTTTTCATTCTTTTTGATGGACAAGAAAAATTTGATGAATCAGCATTTGCACCTGACTCCACTTTACTCTTTGAACAACCAATTGCTGTAACAGAAAGAGCCATTTCTAACTGCATCTCAAATTCAAGATCCCCCTTCCTCTTTGATTTATGAGATTCATCGGTTATATGTGATCCGCCTGGGTTATTATCTTGTGGCTCAGAAGTTTGTGAATTTGTTACACTACAATTCAAGTCTTCAGCAACAGAAGGATCTGTAGACTGATCCATATTGCTTGTTGAACGGCGTTTCTTGCTTTTCCGTGATTGACCAAGAGAACTTTCACAAGGTTTTTCTCTCTCATAAGAAGACAATGCCTTTTTAGGCGACTTAAAATCCAATTTTTGCTTCGATACCATTGGTGTTGAAGTATTAAATATCCCCTTACTAGATCCACTTGCGATTGGTCTGAAGGATTGGCCTGGTTTAAGAGACGAAACATCCAAAATGGATACAAACCTGAAATATGCCTTCGATAAGAAAACTCCATATATTTGCTTAAGCAGAAGAAATTAAATTCTTCCAAACGTTATAGTAGGCAATTTTTTTCTAATTTCTTCATTGAAATTATGCTTCTGACATGGCTATATACCTCTGGAATTAGAATTTTATAATTCTACAGAAGTTACACTATGAAGATAAAAAATGTAATTGCTTTATTACTATTGTTATCTTTCCTTTCTCAGACTCAATTCATCAGATGCAACATCACTCTTAGAATATTATCACTCCCATCCCAAATAATAAAAATTGAGATCCTGCAGGTGGTTAAAACTTAAAGAAATTAAAGGATACCGGAGTGAATAATTCATGGAAGCCCATTTTGGAAGGGCTGCTTCATTCATTGGAATTCAACAATATAAATTATATAATAGCATGAAATTTTCTGTGAAAAACAAAATTCAATATTAACATTAATATAAAAGTATAGAATGTACAAAATTTTCAAACCAACAATAAAATAAAAATAGATGAACCAAAGAAAGATAACCTTCTGTGCTTTTATGGAATACCTGGCTGTAAGATTTAAGGCTCTTAATAGTGCCACCGATAGAGCTGCAATCTGCAACAACAAGAAAAACCTTCTCCCTGTAAATTCTCTCAAACTACCAAGCAATTATGTAACACAACTAGCCCATTCTTCAGAAACTTTATTTTACTACAGCTTTTGGTAAAGTCAATTATAAGCCGATGAAGAGGGTAATTAAAAGACCATCAAATCATTTCATTCTGAGACTGAATTACCAACAGACCCTGCATTTTCAACCATTTAATGTCTGGTTAATATTTTTACAATGAATATTAACCTGATAGGAACTAGTATCTCTATTAGAAAAATTAGGGTCTTAATATGCCCAAAGACCCCAAGTATTTAAAATGACAAGATACCTCCCACTCTCATACCTGTTCTATTTATGGGCAACATGCCTTATTTCTCTAATCATCCCATCCCAGCACTCCTCCCCCCAACTACTAACTATATAACTAATTTGATCTCCCTCGACTAATAAATTTATCAATATACCCCCCCTAAAAGTGTCACCTTGTCCTCAAATTCAGATCACTATCTTCTTACAGTTGTACAAGTTAAGAGAAACTTCCTTCTGGACCATCATTTCCTAAGGCTTCAATAGAATTGGTCAACCTTTAATGTCTCACCCGTTGGCTAGTGATAACTGTGACCCCTAGTAGATTCAGCCTCACCTATACAATTTTTTAAAAATCATCAACTGTACTATGAAACACACCACAGGCAAGAAGACAGGTTGCTGTGCGGCCCATTCCTACTCTTGCTACAGCTGTATCACTTGGACCCTCATTGACTTCTTTCCTTTACTTCTTTTTACAGCCCTCTTCTTGTCTCAAAAAGGATGGACTTGGCCCATGGGGTTATAGATATTCAGCCCTACCTCTTTTTCATCCTAAATGAGAAATTTGGGGACTGTAATAAATTGGGTCAGGTGCCTTATAGTGAAAAACTGGCTAAAATTTATTGACACTAAAGCCAACTCCACTGATGTTTAAAGATAACAACTGACCTTGTCTTCAGCAGAAGCTCGTCGTATTTGTTTCTGTACAGAAGAAACAGGGGTCACATTCAATTCTATTGTCATAGGATGATCATCCATGGCAACTGTACCATCTTCCCAATCTGAGTCATCCAGTTCTTCCTTGTTGTCCATGTATCCCTGGTCTAAACTTACATGACCACATTTCTCTTCAGCAGAATCATTTCCAATGGAATTTCTACTACAGTGTTCAACTTCTGAAGTTTTTGGTAGGAGAATCGATTCCAGGAGTTGAGTTTCATTTAGTTCTGGCTCAAAATCAACCTATAACAAAATTAGAATAACTTGATTTTGGTCATGATTATACAATTTCAAACACTAACAATGAAGTTAAATCACGGAACAGAGTCACCATAAGACCAAAACAGGAACAAATTATGAACAAGATACAGGAAGTTACAGGGTACCAACCATTGTCTTTTTATTGGAAGTGTCAACTTTGTTAGCACGGCGCAAAAGTTTTCCCACAGCATCCCGAGATATTTCGAACAGTGATCCTGAAATTAAGAATTATCATCGATCACGCATGAGTAATATGATTTTCCTCAGTAATTGTCATTAGACATAATTTTATCAAAACCATTATCACAAGCTCTTCTGCAAATTTGACATGAAATACCCAAAAACAATATACAAGCATTAGATATTACATGCACAAACAAACCATATACTGAAAATCATACATACCATCAACTAAAATTAGACCACCTTAAACAATAAGATTAGTTCGTTAGTTTGTTAGTTTAGGGAAAATCCAAAGCAGCACTCTTCCCATTAATTTTTACTTTCAATTCTACTAAGAAAGAGATACCGGAATCACTCAAGTAAAAACTAAAACTTCAACTCAATTCCAAGGACTAAAGTTGCATAGTATGCAGGCACTTAGAGTGGAGGCATGTCCCACACCCTCTTGCCATGTGCCAGTGTCCGACACCAATACGACACCCTATAGACTAAAATATAAGCTAATAAGTAGTCGCAATTGGTCGACCTAAATATAAGTAAAATTTAACTAACTTCACCCTATTTAATGCTATTATTATCAAAATATCCTGCAACATAATAAGTTTTCATACAAAATTAAATGAAAAATAAGATTAGTTTAGTAAATGTGATTACGTTTTTTGTTTTATTGGGAAAATTAAATGCAGTTAACCACTAGAAAAGGGACAACTTGTGATGGCATAGTTGTAATAGAGTAAAGAAAAGGACAGAACAGTGACAACTAGTGTAAAGCACAATTATGTTTGAAAGAAAAAAAGTCACTAGAAAAATGCACAGTGAAGGTAGCGCTTTTGAGGCAGTTGTAGCGCTGTGGCTGGTTGCTAGAAAGGCAGTCGGAGTTGACGGTGACGAATGACTGTATGAAGACAAAAAATTGAAAGACTGAAAAAGGTGGTGTTGCCGGCGGCATTTGTCGCCGTCAACAGCGGTAGTGAAGCACAGAGACGGGTCACATGATCAAAATCTGCTCTGATACCATATAAAATATGTAATTTATGTGTTTCTTGTATGTTCAATGAGATTACACATCTTTCTATTTGTAATGATGGTGGAAATAATTACATTCAATGCCTAAGAAGTTGTATTGATTAGGATTACTAACAATTAGCCTAGGATGTTGCACAATCAAGGAATAATTAAAACATACACTAAATTTTAATAGATATGTTTACTCTTTGATCGCAGGGTTCTTTGCCAAATTAATTGCATATTTTTTGTCTATTTGGAGTTGTGTTGGCCTATAAAAATCAACCTGCGGCTCCCTAAGTACTGACTCAAGCCATAAAGTTTGACAGGCGGCATAAGAGCCTGCTGTATACTCTGCCTTGCATGATGAAAGTGCAACAACACGTTACTTATTTGAACACAAAGAAATTGATGCTCCTAGAAACTTGAAGATATATCCAGTGGTACTCCTTCTATCTACCTTGTCTCCACACCAATCAGCATCAGAAAAACCAATTAACACTGCTTTTGACTTTGCTATTTTTGGAAAACAAAACCCCCAACATTAAGGTTCCCTTAAGGTATCTCAAAATCTTTATTGCTGCAAACATATAAGATCTTCTTGGATCATCTATGTATTTGCTAATTAGGCCTACAACAAAACATATATTTGGCATATTGTTGCAAAGGTATCTTAATGAGCCAACAATTTGTTTGAACAAAGTTGAATGAACTCTCTCCTCATCTTCACCTTTTTTAAGTTTGACATTGACTTTAGTTGGAGTACTTGCAAGCTTGCAGTCTTTCATATGGAATCTGTTTAGCACCTCACGTGCATACTTTTTATGATGTAGCTTTATCCCTTTTGGTGTGTTGACAAATTCCATGCATAGGAAGTAAGACACTCTTCCCAAATTTGTCATATCAAATTCAACCATCATTAACTTTTTGAACTTCTTCATATCACCAATATTATTGGCAGTCATCAACATACAAACAAATGATGAGCAAGTTGGATGTTTTGGCTTGTACATAAATCCCATATTCTATTGAGCACTTAGTAAAGCCTAATTGTAACAAGTAGGAGTCTATTTTCTTGTTCCAAGCTCGTAGAGCTTGCTTAAGCCCATATAGTGCCTTATGGAGCTTGTACACCAAATTTTCTTGACCTTGAATTACAATCCCTAAGCCTGAGTGGCAACCACCTCCTCTTCTAGTGGACAATTTAAAAATTCCGATTTTACATCCAAATGAAACATAGGTCAGCCATTTCCACTTGCTAAGACAACAACCAGCCTTACTGTTTTAGTTCTGGCCACTAGAGCATACACCTCTGTGTAGTCTAAGCCAACTCTTTGCAAAAAATCCTTTACAACCAGCTTTGCCTTGTGCTTGGATATTGTTCCATCCGAATTTTGCTTCAGCTTGAACACCCATTTAACCTCAATTGTTTTTTTAGCTGGTGGCAAATTTACTAATTTCCAAATGTTATTTCTTTCAATTGATGCTAGTTCACCTTGCATAGCTGACTTCCACACATTTTCTTTCAAGGCATCATTGTGATTTATTTGCTCAACATATGCTAACAAGTCAAAATGCACTTAATCACCCTCATTAGTTACTTCACTATCATTGATTAGTTCACAATCAGCTAGTCTAGCTAGCATATGTCTAGTTCTTTGAGGCATGTGAATGATAGAACTAATGTCTTATGTATTAGGTGTTATGTTTGCATCAACTTCTTCATAAAGAAAGTTGTGCACATGATTAGGCTTAACTATCCTATATTGACTTGTCTGCAGTTGCTAGTCCCACGAGTCAACGTCATTGAAAATCACATCCCTACTAATCGTAATTTTCTTAGTGATTGGACTATATAGTTTATAAACTCCAATGACATGGTAACAAGCCAACACCATTGGTTCACTCTTGTCCTCCAATTTCTTTCTTTATGCACTTGAATGTGTTTAAAACATAAAGCACCAAAACTTCTTAAATGACCAACCAAAGGTTTCTTACCATTCCACTTGTTGGACACCTGTTCAAGACATAAGCTGCATTGGTGAAAGGTTCGCCCCAAAATGAGTCTAACATGTTTTTTTGTTTGAGCATACTCCTAGCCTTATACAATATTGTCTTTTTCCTTCTTCCAGCCAAGCCACCGTGTTGAGGAGTGTAAGAAGTTGTTATTTTATGCTGGATACCATGATCTATGCAGAAATTTGCAAACTCATTGGAAGTGTATTCACCTCTACCACCAATTCTTAGGTTTTAATCATTCTCTCACTTTGATTTTCAACTAACACCTTAAATTTTTGAAACACAGCAAAAACTTCATTTTTAGATTTGATCAGATAAATCGACAATTTCCTACTATACTCATCAACAAATGAAATGAAGTATTTATGTCCTCCTAAAGATGTTTCTAAAGGACGAGAAACACAAGAAAATAAGGGGTTTGAATTATGTTTTCTGTTTTAAAAAACAGGGTAGGTAAATAAAAATATAGCACAAAGGCACAATTGATTTATTCCGATTCACCATCAACGCGGTAGCTACATCCAGTCCCTTGAACATGAAGGACTTAATCCACTAGTTCACCACTGAATCGAACTTACACTTGAACACCTACTAGTGAAACTAATTATGTTCAATCTTCTCAACCTTCTAGCTTAGTACGATCAAGCTATTGAGGAAAGGCAACCACTACAGGGCTAGGTTACAAAGTCTTCTCAACCTTCTAACTTAGTACAGTCAAGCTGTTGAGGAAGGCAACCACTATTGGACTTGGTTACAAAGGAATGAGTTTAGTTTTTCTAAAAAATCTCTCTGAAGAAGTTGTTTACAAAGTAATACTTTTAGAGTTTCTTTCTCAGCACTTAGATACAACAAATGATGCAAAGTTGGTTGTATTGCTTGTTGTGTTGTTGTAGTAGTCTTCTCAAGTGAGGAAGCATGTCCTCTTTATGGAGATCTTTAAGGTAAGGCCTTTGTACTGATTGCAGAATAAAAGCATGTATATCATGAATTTCCGTATAAAATCTTTGGAAATAGATTTTCCATTGAAATCACGTTAGAATTGAATCCCGAAAATCACTCGTATCTTGTATGAAAACAGAGGAAGCAGAAGATATGGTAATTAGTGTATGTCTTGTAGACCTTCAAACAAATCAAATTCATGGTGATTATAAAAGGATGAGCAAAGCTTTGTCTTCACAGAGCATTGACTACCATCAGATCATTGACTTTCATATCAGAATATTGACTCTCATCATAGTGTTGACTTCTTTAAGAACGTTGACTAAGTGTTGACTTTCTTCAAAACGTTGAGTGGCATTGCCTTTCTTTAGAACCTTGATTGAGCTATGACTTTCTTCAGAGGCGTTGACTTTCTTCAAAGGCAAACGAATCAGAAGCCTGATGTAGTCAATGGAGGCAGACGAATAAACATTTGTTGCATTCATCAGAGGCCACAAAAACAAAACATATCTTGCATCCATCATAGGCAATTGAGCCAATGTATTGCTTGCATCGCCAAAGGCAACTAAGTTAGAGCATCACTTGCATCATCAAAGTCAACCGAGGCAGAACATTGCTAGCATTTTGAGAGCCAACTGAAGCAGAACATTGCTTGCATTATCAGAGTCAACTGAGGCAGAACATTTCTTGCATCATTAGAGTTAACCGGAGCTTGCATTATCAGAGGCACATGTCACCAAACATAGAATGTAGAGCATAAGTGAAGGTCTTAGTTTCATTTATATTAGTCCAATCATCAGATGATATAGCATGAAATCCTACATAATACACTTGATCTAGGAACGTCACACTTAATCAAAACATTAGTGCTTTAAATTGTTCTGACAAACCAATTTTATTGTCTTCAAAACAAGTAAGGTCATAATTCTTGAAACCAATTTTTGTTATAACAGTTTCCTCAAAAGGACCACATGAGTGGACCATATTCAATATCATTGAAGATATCATAGGTAAGTGGGAATTAAATGTTATTCTTGGTTGTTTACCGATGATGCAGCCTTCACACATTTTCTCTGGCATATGAATCTTAGGAAATCCTACTACCATATGTTGTGTAGCTAACTGATTTAAAGATCTAAGATTTAAATGGCCAAACCTCAAGTGCCAAAGTCAAGTTTCTTTATGCTCCACCATAGCTGGCAAGGACTGAATTTTAGTTGTATTGATGTTTGTTTGAAATGTTCTATTCTTTGAAAGTAAAGATCTCAAAACTAGCTTTTCCTTAGGATCAAACAACTCAAATGGTTCATCTTTCATTTTGACTGAGAAGCCCTTCTCAATGAGTTGACCAACACTTTGTAGATTGCATTTCATTCCTGGGACAAATAACATATTTGCAATGATAGCCACCTTACCATCTTTTCTCTTTATCATCATGTTACCAACACTTTAACGTTGATTGTTGTGTTGTCAGCCAAACGAACCTTACTAGTTCTTAAGGGATCAAAACCCACCAGCCAATCTTTGTAACCAGTCATATGGTGAGAGCATCCTATGTCCAAAAACCAAGCCTCTAATGGAGGTGTCTCAACTGTAACAGCTGCCATCAACAAAACAGGCTCACTTTCTAAGTCATCTTGAGCAACATTGGCTTCATCATCACTAGTCATCTATGTTTGCTTTCCCTTTCAATCAACATTTGATCAGTAATTTTTTCACCACAATTCTTCATTGAGTGTGAGCACGGGACACCTATAGTGCAACCTTCTCATTTTCATCCATCTGCATCAACTCATACTGCTTGGGTAGTGATTGAAATCTCACTTTATTCACCATATCCCCACCTGCATAATACTTCTCAAGCAAGTCCCAAACTTCCTTTGAAGTTATGGCATGCGAGATTTTGTCAAAATTGTTAACATCAACACTTTGATGGATAAAAAACAAAGTCTTGCAATCCTTCTTCTTGGACTTCTGGAATGCTGTTCTCTGAGCATCTGTAGGATTCTTCACCAATTCTAGAAAACCCGATGTCACCACCTCAAGAACATCTTGAAGTGCAAATAAGATCTTCATATGAACTTGCCATTGCTCCCAATTCTTGCCATCAAGAGTAAAATGTGTTTATTATAATCTCCTTATATGTAAAATGGAAAATGTGGTTTAACATTTAAGTGTTTTTATATTAGTCGTGAGATGTTAATTGAAAATAGTATTTACATATATAATTTTTTTTTAATACTGTTTTAATGACAAGATAAAAAAATTCAAACACATACAAGTGTTGTTGTGCCTTGATATGTTAAAATAACTTGTTTAAAAGACATTTGAAACGTAGCTTTTTATTTTCAATTGGATTATAGTCAAGCAATGTCTTAATAATTTGCTGACACCTTAAATTAAATTATATTTTGGACTATCTTGCAAATGAGTCCATGCATTCCTTTCTATTTTATCTCTCACAGCATGTGCAATTGCTATATTATTGTTGATCAGGATTCATTAACTGAGGATTCCTTTTGCTTAAAATAGTGAAAATTTATATTTGTTTATATTTACACAAATTATTACAACTACTATAATCTTAAACTTACCCGAATTGGACATAAGAAATTTGTTTATATTATTAATAGTGTGGAGAGGTGGCATTTTAAGAATAAAATTATGTCACCATGGGCCTAATGAATATTTTTTGAGTTATGATATTTAGTATGAAACAAATTAATAATGAGTTGTCTATTTATTAGAGGTTAGTTAAAAAGTCATCTCTATATTTGGTGGAAAACATGAGAGAAAGGATGGACAAAAAAAATGATTATAAACCTTCATTTTTTTTTTGTTGCTTTCACTTTCTTATCATTCAACATTTTTTATATTTTATTTAACGAAAAAAGTAAAACAATTTTAGATTATATGTAATAATTTTTTGCTTGTAATGCTTTGTTGTGTACTTGAGACTTATAATTGAATAGATATTTGCAGAAGTGAAAAAAAAAAAAAAAATTAATACACCTTGAAACTTCACCATGGAGAATATTTCATTTCTACTTCTAACAAAATTTGTGTAGGATTTAATATGGTTAATTGTGGTGAAGAAAGTTCATGAGGTAATGTAAATAAGCCTCCCTTGAAAAGAAACACAAGAAAATATTTAGAATGACTTAACAACTGGTTCACTACTAATAAATTAGTAGTGTCCAGTCCCTTCTTTTGAAGATCTAGTATATTTAGAGGTTACACTTGAACATTTGGTTAGTCACAATGACTGTGTTCAATCTTCTCACATCTAACTTTGTATCGTCAAGTTGTTGAGGAAAGGGAAGCCGCTACCGGACTTAGTTTATAAGTTTTAACAATTTTTCTCAACTTTCAGCTTAGTGCCGTTAAGCCGTTGAGTAACACAATCAACCACTAAGGGGCTGAAGGTACAAATACGAGAAATGAGTTGAATTGTGTTTGACACACTAACACCGCTATCAGGTTTGAATACAAAGGTTTTGAACTTGAGCAGTTGCTTCTAACAAGTTGCTTCTAATAAGTTGATTATAACAATGACTATTACGCTTTAAAAAGAATTCTCAAAAAATATTTTTCATTCAAACAAGTGTTTATCTCTTTGAATGTAATTGTCTAAGCCCTAAAAACGTTTGATTTTAACAATAATTACTTTTAAAATCTTATATGTAAGTGATTGTGATTTGTTGATACCGACGGTGTAAAAAAAATTACACTGAAAGTGTACGTGTATGGTAATTCATCTCATTTATGAAGAAGTAATAGTTGTTTCTCTATTCAAACAACTCTTCTTTCGTTCCCCTTCCTTCAACCAACAAAATTATCAATGATTTCTTCCATCATCCACCATAACCACCACTCATATCTCTCCCCCTCCCCCTCCCCCTCCCCCTCCAACTCCGAACCCTCTACGATTTCATTCACACCATTTTTTCAGGTTTAACCATCCTCATTATAATTAACCGCCACCACCAAAAATGGGTTGTTGTGGCGGTGGCAGTGGCAGTGGCAGTTGCGATGATGGTGGTTTTAATTTCTGTGTTTTCCATCCTCTGCATTTTGAAGAAAAGAATCGTGTTAAACTAAATTCAGTCCTACAACTATGAAAGAAAACAAACAAGAACATTGCAAAACTGTTTTGTGGATAATGCAGAATCTGACAATAACATAAAGTAAAATTACAAATGAAAATTATATAAAGATAAAGAAGAAAAACACCAAGATATATAACATCAATGCTAGCACTAATATATATAACATCAACAAACTAAGACTAACAAAACAAATTGTATAACAGAATTAGAAACATAATTGGTCAGATTATGTGATAACTGGAAATAGAGAAAATCAACTATAACCATTTTGTTGTGAGTATGCACAAACTTATATAAGGATTGTATAACATCGTTACCGAATTAATAAAAAAAAACTTTATTATCAAATTAAATAAATAAAAAAATGTTTTCAATTTTGTTTGCTAGTTTTTCTCTTTTTCTTTAATTCCTAGTTTCATAGTTTTGGTAGCAAAAGAGGATATCAATAGTTTGTCAAATATTCATATTAGAATAAGAATAATTTATATAAACACTCTTTATTTTTTATGTTTAATTGAGTATTGCTTAACAATTGAAATAAATAAGGGGAAATTGCATTTACTTCTCCTGAGGTTACTTTAAATGATACTAACATCTCCTCTATCGAAAAAACATTCACATCCTCTATATTTACTAAAAATATTGTATCAAATATTTTTTTGTCTCACTTACATTTATTCATGTCATTTACTATACGACACAATTAGAGTTTTAGCTTTAATTTATAAAGATATGACTATACATATGATATTTTGCAATTTTTAAATGTATTATTATATTCTTAGTAGCACAATCGAAATGTATATTCTAGTATATTTTTTATAAATGACGAATAAAGTTGAAAGAGTGATAGAAAATAAATGTATGTACAATTTTTTAATGAGTATAAGGGAGGTGGATGTTTTCTCAAAATTAGAAGAGGTGTTAGTGTCATTTAAAATGATCTTAGACGAAAGAAATCTAATTTCTCCAATAAATAATGATTAGTTATGAAAAAATAAATAAAAAGAAAAAAAGTAATGCTTGTAATTCAAGTATGCATATATAGTTTTCAGACTCTACTACGACAACTTTCATAAATTAAAATATCATATATAAAATTAAACATGACTAATTAAGCTTCACAAAAATAAATTGTTACCCAAAATATACAAAACTGCACTGGAATTTCAACAACGTTGTAACAAGGTCACAGTTAAAAAAAGTCAAAATTTTCGTTCAACATTTCAAAAACCACTCATCTATTTAAGAATGAATGAATATGTGATTAAAAAAAACCATTAATTAATAATTATGTAATGTCATTCTAATAAAAAATTCTGACAGATATATTTTTGTAGTTTGCATAAACTATAATTCTTTTGTTTAATTACTTCAATATGAGGCACAGTTGACTACTCAAGCTTAACAATATAACGCGAACATAATAAATAAATAAATAAATAACAATAAAATTATAAATTTAAATGCTTTAAGAATAGATTTTTCTCCAAACAAAAATTTCAAAGGAATTTTAATTGGCAAACTACTTTAGTTTGTGTATTGGTAAAACTTTATAAGCAAAAGTCATATTACTATTAAAATAAGATTATTAAGGAAGATTGTATAAATCAATTGCCCCAAGTCTTACTTAACCTACTTTAATTTTATCATTGCTTTGATTACTTCTTAAACATATATTTCTCACAATCACTCTTTGCCTTCCTCACTAATCCATCAAAAGTATAGTATACTACTTTTTTTTACTTCAAAAATATACTATGCTTTTTTTTTTTTGAGTGCATT
>JBBPBQ010000004.1:43379596-43423352 GCA_037974755.1 Cicer yamashitae
AAAAAAAAAAAAAAAAAAAAAAAAACTCAAAATGCATTAAAGCAACCAGTCCCTATGTGACCAAACAATGAGTAATGTTGGGCTCAACAATAGCCCATGTGACCAAACAATGAGCAATCCTATTAACAGAAATCTACTACACACTTCAACATCAATTATTCTCACCCGTGCAAAACTATGTAAATTACAGAATAATCCTTCTATTATTTTATTAAAAAAATTAAAATGAAACTTTTGTAACTTCTGGATTTAAAAAAGAAAAAGAAAAATTCAGTACAAAATCTTTGAAAAACTAAAAAAATTTGAAACAATTTTTTGACGCAATTTTAGAAATATAAAATTATTATCATGACCATTATTTATTTATATATATATATTATTTTACTCGTTTTCTTATTTTAAAATGATTATTTACAAAGAAAAAAATGAGAATCACTAGTTTCAAAATTTTTCTGTCATTGTATACTTACTATTGTCCCCAATGAGTAGCACAAGTAGGCTAATGTGATGAGTGGGGTTCGATCCCACGATAAACACCTCCCCTTCCCAGTTTGTGTGTGCTATTTGTGTTAAATAGTTACTAGACTAATGTTTTTAAATAAAAATTACTATCATGTTTTTTAATATATAATAAGTTTGACTTATTTATAAGTTATAAAATATTTAAATATTAAAATGATGTAAATTTTAATATATATATTTTTTATAATTTCCGATGAGATGATTATGATTATGAAATGTGTGTTTTCGAAACCGTTGTTATAACTACATAATCGTTGGTTCAAAATTTTTGAAACTCAGCTCCATAGGTTCATGCTCTGGACTATACTGACAATTTTACTCTCACTTCACGGCTTCGCACAAACAATTAAAGTCGATGAATAAATAGTAAAATAATAAAGAGGTCGATAGTTTTAGCTCTACCTTCAACTAGATACTAACAAAATATAAAATAAAAATATATAAGGTTTTTTTGGTTTAAAAAATAAAAGTATAGAAGTGGAAGGAATATTTAGGAGAATTTATTTTAAATTAATCTATTTTGTAAAATACAAAACACATTTTTGTAACAAATTTAAGATAAGAATAAAGAGGTTTACGAAAGAAATTGATCTATGTAGTGATACAAATATAATTTTATTCATTTTTAAATTTAAATTAAAAGGCTTACAATTAATCACATCTACCTCCCCGTCTTCATATTGGAGAAAATATCCAAGTTCTCCTCCTTTATCTCCAAAGTAATCAACACCAAAGCAATTAAGTTTGCTAGTATACAATTTAATCGTCGATTTATCTTATCAGTCTTTTGTCCTTTGAGCTATTATCCTTAAATGCAACATGTCTAAAATAACTCCAACGAACAAAATTGTTATCATGTATTTGAAAAATCGATTTATCTGGTCATAATTTTTAACTAGATACATCAACTTTTTAAATATTATTTTGTTATATTATATTCTGGATAGAGTATAAAATATATACTCACAAATCGTTATTGGACACGACTCATTTAATTAATGTAGACTAACTATTAAATTTTGGTTTGTTTATTTAATTAAAAATTAATTTTACCAAATATTTAAAGATATGATAGATGATAATAACGTTGTATAGATGTTTAATTTCTTTAACTATTTAGAGATTCGAAGATTCGATTCTTAGTCGGTGTATATATATTGGATAAGATCAATCTATTGAATAAATCTCAATTAATCGAGTGCTTAATTTCTTTAGTTGCTCATTAAAATACTCGATTTATATATATATATATATAGAAGGAATCAATTAGGAAGATAATAAAAAATAGACAATTAAATTATGATTAATTTTTTCCGGGAAAATATTACTTTACATTTATGGCCTTAGGCATTTGACCAGAATTTGGTGCCAATATTATAATAATTCTCAAGCATCGTAACTATAAAAGAGACAATACTAAACTATGATCCACCATTGAATCAATTTGTTTTACAAGATATTCGAAAAAATAATCAATATATTACTCTTTTTCATGTGTTTGGACTTTGGTGGCTAGAATTATTGGCCATCAATTTGATGGCATGCAAAGCACAAAGAAAGAAGATTTGGACATAGAGATAGAACTAAAACTTATTAATAAGCCTCCTATCAAAAGAGCATTAACGTATTTTATGTCTTTCTTATATACAGGGCTGACCCAACACATTATGATGCCTAAAGCGAAATTATCAAACGGAGTCTTTTCAAAGTTAATAAATAAATTATTAATATTTTTATTTAAAATTGATCTTTCGTACTTTTTTTGATGCAAAATCATTAGGAAAATCTATATCAATAATTTTAATGGGACATTTTTCTACCAAAATATCTCTCAAACTTCTATCAATATTTATCCATTGACTTGGATCATATATGTTTTTGGGAATGGATTCTTTTAATTCATTGATTTCTTGATTACAAACGAATTATGATTCCATATTTTCATTTATTTCTACAACGTTATCCTTCTCATTCAACGAGCAATCACCAATATTTTCAATTTTAGTTTTTTTTGGTTGTTTTGATAAATTTATCTATAGCTCCTTTGTGCGATTCAATAAAAGCTTCAGTTCTTTTCTTTTTTTTGTAATTTTGCATAACCTGATTAATATTTTCGAGTTGACATTTATATATATATGAAAATAGAAGCAACACAGATTCGACAAACACAGATTCAACAAGATTAAAGTCTAAAGATAAAAATAAGAACAATAGAACTTGATCGGTAAGATAATATTTGAAATAAAAATTTCTTCTAGTTTCTGCTCAAGTCAAATATATAGAAATGGTTGATCTCTGCTACAAATGAAGAAAAAAAAGACTAATAATTTAGAATATAAATATTTACTTAATACTTAACAGATGAAAAAGAGACGAATAAATTAAAAACACATACCTTAATATATTTTGCCCACTGACAAGAGCTACTCACACAATGAAAATTTAAAACGAAAAATAAAATAAAATCAAAGCAAGGAACAAGGAAGTAGGGTCAAGGGTGAAAAAACTTTTTGTCGTGTTGATAGGAAAGTTTCAGACGAAGGATTCTAAGAGACATTTTTAGTGAAAAAACAATGCCTTTAATATAAGATGGTTTTTAGTGAAAAGGAATGCATTTAATATTAAAACAATGCCTTCACGCACAAATTTATAAATTTGTGCATGATTTGTCAATTTGATATGATGCATTTATTTTAGGTGGCTCCACAAATATATAATGATCATGCAACTCATATGTTTGCAGTATGGACGGTAAAATTTCTTTTACCTTCATTTTATTTCTTCTAACAATTTAGTGTTTATAAACTTCGACATATATACCTTGTTGAATACCTTAATTATATAGTTAATGAGATCATATTATCATTTTTTTATCTTCCATTAATGATAATAATACAAGTTTCATTTGTTTAATATTTAATGTGAGATTTAAATATAACAGAAAGATGGTTTTAAGACGGGGTGCTAAAATATATTATGTCTTAGTTTTATTTAATCTAATAAACAATATCTCAGTTGACGTTTCGACCAATCATCTACCTATGATGGACTGATGATTGAGATAACAATCTCTATTACTCAGGTGATCACTATATACCTTGAAATTTCTAAAATTTCTAAAATTTCTAAAATTAACATATTGAAAAAATGTTTTAATTTTTTACGGCCATAAATTTTCAAGTAAATATTATGAGTATATTTTTACGTAATTTATAATGACTACCAGTGATATATTCACTAACATAGTTCAAGAATGTTTCCTGGATTCTAAAACACAGAATTGGTGGCAAATAAATGAAGTTGAAAAATATTGGATATTTTTGGGCATCTTTATTATTCAATTTGATCTATGCTAATAAAGTGGGTTGGGGCGGTAGAACATCAACATCTTTAGGGGCCCCTAGTCCTCCAATGGGTTCTGGTTACTTTCCTGATGGCAATTTTGTTCGTTGGAGTTATTTTAGACATGTTGCATTTAAGGATAATAGCTGGAAGGACAAAGGACTGATAAATCGAAGATTAAACTATATACTAGCAAACCTAATTACTTTGGTGTTGATTACTTTTGAGATAAAGGAGGAGAACTTAGATATTTTCTCCAATATGGAGGACCTGAAGATGAATGTGATTAATTGTAAACCTTTTAATTTAAATTTAAAAATGAATCAAATTATATTTGTATCACTACATAGATCAATTTCTTTCGTAAGCCTCTTTATTCTTTGTTACAAAAATGTGTTTTGTATTTTACAAAATAGATTAGTTCAAAATAATTTCTCCTAAATATTCCTTCCACTTCTATATGTTAGGAAAAGTTCCATCATTAAATAACAAGTGAAATTGTCTTACTTATCTACTTAACTTCTATATTTTTACTTTTTAACCCAAAAAAATCTTATATACTTTTATTTTATAGTTTGTTAGTATTTAGTTGAAGGTAGAGATAAAACTATCGATCTCTTTATTATTTTACTATTTATTCATTGACTTTGATTGTTTGTGCGAAGCCGTGAAATGAGAGCAAAATTGTCGGCATAGTTCAGACCATGAACCTATAGAGCTGGGTTTCAAGATTTTTGAACCAAGCCTATCACTAATCGAAAACCTACATTGTGACTGATACACAAACTGATACACCTATTCCGCTAACGATTATGTAGTTATAACAACGGTTTCGAAAACACATTTCAAATCATAATCATCTCATCAAAAATTATAAAAAAATATATATATATTCAAATGTACATCATTTGAATATTTAAATATTTTATAACTTATAAATAAGTCAAACTTAAAACTTATTATATATTAAAAAACATGATAGTAATTTTTATTTATAAGCATTAGCCTAGTAGCTATTTAACACAAATAGCATACACAAACTGGGACGGAGAGGTGTTTATCGTGGGATCAAACCCCACTCATCACGCAAACCCGCAACACAACTACTTGTGCTACTCATTGGGGACAATAGTAAGTATACAATGACAGAAAAAATTTAAAACTAGTGATTCTCAATTTTTTTCTAAATAATTATTTTTAAATAGAAAACGAGTAAAATAATATATATATATATATATATATATATGTATATATAAATAATAAAAATATATGACGTTGATCATCAATACGGTCATGTTAATAATTTTATTTCTAAAATTGCATCAAAAAATTGTTTCAAATTCTTTTAGTTTTTCAAAAATTCTGTACTGAATTTGTTTTTAAATCCAGAAGTTACAAAAATTTCATTTTAATTTTTTTAATAAAATAATAGAAGGACTATTCTGTAATTTACATAGTTGAAGTGTGTAGTAGATTTCTTTTAATAGGATTGCCATTGTTTGGTCACATGGGCTATTGTTGAGCCCAACTACTGGTTAGACACTCATTTTTTTGCTCATTGTTTGGTCACATAGGGACTGGTAGATTTAATGCATTTTGAGTTGTTTTTTTTTCTTTTTTTTTTTTAATTTAAAAAGAGGCTATTTCACACAACAAAATTTATAACTCAAATTTTGGTGCAAAAAACCTATCGTGAAGGTAAATGCACTTAAAGAAAAAAGAAACATAGTATATTTTTGAAGTAAAAAAATGTAGTATACTATACTTTTGATGGATTAGTGAGGAAGGCCAAGAGTGATTGTGAGCAATATATGTTTAAGAAGTAATCAAAGCAATGATAAAATTAAAGTAGGTTAAGACTTGGGGCAATTGATTTATACAATCTTCCTTAATAATCTTATTTTAATAGTAATATGACTTTTGCTTATAAAGTTATACCAATACACAAACTAAAGTAGTTTGCCAATTAAAATTCCTTTGAAATTTTTGTTTGGAGAAAAATCTATTCTTAAAGCATTTAAATTTATAATTTTATTGTTACTTATTTATTTATTTATTTATTATGTTCGCGTTATATTGTTAAGCTTGAGTAATCAACTGTGCCTCATGTTGAAGTAATTAAACAAAAGAATTATAGTTTATGCAAACTACAAAAATATATCTGTCAAAATCTTTTATTAGAATGACATTACATAATTATTAATTAATGGTTTTTTTTTAATCACATATTCATTCATTTTTAAATAGATTTGTGGTTTTTAAAATGTTCAATGAAAATCTTGACCTTTTTAATTGTGACCTTGTTACAATGTTGTCACATGCAAAATACTATGTTGTTGAAGTTCTAGTGCAGTTTTGTATATTTTGGGTAACAATTTATTTTTGTGAAGCTTAATTAGTCATGTTTAATTTATATATGATATTTTAATTTATGTTTAATTACACACCTCCTCAATATAACAAACCAATTGTTATATCCATAATATTAATTATCTATAATATTAATTAGTTGATATAATTGAAATAAAAAAATTAAAATTAACTTAAAAATTAAATTTCATAATTTTTGAAACAAATTCTTTTTCTAATTGTGATAGTTATTTTAAAACAGACTAATTATATCATTTTTAAAGTCTTCATCTTATAATCATTACTACCTACCTACTAGTACTAGTTGTATTAAGAGTATCATAAATTCTAATAGCAATCTTTGTACAGTCGCCAAAAAAATATCTAACCTTTCTACTAACACTTGATTTCTTATTGGTTTTCACTAATTTGGCTTTTTGTTGACATGAGCAATTTTTATTCAAATATTTTAATGCACATTAAAACAGTTTATTGCTCATAAAATTTGAACGCCTCAAATTTCCATTTCAACAACTCAAATTACATTTTATAATAAATCCCTCTCAAAAGTATTCATCTATTTCACACTCTTCTTATATGTTAGGTCTATATGTTCTTCTTTTTGTTGGATTATGCTTCTTTTTGTTGAACTTGATTTTATTAATTTTTCTTGTTTGATTTTGATCTTTATAAACAAAATTTGGATATATTGTTGATTGTATTGATATTAATAACCAACCGGCCTTTGATCATCATTTGCTAATGAATCATAAGTTTCAAGTATTGACTCATTTTTAATGACAAAAAATATGAATAACATTAATTTTCTTTCAATATTAATTTTTTGTTTTCGTTTTGCTAACTTTAGAGAATATCCAATTTTCAAAATGAAATTAAAAAAGTTAGTGTCAAGAGTTCAACTAAGACTACATTTGAGCTTACGAAGGTCCAATGTCCAATAGGAACCGAAGATCTCATCTGAGACAAATCATTGTGGAAAACAAAAAGTTTGGATATATATATATATATATATATATATATTATTGAGGAGATTCCATTGCCTGGAAGACAAAAAGTTTAGGTAAATATATATATTATTGAGGAAATTTCATTGCATGCATTAGTCACGGGAGTATTTAATAATATGAGCTGTCTTTAAAATTGCCAAATAAATATATTTAAGAAAGAGAGAATAATTAATTAATTGTTTATTTAAAATTTAATTTTAAATAACTTAAATTGATAGTTTTATATATATATATATATATATATATATATATAAGTGAGAAATCAATGTGGCCAAAACCCATTTCTCACATTTCATCATGAAAAAAAAATGATCAATTCAGATAATAAAAGGAACGATCAACTATTTATAATTGTGACTTTTGATATAATTACTACAAAAATTATAAGTTTAAAATAATTTAACCATAAAAATTGATAATAAAAGGAACGATCAACTATTTATAATTGTGACTTTTGATATAATTACTACAAAAAATTAAAAGTTTAAAATAATTTAACCATAAAGATTGACTTACATAGTTGGTGATAACCGATGAAACTTTTAGAAGAAAATTATTACATTTTTTTAATTAGGAGTATATATTACTTTACAGGATGTGTTATCGAAAAAAAATAAGTAAATAACAGTTGAAATTGCAATGTTGGTGTCAGTGACTTATATTGTAATACTTAGTGAGATGATTGAAGAGGGAAAGATTGATTGGGTATTGAACGGATGTTGAATTGGGTGTAAATTAAGAGAAAAATGTGGTGTAGAGGGGTGTATGATATAAAAGTGTTTTTGTTTTGTCAACTTAAGAGAAAATCCAATTTTTCAAATGAAATTAAAAAAGTTAGTAAGAAGAGTTCATCAACTAAGGCTACATTTGGGCTTGTAAAGGTCTAATGTCCAATAGGAATCCTTCCTATTAGAAGTATAACTAAAGAAGATCTTATCCGAGGCAAATCATTTTTTAATAATTTTATATTTGAAAATTCTCTTGGTAGTCTTGTAAGTTTTATTTTATTCCTATCGATTTTGAATGCTTCACTTTTTACTATTTTATAGGTTGCACATGTTTCTCTCGGAACACTAAATACTATATTGTTTTCTTATTTCGGAATTAGTGGAACAAATAGTATTTATAATGTAAAAGTTCAAAAAGATCAATAAAGTTCCTCTATTATGTGTGTTTGAAATGGAGCTATGGATAAGACTAATTTAATCGGCTTTGGATGGCATATAAGTTTCGTTTTATTGATTGTATATTTTCATATATACTTTTCACACACAACTTTTTGTGTATGATATTTTAATTTGATATCATGAATTAGGTGGCTCCCGAATTATACTATACAATGATGATGCAACTTATCTCTATATAATTTGGGCGGCAGGAATTGTTTTTAATTTGGTTTTTTTAATTTGTTCTAACAATTTAGACTTTATAAACCTCATAACATAACTTTTTCAATAAAATAATATCTTGGTTTCCAAGAATAAATCATTATTTTTTTCTTATTATTCATTTAAGGTTAATTATAATAATACTATTTTGTTTTCTTCAATATTTTATGTGATGTGTTCAACAATGATAGAAAGATGATTTCAAGAGTACCAGATGCTTCAATTTATTATGTTCCGGTTTTGTTCAAACAAGTAAAGAAATGTACTTTGGTGGACATTTTGACAATACATATATCTATGGTAGAATGATGATTGAGATCATGATTTCTATTATTCATGTTATCTATATGCCTTAAAATATCTACAATAAGAAAAAAAAATTATATTAAACTTATTTAATTATTTTTGCAAACATAAATTTTCAAGTAAATATCATGAGTAAATTTGTACGTAATGGTAACTATGGTCATTAATTCATATTATAAGACATTTTGAAATTTAAAAACAAAACTTTATATTTATATCATTGTTTATAGGTGGAGCTTCTTTCCTATAAAATTTTGTTTATTGTTTCTTTAAATTTACTTCAAGTGTTATATATTGGTAGTTATATATTGGGTAAAACCTAAAACTTATTTATATTTAATTTTTATCTATAAATACTTATTTATATTAATCAAATTCAATTTTACCATTCGATCTTTGATTAGTGACCTCTAAGACCTATTTATGCTAACTAACTTCAATTTTATTGTTCAATAATTGATTAATAACTTTCTAATACGTTCTTATACTATTTATTATTATTATTTTATTTGATCTTGAAATTCCTAAGACTTATTTTTAACAATTAAGTTCAATTTTAATTAATTTAGATAAAAAATGAGTGACATATTAAAATCACAAGGTTTGCTCAAATTCTAATGTGAGAGAAAGATGCATAACTAGAATAATGATATATGTGTAGTGGGAGTGGAACACGATAGAGCCAAATAAGAACATGGATGAAGTTTATTTTTGACATAACAAGGATGGAGATTAAGCGTGAAATCGGAAAGTATCACTCATTCATTACAATCATTGGTTATGAGTTCATCTCTCACGAGACTATCACTCATTTCGTTTGATATGTTCTATATATATAATAAGAAGATAAAAAAAAACATAAACATTATACGGATATTAAACAATTAAAAATGTTCAAATATAATTAAAAATTATGAGCATAAAAAATAAAACAAGTTCCAACAAGTTATGATTATGAATTACTAGATAAAAGTAAAATGCCAATTAATAAGTAAGAGTCATAACAACGTAGGTAATACCACAAATTATCAAATCCTTGTCATTTTTGATGTTGATTGTGGTAGCTGATCTTTGTCATTTGGATTTAATAGAAAAAATATCGGAAAAAAAATTAAAAAATATTTTTTATCAGAAAAATTTTAAATCATTTTTTTTCAAAAATTTTGTGAAAAAAATTAAAAAAAATCTCGAAAAAAATCAAAAAAATTTTCTCGAATCAGATAAATTTCAAAAAAAATTGTAAATAATTTTGTATCGGAAAAAAAAAATCAAAACTTTTTTAACAGATAAGTTTAAAAAAAGTTTTTGAATTTTTTTTTTGAAAAAGTAGGTCTGTAGGCCCACTAAACCCACATAATTTTATAGGCTTTTTAGTGTTGGGGCTTTCTTTTTTTTGGGCCTTTTGAACTATAAATTTTTTTGGCCCCTCCAACATGTGGACAGGAGCCAATAATTAATGAATTTATCAAATTGATAGCTCTAGTGGTTAGCATAGGACCCAAATCTCTTGGTAATCACTGAAGATGTGTCTACCATTATTTTTGCATTATTATTCATATCTAAGAGTAATATCATTCTTTGACTTGTACTTACTAAGTAATATACATTGTTCTAATAGTAATATCATTGCCCAAATAAGCATATAATAGCATTCTCTCACCGAAAGAAAAATGATGTGTTGCTTGACAATTAATCTACGTAATTTTAAAATTAAATCGTGAGTTAGGTACTCAATTATTACTGTAAAGATATGCCTCAAATCATCAACAATTAGAGTTGGTTATTGTTATAACTGAATTTGATCAATTTAATTCTGAAAAAGTATTTATAGTCAGTTAAGCTAATTTACTTTAGAATACAATATATATATATATATATATATATATATATATATATATATATATATATATATATATATATATATATATATATAAATGCATTTGTTGCAAGTATGATGAAAAAGAGGTCTAAGCAATTATCAAGAGGATTCATAGAAAATCATATATTAAGGGAGAGAGAAGATAGAGAGATTGTAAGTGAAGAACTTGTATTGTTGTACTCTCAACAGTTATAGATACAAGGGCATTACAATTAAAAAAGACCTTAATCTTGTAAATTCAATACTCATAGTGAGTTACTTTGCTTCTTTACCCATGACGTAGGTCTCAAGTAATTGAGGCTGAACATGTATATCTTTGTGTTATTCTTATTCTTATCTTTCTTTAATTTCATTTTACATTGATTTTCAAAACTACATTATAGTACAAATTAAGAACATTCTTCGTTTTAATTATGCACAAACTAAGAACATTTTTTGTCTCAGTTCTGCACAAACGAAGAACATTCTTCGTCACTATTTCTAGTGAGTTTTTGTTGGTAAAGTCTTGTTGTAGATCCTATTTCTGAAACAACAATTACAATTGCTAATAAAAAAAATCTACAACATATAGGTCTCTCCATTTTAATTTCTTTTTTTGTTTTTTATTCTAACAATTTTGGATCTGATCATCGCCTTTAAAAAATGAAGATCTTCTTTATGTAAGCCATTTTTTTTATGGATGCTTGTTTCAAAATCTACCTTTTAATAATTTCTAACATTTTTCTTCAATCTTCAAATCTACTTTTTATTGTGTTGTTGTTTATTATAATAATATCCGATGTGTCAACCCGTGCTTTACACGAACATATTTTCCAGCATTTCAAATATATAAAAAGGAGTATATATAATATTTTATGATATATTTTTAAAATTTTATGTTTCTTTTTCATTTTAATAACTTTTTAACTTAAAAAAATATTTAAATAATATAATGTTATTTTTAGTTTATATAACTTAAAATTTTAATTACCCCGAAGAATTAGACATTTAGTATTTTAATATCATTAACATCAACACCTTAATATATATATATATATATATAAAGTTATAAGTGATTGAAAAAATTCATCTCTACAAATATTATTATTATTATTACAAAAATGAATATTTCTTCTCGTACCTTTAATATTATCAAATAAACAAAATATACCTTCATATTGGTGACATATAAAATCAGTGGCGAAGCTATCTAATTGCATGAGTTAGCTTTGGCTCAAAAAATATTGTGTTTAGCTTTAGTAATAATAGTTTTATATTTAGCTATCTCAAATAAATTTATTTGTAATAAAAATAAAAGAAATAAAAAGTAAACAAATTATCACTTCATTTATTTATTTATATTATTTTGATACTTTTAATCTCTAATGCAACTATAAATAAAACAATTTTACCAATAAAAATTGTTAAGAAACAACTCAAAAATAAAATTGAAGATGTATTTATTGCAAATAGTTTAATTGTTTATAACGAAAAACGGTTAGTTATTATAGATTTAAGGGGAACGCTAACAAGTACCAAAGAATGAAATGAATTGAAATTGTGTATTTAACTTTTAAAATGTTAAAAAAAAAATTCAATATAAAATTTGTACTTTTGTATCCTTAACATGCATTTGTTAGCATGACTCTAGTTATGAATGAATTTGATTCTTTAAAGTGTCATCGAGTACTACTTTGTTATTTATAATAAAAATTAAAAAAATAATCACCTCATAAAAATTAACATAACTACTTTGTTATTTATAATAAAAATTAAAAAAATGATCACCTCATAAAAATTAACATAACTTTTCCGCAATGTATAAAATATACATATAAATTAGTTAATTTAAATAAAATTTGAAACTTTTGAAAACAATTAGGTGATAAATTTAAAAAGAAAAATACTTGCAATCCACATTTTGGCCCCAAGTTGCCAATTGATTATCCTACAATATTATTGTGTAATAGTATACACTTTGTCCTGATGTGGGCCAAATTTAACTTGACCTTAAAATTGTATAAAATTGCCAACTAATTTGATTTCCATAACCTTGGGTCTTAACATTCATTAACAACGAGGGCAAGTTTCTCAACAACATACGTCTATTATTCTACTCAAATTATCCATTTTATACTTATATCTCACATTCTATTTAAACTATTCATTTTCTTCTCAATTGTGATATTAAATGGAAGGAAAAAAAATTAAAATCTTTATTTCAATCAAATTTTCCGTAACAAATAGTTGAGTGAAAACTTAAAATTTCCGTGATAAAAAATACAATTCTAAAATTGTAAAATTTATATTTATAGAATTTAAAAAATGTTATATATAGAAGATTACCAAATTAAAATTTCCTTAAAAATGTTATGTATAGCAGATTACCAAATTAAAATTTATAGAATTTCGTAAAATTTAAAATTAATAAAACACATGTTAATTTTTAATAATATATTATTTACTTTAATTGCAATGGCTAAATGCAGAAAACAAAATGATAGGGCAATATCTCCTCCAAGAGTTGAAAGAACAACACCATATACATTTGTATCGTTATTTTTAGATTATTTTTTAATTATAATAAAAAAAATATCAAAAGAAAAGCTTATTGGATTGATCAATTAGTTCACCTTTTGAGGCAGAGCGAGACATTCCGAACCGCTTTACAACTCTAATGAACACCCTTTGTTCAAAAAAAGTTGTCATTGTCCACTATAATTTCGTCTAGGATTATCAATCTAGGCGATGCAATATAAAATTTATCAACGGTTTCTTTTAGTTTATTTAAAATAGCAAATTTTATAATACATGTTTTTTAGATTTTTTATTTAAAATATTATTTTCTTTAAGGTTTGCAAATCAGACTATTTAGTCGTAGAACAATGCGAGATGAACTGGGAATAACGTATCATAATTTTTCATTATAGTACTAAAAAAAGATTATTTCACTCTATTATTATATAGAAAATAATTATTTGATCAGAAATTTGTTAAGTAGAGAAGAACTTTGGCTTATGTTTTTTCTGTTGGATATCTTCATTTTAATGTTCAAAGACATTCACATGAATAGTTTGTGTAGTTTGTAATGTGTTTTGTGTTTGACAAGTGGCTACTCACTTGAACATTTGGCTCAGTTAGAGATTAATATGAGTTTTTTGTTGAGTGATCGACTGAAATGATAATACTTTGTTGAGTTAAGGACCAAAATGATAGTTAACAATCAAATTTAAATTGATCACTTATTCAAAGTGTTAAACTCATATGCTGACGCACTCAATTTCAATTGATACAAATTCTTTTGCAACTCTATCAATTCAAATTAACTAAAAAATCACAAAGAACTCAATCAATAAAATAAAAAAAAGAATCACAATCTAGTGTCAAAATTACGTTGATTTATACTAAATTTAAATTAAATAAGACAATATTCAATAACCTAACCTCAATTAAAATTTAAATTTTTAAATCTTAATTAATTATAACTCAATTATAAAAGATATCATAATTAATCATTATTCAATTAGTAGAAACACACTTGTACTCAATTAAGCACAAAGATGGAAAGTGATGCTTGCGGAAAAAAAAGGAGATACTAACTTCTTCTTGGGAGATAAATAGGTTTTTTTTTCATGGTTTAGAAACATTTTAGTCTAATGCATTAGCCTAAAATAATTTTTTAGGTCTAGTTTTTTCTGATTCCCATTTATTTATTTATAAATTATCAAGAAAATTATTATGTTATTATTGTAGAAAATAATTGTTTTTTTTTACTAAAAAAAGGAAATAGATTGTGATTATCGTTTTACATGTTTTCCATCTTGACATGATCGGATTGAATATATATTTTTCTACACAAGGTTCTATATTTTTTTAAGGCCTTCACTATTGATTGCTCACATATTTGAAATGGGATCATTTTTCAATGCTATAAATGCAGAGCTGACTTTATAGTCTTAGGCTCTTTGCCACACCATCATTGAAACCAAAAATATTTACTTTACTGACAGTCTTTGATATTGATGTTTGATATTGATATTTGATCATATGATGTTTACTGCAATACGTAATAAAGTAAAATTGTAATATATAATCAATAAATTAGTAATGAGCTGCCATGAATGCTATGGGAAACAATTTGGCAAGATCAGGGAAACAATAAATAAGTAATTTTCTTGTTTTTAAGGTTTTCTACGCTCACGGTTTATGATACTCAAAAACTCTTGCATATATTTGTTGCCGAAAAACTATAATATTCTCCAAACTTATTAACTAAAAATATTCTGCCACGAATACAGTTAATTACAATTATAAATTTCATTTATCTTTTTGAAATTTAAATTTTCTACAATTACTTACTACACATATTTATGAAATTATTAACTGTGTAATTGTTGAATTTAGATGTAGACTGTCTGATCTCAATCGAACGATCAATTTGAAGACAAATATAAAAAGAAAATAAATGAATGAACGAATACCGTAAAGGAGGAGGAAGCAAATTCACTCCCTTTTCTATTCTTCTAGTAACATACTTAATTTGTCTTGTTAAGAATTAGGATCATGATGAGGTTGCATCCACAATTTTTTTTAGTGTGAACCAACTCTTTAGTCATATAATAATAATAATAATAATAATAATAATAATAATAATAATAATATTAATGAAAAAATACTAAAAATTATAATAAATAAAGTAGGTAAAATTGGAGTTTGAGCTACGTCTAAGATTACAATAATTTGTATACATTTTCACTTATCTTAATCAAAAGAAAAATAATATGATGGATATTCAAATAAATAAAAAATAGAGCAATTGATTGTACAAAAAATAAGATTATTTTATTTTTTATTTTATTTTTTTAGTTGAGTCTCAAAAACTCATTAGAATAGAAAAGATTTTAAGCCTTAGACAACATTTATAAAGATTCATAGTACATATTATTCATCAACGAGTTGGTTCTAACATCGGCATCTGAATTCAAACTCGAGTTAATTAATATTTTTATTTAAAAAAAGAATATATCTTTTTAGCTAGAATAAAATTCTCAAAAATAGTATAAAACTCAACAGAAACATACAATAATGATCGCAAATTACTTAATAACAATACTAACATCAAATTCAAACAAATTACATGCATTAAACACACAATTTAAGTTATTAACAACGAGCAACAACTCAATCCATTATTTAACACATTTAATCATACTCATATATCATGCAATTACACACTTATAATTTAGTACAATTATCCACATGCTATATATCCTACATGCAAGAATTGTGATATCACGTAGAGAGTAAACTATATACTTGATTGATGGATTTTGATCATGGAAGCTATTTCATAAATTAATGCATCCTACATTGATCATGGGTCTTCATTTTGATAACCATTAGTCATGGTCAAGGAAGAAAGAAAAAATCATTTCAAATTCGGACTTCAAACAATAAATTAAGAATAGGAACGGTGGTTAGGACAGAGTTTTTGAGAATAATTTAAAAACTAAACATAAATCACGTTTCCATGATTTGTCGAACAACTTATGAACAGTGAGTAAGACACTAAATTATAGATCTTATGTATACGCTCGTTTAATAACAAACAAAATCGAATTCAGATAATGGATGAAAAAGTTATAAGTGTTTTAGTATTTCTCTCAAATTTCACCAATTTTGATCTCCAAATCAAGGTACACAAATTTCACATCTAATTAGGTTTAAAAATTAATTCACTTAGGTTGAGTTTATTGAGATAAATAAGGATCCAAAGTCGTTTAGATGTGTTTGTGACATATTAAAAACTACAAACCACAAAAATCTTATTTTTGTTTCAGCGACAACAACTACATTGTTTCGCTGTTTGAACCATAAGTTAGCTACAAAAGTCCTAATGACATGTTCTTTATAGCGTTGAAAAGAATAAAAATATCCAACAAAAGAATAAAAATATAATTTCTCTTTTCACTATTTTCAACTATAGAGTAATTATATGATTAATCTATTTTATTTATAGGTTGCACATGTTTCTCTCGAAACAGTAAATCCTTTATCGTTTTCTTATTTTGGAATTAGTGAAACAAATAGCAATTATAATGTAAAAGTTCAAAAGGATCAATCAAGTTCCTCTTTTATGTGGGTTCAAAATGGAGCTATGGATCAGAATAATTTAATCGGCTTTAGATTGCATGTAAGTTTCGTTTTGTTGATTGTATATTTTCATATATACTTTTCACACACAAAATTTTGTGTATGATATTTTAATTTGATATCTTGAGTTAGGTGGCTCCCGAGTTATACAACGATGATGCAACTCATCTCTATGCAATGTGGATGGTAGGAATTGTTTTTAATCTCGTTTTTTAATTTGTTCTAACAATTTAGACTTTATAACATAACTTTTTCAATAAAATAATATCTTGGTAAATCATTATTTTTTTTCTTATTATTCATTTAAGGTTAATTATAATAATACTATTTTATTTTCTTCAATATTTTATGCGATTTGTTCAACAATGATAGAAAGATAATTTCAAGAGTACTAGATGTTTCAATTTATTAAGTTCTGAAGTGGACGTTTTGATAATACATTTATCTATGGTGGAATGATGATTAAGATCACAATTTCTATTATTCATATTATCTCTATGTCTTAAAATATCTACAATAAGAAGAAAAAAAATATATTAAACTTATTTAATTATTTTTGCAAACATAAATTTTCAAGTAAATATCATGAGTAAATTTGTACGTAATATGTTTCTCAATTGTCTCCAAGTTTCTAAAACAAACAATTAGTAGCTGAGTAGTGAAAATGAGAATCTTGTATATTTTTCAGTATCTTTATTCTCCAACACGACATATGCTGATCAAGTAGAGAGGGGCGGTAGAACAACAATTTCTTTGGGCGCTCCTAGTCCTCCAATGGGTTCATGATATTTTCTTGATGACATATTTAATCATGTGTGTTATTTTAGAGATGTTACATACCAGAATAACACTAGAACAAACTCTCCACCTGAAGAATTGTTGGCACAAAGATTCATTGATAAATTTAAATGTTTTGATGTTAAATTCTATCATCATATAAAAGGGGAGGTTGGAGAAGCGACCCTACAATGTGGAGGACCCAATAGTAATTGCGATGATTAATTCATATTATAAGACTTTTTGAAATTTAAAAATAAAACTATGTTTATATCAATGTTTATAGGTAGAGCTTTTTTCCTATAAATACTTGTTTTTGTTACCTTAAATTTGCTTCAAGTGTTATATATTGGCATATATTGGTAGTTATATATTGGGTACAACCTAAGACTTATTTATATTTATTTTTGTCTATAAATACTTATTTATATAAATCAAGTCCAATTTTACCATTTGATCTTTGATTAGTGACTATCTAAGACCTATTTATGCTAACTAACTTCAATTAGTGACTATCTAAGACACCTATTTATGCTAACTAACTTCAATTTTATTGTTCAATAATTGATTAGTGACTTCTTAATACGTTCTTATACTATTTAATATTATTATTTTATTTTATTTGAACTTCTTAAAACTTCTTCCCATATAATTATTATATCATATAATTATATTCCCATGTGTATATATAATAAGAAGAGAGTTAGAAAGAAAAAAAAACTAAACGTTATATAATATAATGACTAACTAATAAAAAAAATTTAATAATTGATTCTCTTCTTTTTTGAAGTAATCTTATTTAAAATGTGTGAGATATTAAATATAAATATCACTTTTACATATAATTAAATTAAAGTTCTCTATGTCATAGAAATTTAGTTCATTCTACTCTAATCTACTTCGTTAATTCTTTGAATTTGATAATAGGTATAATTTAATTTAGCTTTATTTATAATTTAATATAAATCCACTATCCCAATAAAGATTAGCGGCTCGTTCTTTACTTTTTCATACCATACGATTCTCAATTTGGATTATTTTCCTATCAGATTTTAAATTAAGAATTTGATATAGGTAGTAGGTACCTATAAATCCTACTTTGATATAGGTAGTGGCCACAGTTGCTAATATTAATAATATATTCTTCGTCTTAAAATATTAATTAATTGCGATATTAACTTTCAACCAATTGTATTCATTTATGATGCAATATTATAAATTGACTCCACGTGAAATTAATTAAGTCACAGTCAAGTAGAATGTGAAATTAATACTAATACATCTTTTAATACTAATATTTAAGTTTTAAATGTAGACTAATCTTAACATTTTTTTATCATTATAAACTTAGACATAATAGAGAAGTTAAGTGTTAAATTTAAATTTAAAATAAAATATTTAATCTAATAATATCGATTCAACTAGGGCCGGCCCAACACGTTATGAGACCTAAAGCGAAACTATTAGGCGGAGCTTTTTCAAACATTAATAAATAAATTATTAATATTTTATTTAATAACTATAGAAAATTTCTTTAGTAGAATTAATGGCATTTTCAAATTGATTTTCTCTATATTTTTCAAAGAATGAAATAAGACATATCAACTATTCTACACCAACATCAAGAACTCATGTAAAATTTTCCATCTTTTAGTTGAAGAAGAGAATAATGTGTATACGTTGTATCACTCCAATAACTCATGTTAGCAATATGTTCACTACGTGTCTCATGATTTCTCAATTTATAACTTATATTTCTCATATGAGCAACTCACTTTTTGTCTCATGATTTCTAAATTTATAACTAATATTTCTCTCATCTCTATTAGCCAATTTACTTGTACTAAAAAGAGTATTAAATAATTTACAACAAAAACAAAATATTTTATTTAATTTATATAAGATTTTATAGGTTTTAATTTTAAGAATATTAGAATGTGAGAACTTTTTATTAAATAAAAAAAAGATGTGAAAACTTTTTATTAAATAAAAAAAGATGTGAAAACTTTTTATTAAATAAAAAAATTATAAGATTTTATAGGTTTTAATTTTAAGAATATTAGAATGTGAGAATTTTTTATTAAATAAAAAAAGATGTGAAAACTTTTTATTAAATAAAAAAATTTGTTTTTTTTAGAGAGGCCTAAAGCGCTTGCTTTAGTGACCTTTCTTTAAATAGGAACTGAATTCTAACTATGACTTTAAGATTAATACTCACTTTTTTTTGTTAAATGAAATTTATGTTGATCCCACCTATTTTAAAATTGAAAAATGTGAAGAATTATTTATATTTACTCTATTTCTCTTTAATTATAATACCCTTTAAAAAAAATTGTTCTTTTTTCTTCAGAGAAAGAATTCAGATATAAAATTACTGTTTTGAACTATTAAAAAATAAAATCTATATTTTAAAATTATTTGATTTTGATTGAACGACTACAATAATATTTTAAATGCGTAAATACTACCATTTTCGACAACAAAATATTCAAATCATAACAATGATTGGACATAATTATTTAAACACATCATTAATTTGAACACACAAATACAAAAATACTTAATTTGAACATAATTATTTAAACACATCATTAATTGTTGAAATGCCAATACTTTTTCTCACAGCATTAATCCTTTTTAAGAAAAACTACAAGACTTGAGTAAGTTTTAAGTCAATTACTATTAATTATATAACGCAGAAAAAGTTTGACTTTTAAAAGTAAAGACATATTTGGATAAATAAACTTAATGAAGCATATGTCATAATTCCACACATTTAACGCGTAAGAATGAGAATAAATTAACAATATTCTACACAATTACCACTCACTCTCAACGAAATACACACAACATTATTAATGTATTATTTAACTTTGCCTAATTCCACACATTTAACGCGTAAGAATGAGAATAAATTAACAATATTCTACACATTTACCACTCACTTTCAACGAAATACACACAACATTATTAATGTATTATTTAACTTTGTTAAGCTGTTATGAGTAGCTATCAAGAAGCCAGTGCAATTTTCGCTATGGTATATAGTTACCAAAATTATTAGGACATAAGAAAAACTTATTATAAATAAAATGATGTTATTTAAATATAATATAAAAATTTAGTTCATGAATTTATTAAGAAATATTTATTTTAAATAGTTAAAAGATTAATATTAGTTTGAAGTTTTATTTAACACTGAATTAACACACTGTCAATGTAAATACAATGTCAATGTAAATGCAACAGTTTCAACAGGACTAACACACGATATTTTAATTAAAACCAAAACATAAAAACATTAAAACAACTAAAAGTGAGTCTTCAACTAATATAGATCCATGACTCTACTTGCAATCAAAGGACGAATGAAAGAAATATCTTTCGGTTGACTTGTTAAATGGAGAAAGGAATAGTTTTTATTCAAATATTTTAATGCACACTAATAAATCCAAGGAATTAATTGTTAAAGATAATTAAAAATATATAGGCAATCAAAACAAAAAATTATTTCATATTTATGACCTTAAGCATTTTACCAAAATTTGGTGCAAATACTAAACTATGATTCATCATTAAGTCATTTTTTGTTACAAGATGTATTCTAAAAATATGATCAATATATTGTTCTATTTGTTCTTTTTCTTGTGTTTGTAACACCCCAAATTTTATAATAAATTATTTTATTAATAAAATAGAATTTTAAATAATTAATTTGGCATTAAAGTTATTTTAGAATATATATTGATTAATTTTCTTTATATGTGTATTTTCTATGACGTGCTAATCTTGTACACATTTGACTAAATGAGTGATATAAATAATAAATATTATATTTTACTATCTTATATATTGCGCAAAAAATAATAGTATTTTAGTGTACATATTTTAAAGAATAAGATTTTATGTGATTTTATGTGATTTTACGTGTATATGTACGTTCGTAATTAATGTGATATTTCCTTGTATGTTTGACTAATGTTAAATATGCACATATTTATATTTTAATTAATTCTAAGTATCTCCTATTTTAATTATTTATTTTATAAACAATTATCTTGGGATAGTAATAATATTGTGTTTGATTTCCTTTATTTTTATATACTTGTTGTGGCATTGTGATTTTATATATATTTATTATGATTTAGTAATTAATATAAAGTAGCAATGTTATATTTATTTATTCTGTGATTTTGACTATTCTCTAATGATGATAGTATTTTAATGAGTATTTTGAAAAATAAGTATAATTATAGTGACTATTTTGAATATGAGAGTTTCAATTGTTAGTAATATGTATTTTTTTTTAAAGGTTAATTATTTTAATTACTCTAATTTATCATATATTAGTTATGAAATATTAATAATGTTTTAAAAATTAAATGATGTTTGGAGGAGTATTAAAAATGAGATTAAGTAACTATTAATTTTGTTTTACCAAAATAAAAATAATAATAGTAAAACATAAAATAAATAAGGGAACCAATGGGCTTGACCCATGTGAACCCTAATAAAATAAAAAAGGGAGCTATTTGTAGCCGCCGCCGTAGAAGGAGAAGAAACACAACAACGCTATCATTGGCACACTGTTCCAGAAAACTTTCTCCATTTTCGCCCAAATTTGTGTATGTTGTTTCATTCATTTAGCTAGTCAATTAAACACAAATTTTCAGATGTTTAACAACCCCGATTTCTCTCTAAAATACCCAACTTCTCCATTTGTAGAATTCGTTATTTTGCACCGTTCTTCTTCACCGTAAGCCCGATTTGAGTGAAACCAACGCCAAAACGATCGTGTGAAAAGTGACTATATTATCCACTTATTGGTTTTCTCATAATTTTAAAGTTCCTTCTCATAATTTATTTTTAACGTTTACCCATAAACTGTGGAGTTAGATCGATTGAAGGACAAAGAGTCAATGAACAAAGGTTGTTTGCTCGTGGAATCGTATTCGTGTGTAAAAGGGTCGAAATAAGGTAAGAGGTGAGAGAGTGTTTGAATTCATGAGTATAATATATTGTGAGATGAATGGGAAAACCATATTTCCCAACGATTCATCTGGGGCTCGCTACGTACGGTAGTAGCCCTTTGAGGGATAAATTAATTAATGTGCAAATATGAAAATTGTGAGATTAAATATAGAATAGAAATATTTGTAAGGTGTTGATTGATTTCATTTCTTTAAATGTGTGGTATTTGATATTATTGTAATTAGATGTGTGGTATTTGATGTATATGTGTGATTAGATGAGTTTGTGTGATGTGATAATAAAAGATGGATGTGTTGATTTTATGTGATGATGATGTATGATTAATAATTGTGATGTTATAAATTTGTGATAAATTATGTGATGATGTATGATTGATGATAGTGATGCTATAAATTTGTGATGAGTTTATGTGATGATGATGATGTGTGATTAATGATAGTGATGTTAGAAATTTGTGATGAAAATATTGAAGTAACCCCATAGTTGATGAAATAATGGTGATTACAATTTGTGTTTGAGATAACGGTCTTAATGGAGTATCATATGCCAACGAGGGGAGAAAATAAATATTGAGAAGTTGTGATGTGGAGATTATTTTGTCATCATATAGGTATGGCCTGACAAGCCTAATGATTCCGGGGAAGTACAACTGAATGAGCCTGATCGTGGCGGTCTGCTGTTGAGCCTTAAGGCAAGATTGTTAGACCATGGAGGTATTCGGGTGGGGAATTCCTAGGTGACTTGGAGGTACTTCAGAGTTAAAATGGTACCACATTGTGAAGTAGAGTTTAAGCTCATGCATAGCATTGCATTTTCTTGTGATTGTTTTGTTGTGATTAATATGTGTCGTGTGTGATAATGATTTCTCTTAGATAATTTGATGTTATACTGAAAGGTATTGATTTTCCTCGAGTGATTTTGACTTTTAATGTGATATTTTTGTTGAGGAATGTTTGTGTAATGATACAGTTCTATTATGATTGTTTGCGTGTTCTTCTTACCTATATTATACTATCAACATGATTTCGAAACTCACCTCCTTTGTTGTTTGTGTTTGACTAGCTTGGCCCTGCGTTTGCAAAATCGCAGTAATTACAGATTAATGAGTCTTGAAGTTCAAGTTTGAGGAAAACCTCGCTCTGATAGGTGATACCGGGAATGAGAGTCATAAGTTGTATTTTATTTATTTAATTAGAAACAACTTTTTGTATGAAAACCTTAATGTTTTATAAGAGTAAAAAGTTTAAAGTGTTCCTTTTGAATTTTGAGAAATGTGATATTCTAAATTATTTATAAAGTTTTATTTCCTTGAAAACAGATTTTCTTTATCCGTTGCGAATTAAAGTTAAAAATTTTTGTATAAATTATTATATATTATTTTGGGGTTTAGGGTGTCACAGTGTTTGGTGGCTAGCATCACTGGCCATCAATTTGATGGTACAGTGGATGATTTGGAAATAGAGAAAGATTTGAAACTTATTAATAAGTCTCCTATCAAGAGTATTCATGTATTTCATACTCTTATTATATGACTTTGTATTCTTCTTCTTGTTTGATTATGCTTCTTTTTGTTAAACTTGATCTTACTAAATTTTCTTTTGTTTGATTTTGGTCTCTATAGACAAAATTTGGATACATTGTTGATTGCATTGATATTAATAAGCAACCAGCCTTTGATCATCCTTTGCTAATGAATCATAAGTTGCAGGTATGAATCTAATTTTAATGACAAGAAATATGAATAAACTTAAATTTTCTTCCAATGTTAATTTTTTTTTTATTAGCTTCAGAAAAAACCCAGTTTTCGAAAAGAAATTAAAAAAACCAGTGTGAAGAGTTCATCAAATAAGGGCACATTTGGGCTTGCAAAGGACCAATGTCCAATAAGAACCGTTCCTATTAGAAGGACAACTAAAGAAGATCTCATCCAAGGCAAATCATTTTTTAATAATCTTATATTTGACAGTTCTCCGGGTAATCATGTAAGTTTTCTTTTATCCCTATCAATTTTAAATACTTTCACTTTTTTTTATTTTCAACTATAGAGTAATTATATGATCAATCTATTTTATTTATAGGTTGCACATGTTTCTCTCAGAACAGTAAATCCTCTATGGGTTTCTTATTTTGGAATTAGTGGAATAAATAGCATTTATAATATAGATGTTCAAAAGAATCAATCAAGTTCCTCAATTATGTGGATTCGAAATGGAGCTATAGATGACACTAATTTAATTGGCTTTAGATGGCATGTAAGTTTCATTTTGTTGATTGTATATTTTCACATATACTTTTGACACACAAAATTATTTGTGTATGATATGTAGATTTGATATCATGAATTGATATTAGGTGGCTCCGGAGTTATATAATGATGATGCACCTCATCTCTATGCAATATGGACGGTACAAAATTGTTTTTAATCTCATTTTTTAATTTGTTCTAACAATTTAGAGTTTATAAACCTCATAACATAACTTTTTCAGTAAAATAATATCTGGGTTTACAAGAATAACTTATTATTTTTTATCTTATTATTCATTTAAGGTTAATTATAATAATGCTGTTTTATTTTCTTCAATATTTTATGTGATGTGTTCAATAATGACAGAAAGATAATTTTAATAGTACTGGATGCTTCAATTTATTATGTTCGGGTTTTGTTCAAACAAACAAAGAAAATTATCTTGGTGGACGTTTTGACAATACATCTATCTATGGTGGAATGATGATTGAAATCGCAATTTCTATTACTTAGGTTATCTATAAAATTTCTATAATAATAAAAAAAAATTATATTAAACTTATTTTATTATTTTTGCAAACATAAATTTTCAGTAAATAACATGAGCAAAGTTGTATGTAATATAGTTCACAAATGTTTTCAGGATCCTAAAACAAACAATTGGTGGCTGAATAATGAAAATGAGAATCTTAGATATTTTTCAGCATCTTCATTTTCCAACACGACATCTACAGATCAAGTAGGGTGGGGCGGTAGAACAACAACTTCTTTGGGCGGTCCTAGTCCTCCAATGGGTTCAGGATACTTTCCTGATGATATATTTAATCATGCGTGCTATTTTAGATATGTTACATATCAAAATAACTCTAGAAAAAATTTTCCAAATGAAGAATGGTTGACACATAGATTCACAGACAAACCTAATTGTTTTGATGTTAAATTCTATGGTAATAGAGGGAGGGAAATTGGAGATGCAGCCCTTCTATTTAGAGGAACCGGTGGTAATTGTGGTGATTAACACATATTATAAGACTTTTAAATTTAAAATAAAAACTGTATATTTATATCATCGTTCATAGGTGCGGCTTTTTTCTTGTAAAATTTTGTTTATTGTTTACCTGAAATTTGCTTCAAGTGTTATTTATCGGTAATTGAAATTCACAAACATTATTTAGATAAGTAGTAATTGAAAGTCACAAACATTTCGAATATGTATTATTACTGTGGCCAACTTTATTTGTTAAAATGATTGTGATCCACAACGTTAGTATGAAGTTGAAAACAGTCTAAAACCTCAGGCATAATAGGCTTGAAGAAATGTGTTATAAATAATATATTAGAATTAGTAATTAAAAAAACAAATATATTTAAATTAAAAATAAAGTACATAATAGCGCTATAAATTACTTTGTCGTTTTTTCTAAAGACATAATAGATTACTTTGTCTAAATCGACACTTGTGATAATGATGAAATTTTTGTCTTCATTCCAATTTTTTTATCTCACTTCCTTGCAACTTATTTGATGCAAATAATTCTCACTTCCATGCACAATCATACCATAAATAAAAATAATTTACAAGAAACAAAAAATATTTAATTAAGTGATTGAACTGAAATGCTTAATGAATTTTAGTTATAGATAGATCGTCTGGAAGAATTCAAGTTTGAATTCTAATGAAATTTATTATCAATGTGAAGATCTCGTTGATGAATTTTATATAAAAGAATCCTAAATAATATTTTTATTGTAATGTTTATTTATAAAAAAATTAAACGGCAATCTACATCAAACCTTAATAAAAACTATTGTGAAGTGAATTTTGTAACTATCAAATTTTTGTATGAGTATGAGAGGATAAGTAAAATTATTTTATATTGCTAGCAATTTACATCAAACCTTAGTAAAAAATTTAAAGTCTAACTTTGATATTTTTTTTATAAGTGGAAATCAAACTCATTAATACATAATTTACAACATTTACATATTCTATGCATCAAGTACGAATTTAAATTTCTTATAATTATTGATTGAAGTCATTCACACAATTAATAACTGTGTAACCGTTAAATCGACATCGAACATTTCATATTTCAAACAAAAAAATTAAAATTATGGAACTTAAAATATAAATTGATTAATCAACATCGAACACACATAATCACTAATTAAGTGAATACATCTAGTCAGCAAAAACAATAAATCAAATTCACTAATTATTTATTTTGAAAATACAGATTCATCAATCACTTGGGCCAACCTTCACATATATATGATATATAAATGTATTGTACATTTGTACTATACGAACCAAAAGTCCAAGAAACAATAAACCCATACTTGCTTTTTACAATAAAGCAGTAAATGTGTCCCTCGGTTGGTGACCAAAACAGATACGAAATTGAGAAAAAAATAACATTACTATGACTTGCTAATATTGGTTCTACTAACGCCCTCCTTCAGGGCCCTAAAAAGATTCATGCAGTCTGATTCAAAATTGACCTCTCGTAGACAACAATCCTTGGCCAACATCAACCTTTGTATAGAATCCATTTAGCATGATGAACACTAAATTTTGAAATTCAATTCAAACAGTGTTTGAATTTATCAATTCAGATATACAAAGTTGATCTAAAATTTAAAAAAAAATTAAAGTTCATATTTTGTAAAATACGTTTAGATTTGTCAATTCAGACATCATTCGTCGATCTAGAGATACAAAGTTCTTGAAAAAAAAATTAACAACATCAATTTGAACAAGAATAAATTAAATAAATAATCAATTTTTGAGAATGGAAGGAGATACTTTCTCTTCATTTACTACATATTGGGCCAAAAGTCCAACTTAATAAACCTAATACCACAATCCGGCCCGATATCTGACGTCCATCATCTATATATTAAGAAAATTAGTTTTTGTACCCCTCAATTTGGGTTGTACCCCCACAATTTGTCAAAAATCCAAAATTGCCCCTTCATTTTCATTCAATAAATGGTAAAAAAAAAAATTACTCAAAAATTTTACCCCCTCAACCAAATTTTCCATACATAATTATTTTCTCCTAAAAAACCGATACACAATTTATAACTACCGGAAATTTCAAAACTGAGAAATTTCCGGTTAACAAATTGTACTACCGGAAATTTCCCAACAAAATTTCCGGTACGTTATTTAAATTTTGAAATTTCCGGTAGTTTGTTTTCAATACCCGAAATTTCAAATTTCCGGACACAACGGTATTGACTCATAACTACCGGAAATTTCAAATTTCCTGTGTTAAAATTAATTAAATTATTTAAAAAATAAAAATACTAATAATAAATTAAAATAAAATACATTAATAAATTATAGATTAATTTTATATTTTAATTACTATTTTTCTTAATTTAATTTATTTTATTTTTCTTGGTCGCAACTTTTTATTTTTCTATTAAATGTATTTTGATTTTTTAAAAATTTATTATTATTTTTTAAATTAAATTAACAATATTTTATTTTTGTTATTATTATTTATTAGATCGGAATAAAAATAAGAGGGAGTTATTAACAAAATAAAATTGTGTTGCTATTTTATCTCCAAAATATTAGGAATACGTTGTTTTGGCATAGTCAACCGTTTTAAGTTTGATGTATTTTATTAGATTTTATTATTATTATAATTATTAATTTTTATTTATTATATTTATCTGCAAAGCAACAGTTGTTAAAATAATTAAAATTTATCTACAAAATAGGAGAGAATTATTAAAATAATATAACACGTTAGTTGTTTAGGCACATTTAGTCAACCGCATCTTGTTTCTTCAATTTAATTTAATGTATTTTTATTTTATTTTATTAATATAATTTTCTTTTTATTATTATTAATATTAATAATATTATTAAAATTTATAATATAATTTAATCATTTTAATTATAATCATTTTTAATTATAATCATTTTTAATTATAACTATAATTATTAATTATAATAATAGTAATTAAAATATAAAATTAATTTATAATTTATTAATGTATTTTATTTTAATTTATTATTAGTATTTTTATTTTTTAAATAATTTAATTAATTTTAATACCGGAAATTTGAAATTTCCGGTAGTTATGAGTCAATACCTTGAAATTTCCGGAAGTTGTGCCCGGAAATTTGAAATTTCCGGTATTGAAAACAAACTACCGGAAATTTCAAAATTTTGAAATTTCGTGTATATAAATAACGTACAGGAAATTTGTTGGGGAAATATCCGGTAGTACAATTTATTAACCGGAAAATTCTCAGTTTTGAAATTTCCGGTAGTTATAAATTGTGTACCGTATTTTTAGGAGAAAATAATTATGTACGGGAAATTTGGTTGAGGGGGTGAGATTTTTGAGTAATTTTTTTTTACCATTTATTGAATGAAAATGAAGGGGCAATTTTGGATTTTTGACAAATTGTGGGGGTACAACCCAAATTGAGGGGTACAAAAACTAATTTTCATATATTAATATATGTTTTGATATGTGGGCAAATTGTATGGAATTTGATTGTGCAGCAGAAGATTTTCATTAAATAAATAATTTTTGGTCTATATTGCTCTTAATTTCTTAGGAGGATGCTAACATTACTTATCATTTAAGCAATTAAAAGAGGTAAGTCTACATGGAAAAATACAATATTTATTATATGAAAAAGTGTTTCACTTGTATTTTTAAAAATTTTTTTATGGTTTTCTTGATCAATGTTCTTAAGGTACTAATCAACAAGACCTAGTTTCTTATATGCCAATATATATCTGATATCTCAACAATTTCTTTTGTTCTAACTTCATTTCCATTTCCGACACTTTTTAATATGTGCAAAAGCCTCAACTTGTCCGTCTGAACATATAAATAATTAATTTCTATTTTCACATTAATATGTGTGAGTGAGTCCTCTAATGGGAAAAGGGAGGTTGAGCATTTACTACTGTGAGTCCTCTAATGGGAAAAGGGAGGTTGAGCATTTACTAGTAGTAAGTACTCATATTAAGTTGAGTCCATAAAAGGAGACACCCTTCTACCTACGACATATTCTTTCCAATAATAAAAATAGTATTATATTATCATCATCGTGAATCAACATATTATTGTTTTAAAAAAAAAAATCAATCAAATAACAATTGCTAAACAATACATTGTATTGAAATAAATAACTTCCACTTAATTATAATTAAGAAAAAAAATCATAAATATTAATTCGGTTTTAACGAAAACAATGAATGAATTTTGTAATATTAATTTTCTGAATGCAATTGCAAATAGGAGAATATTGTGAAAGAAAGAAATTGGTGACTTAAGTGAAATTGAAAAGACACATCCACCAACCAACTAGAACGCAACGCACACAGTAATATTTTTAAGAATACTATTTTTTTAGTGTACAAGCTATAAATTCTTCACCAGTCAATAACACGTACTCTTTCGTGTAAAAATAATAATTAAATTTCGTTAATGTTATGTTTTTTGTTTCAAACATTTTGCCGTGTTGGATTTTAAAACTGAAATACTAGTATAGTATAGTTGTTTTTGTTATGGGGTATGAATGAATCCGTTCAAACTTCAAACTTCAAACTTCAAACTTCAAATTCAAAGCAGTAAAAGAAAAATAAACTTCCAACTCCGCCACCATAATATCCACACAACAAGCAAGTGAAGTCAAAGAACAAAACAACCGTTTCTCCAATTCATTCATTTCCCACTCACATTAAGTTGCAGAATACAACAATATATTAAATTGCTTAACAAACGGCAGATGGAACATAATGCTCCAAAATTCTCTAAAATCTAAAGGCAAAGCAGAAAACCTAACAAAGCCTAAAGATAACTGGATCGATCCAAAATCACCTTCCCAATACTATGGTATCGGCTAAACCAGCCGGATCCACAGAAGAGGAAGAAGAAGCCGGACCCGACGCCGGGGCTTCCTCCACCGGAGCTTCCTCCGCGAGCTGCACCTCCGCCGGTGGCGCAGATCTCCTCCTCCTTAAGCAGATGACGGCCACTAACATGGCCAAGACCGCCACCGCGGTGAAAATGACTGGGATCAGCCATTTTGAAGTGTGAATGTGAAAATCAGCGTCTGAAAACATAGAGTGGTGGAGGTTGGGGTCGGAGGTGGTGGTGGAGGTAGTGGTGGGCGAGGTGGTGGTGGGCGTGGGCAAGGTTGACATGGTTGAAGAAGAAGAAGAAGAAGAAGAAAAGTAGTTCGGCCGGGATGAGATAGTAGTGAAGAAGAAGAACTCGAGATATGTATATATATAGGGATGAAACGGAGAAGAAGATGGGTTTGAACATTTTATTCATCAGTGAATGAGAGAAAGGTTTATCAATAAGGTGTTTGAGCTTCTCCGATTTAGCCATTGCTAAATTTGGAGATGGACACAAAAGGAAAAGGAAGAAATGTATATTGTGAGGGAGGAGTGTCTGCAAAACTTGTTTCTATTTCTCTTATGCAGGTTTAATGTAGTATATATATGCTTCTTTATTCAAACTCACTACAATAGTTAATTAATAAAATTAGATAGTCAAACTCAATAGAGTAGTTAATAAAATTAGGTAGTCAAACTGGTAGTAAATACACTAGTTAATAAAATTAGGTAGTCAAATTGGTTTGTTTCCTTTAATATTTTGTTTATTTTGACAAACTATAACTTAAAATTTTTATTTTCGATTCAATCTTAATAAATTATATAAATTATGATTTAAAAATTGTATAAATTATTTTAGATCTTATTTGGTAATTATTCACTCAAAAACAGTTTTAATACAAACCATTCAAATAATATTAATTGATAAAATTATTTTTTCTTCGAGCATGTTTAAACAAAATTCATATTTAACTAAAATCAATTTTTTTAAAATTAATTTTCATTTTTATTAAATTAAAGACATGCTAAAAGTAATTTTGTAAATATAATCTAATAATTTTGTAACTATTAAAAATATATTTATACAAATTCCAATGATCAGAAAAGCAATTGAAATAAAATTATTTAATTTTTAATATTTGCCTCTCTAATCATCCAACAAATATCCAACTATCCAAAGCACAAGTGTCCAACTATCTAAAATTAATATTTATATGAAATTAATGATCAAACGTCAATATCAAACAGTCAGTAAAGTAAATATTTTTGGCTTCATTGATGGTGTGGCAAAGAGCCTAAGACTATAAAGTCAGCTCTGCATTTATAGCATTGAAAAATGATCCCATTTCAAATATGTGATTGTGAGCAATCAATAGTGAAGCCCTTAAAAAAATATAGAACCTTGTGTTAAAAAAATATATATTCAATCCGATCATGTCAAGATAGAAAATATATGAAACAATAATCACAATCTATTCCTTTTTTTTAGTAAAAAAAACAACTATTTTCTACAATAATAACATAATAATTATCTTGATAATTTATAAATAAATAAATGGGAATCAGAAAAAAAACTAGACCTCAAAAATTATTTTAGGCTAACGCATTAGACTAAAATGTTTCTAAACCATGAAAAAAAAAATCTATTTATCTGCCAAGAAGAAGTTAGTATCTCCTTTTTTTTTCCCCAAGCATCACTTTCCATCTTTGTGCTTAATTGAGTACAAGTGCGTTTCAACTAATCGAATAATGATTAATTATGATATCTTTTATAATTGAGTTATAATTAATTAAGATTTAAAAATCTAAATTTTAATTGAGGTTAGGTTATTGAATGTAGTCTCAGTTAATTTAAATTTAGTATAAATCAACGTAACTTTGACACAAGATTGTGATTCTTTTTTTATTTTATTGATTGAGTTATTTGTGATTTTTTAGTTAATTTGAATTGATAGAGTTGCAAAAGAATTAGTATCAATTGAAATTGAGTGCGTCAGCATATGAGTTGAACACTTTTGAATAAGTGATCAATTTGAATTTGATTGTAAACTATTATTTTGGTCCTTAATTCAACAAAGTATTATCATTCCAGTCGATCACTCAACAAAAAATTCATATTAGTCCCTAACTGAGTCAAACATTCAAGTGAGTAGCGACTTGTCAAACACAAAACACATTACAAACTACACAAACTATTCTTGAGAATGTCTTTGAACATTAAAATGAAGATATCCAACAGAAAAAACCTAAGCCAAAGTTCTTCTCTACTTAACAAATTTATGATCAAATAATTATTTTCTATATAATAATAGAGTGAAATAACCTTTTTCTAGTACAATAATGAAAAATTGTGATATGGTATTCCCAGTTCGTCTCGCATTGTTCTACGATTAAATAGACTAATTTGCAAACCTTAAAGAAAATAATATTTTAAATAAAAAAATCTAAGAAACTTGTATTATAAAATTTTGCTATTTTAAATAAACTAAAACAAACCGTTGATAATTTTATATTGCATCACCTAAATTGATAATCCTATACGATATTATAGTGGACAATGACAACTTTTTTCGGACAAAGGGTGTTCATTAGAGTTGTAAAACGGGTCGGACTGGCTCGCTCTGCCTCAAAGATGAGCTAATTGATCAATCCAATCAGCTTTTCTTTTGATATTTTTTTTATTATAATTAAAAAATAATCTAAAAATAACGATACAAATGTATACGGTGTTGTTCTTTCAATTCTTAGAGGAGGTATTGCCCTGTCATTTTGTTTTCTGCATTTAGTCATTGCAATTAAAGTAGATAATATATTATTAAAAATTAACATGTGTTTTATTAATTTTAAATTTTACGAAATTCTATAAATTTTAATTTGGTAATCTTCTATACATAACATTTTTATGGAAATTTTAATTTGGTAATCTTCTATATATAACATTTTTGAAATTCTATAAATATAAAATTTACAACTTTAGAACTGTATTTTTTGTTACGGAAATTTTAAGTTTTCACTCAACTATTTGTTACGGAAAATTTGATTGAAATGTTGATTTTAATTTTTTTTTTCCTTCCATTTAATATCACAATTGAGAAGAAAATGAATAGTTTAAATAGAATGTGAGATATAAGTATAAAATGGATAATTTGAGTAGAATAATAGACGTATGTTGTTGAGAAACTTGCCCTCGTTGTTAATAAATGTTAAGACCCAAGGTTATGCAAATCAAATTAATTGGCAATTTTATACAATTTTAAGGTCAATGTTAAATTTGGCCCACATCAGGACAAAGTGTATACTATTACACAATAATGTTGTAGGATAATCAATTGGCAACTTGGGGCCAAAATGTGGCAACTTGGGGCCACCATCAATATTTTTTGATTTTTATTATATATATAGTATTTTCGTAGGAATTAAGGGGGACCATATCATAGTACTAGATTGCAATTTGTGTACAATTATTTTTGTATTAATCAATAAATAAATGCTGACATAGTACTGCTTCAAACAAGTCCCATTTCTTGGTGCCATAACTTTGGATTTTGACACCTAGCTCCATAATTTGGTCTTTTATTAATAATTAAAAAAATTGATGTTATTTTCTCCCAATTTCGTCACTAAAAATCTCTTTTTTCTTCAGAAGTGCACATTCCCTTCAAACATGTAAAATTTGAAGGTTTTATTACTTTTGAATTGATGTTGAAGAGGGGCATGGAGAAAATGGTCTTCCAAAAAATTAAGTGTAACTTCTTTTTATTGAGTCTCATTTTAATCTTAGAAAAATAAGACATAAATTTCTAAGTCATATTTGGGGTAATTTTTAGATTAACTCTAAGATGTACAAAAATATAGTTATTGGTGTGATTTGTATAAGAAATATATTATTAGAGGCTTTTTTATTTTTTATTTTTATGTTAAATTAGTTATTTATTTTTTTTGTCAAGTAGTTTAATGATTAGATTCATACACCTTAAATGTAAAAAATGGAGAGTTCGAGTTTGAATTCAAGTATCTATATATCAATATTCTTGCATAATTTTTAACTGAGTTATATTTATGAGACAATTAGTTATTTATCTTTATTCATGTAGATTTTATTTTTTAATTTAAAAACATTTACACTATATATTTGCATACAAGATAAACGGTTGAATATTTTCTTATAAAGAATATTTGATCACTCAACTCTACTATAAAATTTGTTATTACAATTGATCACATTCTCAAATCTCTAAAGAAAATGGATGTGAAATAAATATCAATTCAACTGTGTAAATATTTTCAAACATAAAATTTTACATGAAAGAAAGGGCCATTTCAATTTCATCTGTAAAATATTTTTTAAACTTATTATTTTTATTTTTGATAACAAATACTTTTTAAAATTAATTTATTTTAAGATTGTATGACCTGATTATTTATTTAAAATATATACTTTTTGTTTAATTATTATATTAGCAATATCTTAATTGAATAACTTGTTTAAGTCAATCTTGTAAAAAAAACTTGTTTAAATTGATGCCTGAAAATATTTGTTTGAATAAAATCTAGGTCTAGATCGAAAAACAACCTAAATTGTAAATATAAAATCCTAGGGTACATTTGTAGTTTTATGGTTTCCTGCTCCGGTTGTTTAATTCATTCAATGTAGTTTTTTTCTATAATCGATTTTTCTCTTAAATTATTAATATTTAACTTATTTTTACATAAATAAACCAAATATAAATTATTTCAAATTCAACTTATTTTTAATTTTTATTTTTTATAATAGACAAAATCAGTTTTTATTATAGTATAATCAAACAAAATTAGAAGAGTAAAGAAAGAGATATTTCTTCCCCTAATTATCATATTAGCAATATCTTAATTGAATAACTTGTTTAAGTCAATCTTGTAAAAAAAAACTTGTTTAAATTGATGCCTAAAAATATTTGTTTGAATAAAATTTAGGTCTAGATCGAAAAACAACCTAAATTGTAAATATAAAATCCTAGGGTACATTTGTAGTTTTATGGTTCTCTGCTCCGGTTGTTGAATGCATTCAATGCAACAAGACAAATAAACCAAATATAATTGATTTAGGTTTCCTGCTCCGATTGTTGAGATTTTTATCTTAAATTATTAATATTTAAATTATTTTTATATAAATAAACCAAATATAAATTATTTCAAATTCAACTTATTTTTAATTTTTATTTTTTATAATAGACAAAATCAGTTTTTATTACAGTATAATCAAACAACATTAGAAGAGTAAAGAAAGAGATATTTCTTCCCCTAATTATCATATTAGCAATATCTTAATTGAATAACTTGTTTAAGTCAATCTTGTAAAAAAAACTTGTTTAAATTGATGCCTAAAAATATTTGTTTGAATAAAATCTAGGTCTAGATCTAAAAACAACCTAAATTGTAAATATAAAATTTTAGGGTACATTTGTAGTTTTATGGTTTCCTGCTGTGGTTGTTGAATTCATTCAATGCAGCAAGACAAATAAACCAAATATAATTGATTTAGGTTTCCTGCTCCGGTTGTTGAATTCATTCAATGTAGTTTTTTTTTTCTATAATTGATTTTTCTCTTAAATTATTAATATTTAACTTTTTTCTATAATTGATTTTTCTCATAATTGATTTTTAATTTTTATTTTTTAATTTCAAATTCAAAGAAATTAGTAGAGTGAAGAAAGAGATATTTCTTCCTCTAACTTATACATCACTTATTTATTCATTATTAATATCTAGAAAGGTCTAGAATGAATCATCTAGGCCCAAAATCTTTTTAGAGTATGTCGCATAATTACTCCTGTAGTGATATGTTTCTATGCTTTTTAATACTTTTATTAGGGACAGGCCCATTTAAATAGGAAAATAGTACATTTTTTTATAATTGCTCTGAGGCTTTGAAGGTCACCCTCAACCATCAACCAAAAATCAACCATTAAACAAATTTAATAAAAATACATTATTTTGAATCTTATAGGAAAAAAATTAGTAACACACCTTTAATCTCATGAAACAAAGACAAATTTTCCAAAAGTACAACATGACTTATTAGAGAAACTCCAAAGTTCATGTAGCTTCCCAGTTTCCAAAAGTAGTGGTTATAAATAATTTACTAGTCAATTAAGGTGAGTTATAAAGTCATCACGTGTTCTGAAGGAGAGGAAACAGCTGGGAAATGTGATGAACTTATAAAGTGCATAAAAACAAAGAAAATCATACAATTAAGATTGTCATTGACATACCATCAAAAACCTATTGCTGTCTGTAGATTACAAGAAATCGCTCAAACTTTTTGTCCTTATTAATGTCACACAAAATTTCTCTTAATCTTATCCTAAATTTTTCATTTCATTAATTTTGTTTTCTGTTTTAGGGCATTTGAATGCACAGTTTTTGTTAGGTATACTAGTCAAATTAACTTCAATTAGAAAATTAAAGTTGACTAGGTAAAAAAGTTTATGTTACATTTTCAATCAAACTATTGATGTTGGGGAGTATAGAAACAAAAAATTTTGACACCACTCAAAATCTTAAAACAACGAGTATATAAGTTACATATCTTACATATGTGATATTTAATTTATTCATATTAATGTGAAATTTAACCACTCAAACTTAAACATAATAATTAACGGGAATAAATCATATTTTGGCTTGAAGATTGGAGAAATTGGAATTTGAATGAGACATTTTTTGGTTGATTGGAATGAGTGAGACTGGGGGAGGAATAGGGAGCTGAACCTAAAATTGTGTGATTAATTAATTTTCTTTAGATTTTGTAATAGTAGTCAAGCACAGGTCTTCTTTCACAATCCACACAAGATGCTGACTTTGAAATACCAAATACTCATTTGACCAAATAAAAAATAACTCCAATCACCAATTTTATGGATTTACTAACTCTAAAAAAATACCAATGGTAGATTCTAGAAATTGTTTTATTTTCTTAAAGGAGATATTACTATAAGTTGGTACCAGTAATTAACCTGAGATTGTGATATTTTATACTTTTGTTGGACCACTTACGATCGATTGTTCTTTGTGAGTCCATTGATTACAACTTACCCCTCTTTTTGGTGGACTGATAAACGTCTACAACTATATATGTCACGAAAATAGTTTAATTTTAAAAAAAGAGTTAAATATATAACAAAAAAATTAAATATATTTTTAAATTAGTATATTAAATGGTGAATGAAAAAAAAAATTAAATTTTAATTGTATAAAAGATAAAATAAAACTGAAATAAAGAAAATAAAATCGACAATAATTATTTAGAAAAATAGCTCAACGACGCTTTAAAGGTTCAAATTTTTTATTATTAGATCTATAATAATTATCAATATCTTTTCAATGTCAATAACTAAATTATTTATAAGAAATTTATCATCAATTTTATTTATGAGTCGTCTCTTATAATTTTTATTGTAAAAGATGTTTTATTTGAAGTTGAAGTAGAGATAGAAAATGTCAAAATAATACGAATAAATATAACAACTAAGTGATAATTTTTTTACTTTTTGTTTTATTTCTAACATATTTCTTATTGAGGATAATAATATTAACTAGTGGGACATAACAAGATAATGTTTGTGATTAATTTATCATGTTAGTTCATCAAATACTTAATTCAGACAAGATATAATCTCTTATATATAAGTTATATATTATCTTGTTTCTTTAAACACGTCTCTTAGTTTGTGTAAGTAAAAATAATTTCTCTTATCGTATCAACCAGATGAACCTTTAGAATAAATTGAATATCACCGCGTCTTGCAAGTCTATTAGAGATGTCAAATAAAATTGAGATGTGATAACTTTATGTTTAGAACTCATTTTCCTTGAATAACAAAAAAGAATGACTCATTTTCCAAAGTTAGAACTATCATTGCAAGGTCATTTTGATAGCAAATAGCTCACGTTGAGATAAAATCAAGGTTATTTCCGAATAAATAATTTAATTAAGTATTTATAATATAAGTATTAGTAAGTGTAATATTTATGGATAATATGTTTGTATATAATTATAAAGAGTAAAATAGACATTCATTGTAGTATGAAAGAGCTTTATAATGACAATCAATTGAAATGATTTATTTTTTTATGTTATATCACTTAAGTGGGATAAAAGTAGATAGTTTAGCGGAATATACAATTGCGATAGGATGAGAATTTAAAATTCTGTTAGTGTATTTCCATTTTTCTCAATTATAAATAGTTTTCATAAGTTATATTTGAGAGTTTATAGACATGTCATAAGTTCACTACAAGAAAACACTCATTTTGTAGCCAACTTAAAAAATATTTTGTGGCCGAAAAAAATCCTCACAAATTACTGACCGAAAAAGCTCTCACAAATACTAAAATTCAAATTGGTTGTTATTTGTGGCTAAAAAAACTCTCACAATAGACTAAAATTTCAGCAGGATTTTGTGGCGGCCTAATCCCTCACAAAATAACAACGTTGGAGCATTGTGAAGGCTTAAGCCGCCACAAAATCCTACTAAAATTTTAGTCCATTGTGAGGGTTTTTTCAGCCACAAAATCACACTTTTATGAGGGTAAAAGCCGCCACAATGTAAACCTTTTGTAGCCGTTTTGGTAACCAAAAAAACTAGCTTTTGTGACCTTTTTGGCTGCCACAAACCTTTGTAACTGGCTTATTTGTGGTTGCCTAAGGCAGCCACAAATGTGCCTGTTGTGGCCGCTTTCCTCCCTTTGTGAGGGCTTTCGGCCGCCACAAAAGCTTGATTTTATTGTAGTGGTTATTGTTGAAATTAATTTATTAATTTGTGATACAATGCATGCTTTTATGTATAATATATTACGGAAACTTAATAGTCAAATGAGCATGTTATAAACATCAAGAACAAACATAAAATCTTGATTACTTTAGGATCTATGACATGTTGATTTATCGAAAAAAATTAGGTTTTAGGAATACTTTGATTCATAGCTAATCATCCCTTTGTGGTAATCTTGAATAGTCTTTAAGCATCGATCCTGAAACATATAGATAGATGACGAGCACTCGCTTGCTTGTGGTTCTTCTTCAACTCAGACTCTTTATGCCTTAAGAACTCTTTAGACAGGGAGAAGATGCGATATGCGGTGTGTTAGGTATATTAGGACCATAGCCTATATATAAGTTTGTCAATTAGAGTTCTATTTCAAAATGGACGGTGACATCCTTTTATATTGAACTCATATCAATTAATTAAATAATTATTATAATTAAATAAAAATATATATTCACATAATAATATTAGAATATAATAATTAATTAAAATATTAATAAAATATTTCAACAATTGATACAAACTCTCTCAAACTTGATAAGCTTAAATCAATAAATAACCTTAAATAAATCAATTCAATGAAATATTAATTTTTTTTTACTCAAAACAGGTACTAAATTAAAATATATTATTTACACAAATGTTTAAGTCAATTAAAATATCATCTATTATTTGGGACAACTTTCAAGTCATTAATTCATTATTGTACATTTTACATATAAGTATAATTAATCCTACCTTAATCTAAACTTTATAATATTGCAACCATATTAGCTGATATTAGGAGATCTACACAATTATGTGGATACTGCTTATTTGTGAAAGGATCCCCTGTTGTACATACTTAGATAGTTCGATATTTTCTATGAAGTTAAAAAATTAATTACATTTTGTTTACGAGTTTTTTAAAAAATACAAAATTAATAATTTTTACTTCATATATAGTATGTTTGATTTTTTTTAAAATTACATCTATAAATTAAATATATTAATTTTATTAACTTAAATATATTTTATCAAAAAATCAAAAAAATATTTCTAATAAAAAAACCTTGAGCGATGAGCGTGAAAAATCGATTTTGAAAGTGTAATTGATATTCCGACAAATTTAGTTTCTGAAAACTGAGGTATATATAAATATTTTTCTTTTTAATAATAAACACATTAACCGGTCGTTTAAGATTATCGTTCTTGCCTTCTAGGTGATGCAATGTAAAATTATCAACAATTTATTTGTAGTTTTTTTAAAATAGCATTTTTTTGTAATATAATTTTTTTAGATTTTTTATTAAGGTTTGCAAATCCGTCTATTTAAACGCGGAACAATGCGAGACGGACTGAGATTAATGTAGCATAATTTTTCATTATTGTACCCAAAAAATAAGGTTATTTCACTCTATTTTTATATAGAAAATAATTATTTGTGTTGGATATCATAAATTTGCTAAGTAGAGAAGAACTTTGGTTTATGTTTTTCCTGTTGGATTTTAATGTTCAACGACATTAACATGAATGCTTTGAGTAGTTTGTAATGTGTTTTGTGTTTGACAAGTGACTACTCACTTGAACATTTGGTTAAGTCATGGATTTATATGAGTTTTTTGCTGAGTCAGAAATTGAAACGATAACGTTTTGTTAAATTAAGGACCAAAATGATAGTTTACCATCAGATTCAAATTTATCACTAATTCAAAGTGTTCAACTCGTGTGCTAGCGCACCCAATTTCAAGTGATACTAATTCTTTTGCAACACTATTAATTCAAATTAACTAAGAAATCACATAGAACTCAATCTATAAAATAAAAGAGAATCACAATCTTGTGTTTAAGTTATGTTGATTTATACTAAATTCAGATATTATGACATGACATATTAATTGAATATTTGACCCCTCCATATTGATCTTATATCAATGTTGTCACAACATGGACTAATTTGGTGATGAAATTTAAATTTTTCATAGACTAATTTGTTCATAATTAGTCCATGTACAATCACAATTATTCCCAATTTTATGTCTAAGATAACAAAATTTCATTAACAAATTAAAATATATGGACTAATTTGACCGATATTTACAATCTCAAGAACCAATTTGCATATTCACTCTAACAATTTTTTTAATTTTTCCCTCTAAACAAATATCAATTTTATAAATACATAATATATATTAATCTTTTGTTTGTTTTCTATATTTGAGAGTAAAATAAATATTTTTAAAGTTAACATTATTTTTGCACATTTCGTCGTTAGAGGTATTGTTTTCGAACGACTGCTAATACCTTTCTTACATATGACTTAAAAAAATTTAAATTGTATTTTTGACGATCTAACAATTCAATTTTAACTAATTAAACTAATTATGACTTAAAAAAATTAAATTTTGACGATCAATAAGTTAAATCTTAAAAACTTTAATAAGTTAAATCTTAAAAACTTATTCGCATGCTCTGATATGTTTCAATTTCGAACTGTTAAATTTCAACTTCAGTTTTATATAAACAGTTGTGATATTTCCTATATATGCTTTGTCATATAATGAAGTTTAAGAAGGGAACTAAAAGATTTATTCACATAATTAGACAATGTTTTCACTAGATTGATCACCTGATCAAGATACCATACACATACACATAACTTAATCCACTCATAAACCATATTACCAATGTGCGTTTGGCATCAAAGTGTGATTCTTTGCATTAGACCAGACACAACGAGAAGTCGGAAGTCAATATCAATTGATCATCATCTTGTGGTGACCAATTGTGTTTTCTCATGCATAAACAATTTTAGTTTATTCGATCTAAAAGAAAGGTTGAACGTTTGTAGTCCAATGAACTAACCATATTTTATTTAATCACAAGTTAAGTTTCATCGTTTGCATACGTGTTAAAATTATTATTGATGTAAAATCTCAAGCAATATGTAGAATTTCAAAATTTACTAGTGCTACGGAAATTGAGTTTTGATATACATTGTATTTCATACTTTAATCTTCTATAAGTTTGTCCATCTTTAATGAATGTTTGTGAGAGAGGCGAAGAGTAAACAAGTTTCTTCTTTCAATGATGTCTTTTAAATTAATATAAGAACAAAAGTAGTTGGGGTATCATGATAACTTTTAAAATGGTTTTGAGGTGACTATGAAAAAAAAAATCTAACGTTCACCCAATCAATTCATTTGTCCTATCCAAATCTCTAATACTAGCTAAGTGTTTATGCATTAACATAGGTATTATTAATAAAAGAAAATTTCTTAATAAAAAAGAAGAACAAATATCATTAAAATTTAATATTATAGTTTGCGTTATAAGAAATTGATAATGAATTTTTTAATATAAGAAATTGCTATTGATTGAGAGTTTCTAATCTAAGCCAAATTTGTTCGTCGTATTTTCATTTTATTGGGGTAAGGCTTATAAGAGTTTTTTTCATAAATATCCCTTTTTTTTAAAAAGTTAACCAAAATACCCCTTTCTGAAAACGTTTACCAAACTGCCATACTTTTTAGGCTTTCCTGCAAGTCGCAACGGGGGGTGCGACCTCCTGAAGTGACAAATTTCACAGGCCCAGTTGGAGGTCGCAGGCCGGGGCTGCGACCTCCTTCTGGGGTTTTTTTTTTTTGTTTTGTCTTTTTCTGCTGTATTTAAATTTTTAATAATTATTTAATTATAATAATAAAAATTAAAATAAAACATTAATATTAATAATAATAATAATACATTAAAATTAATAATAATAATCAAAATTAATAAATAATAATAATAATATTAATAATAATAAATTAGTAAATAATAATAATAATAATTAATTTATAAATAAATAAATAACAATACATTAATAAATAATAATAATAATACATTAAAAAAATTATTATTAATATTATTAATAAGTTATAAAACAATAATAATAATAATAATACATTAATAAATAATAAAAATAATACATTAATATTAATAATAATAATAATAATAATAATTAATAAATAATAATAATATTAATAATAGTACATTAGTAAATAATAATAATAATAACAATAATTAATTTATAAATAACAATCCATTAATGAATAATAATAATAAAAATAATAATAATAATTAAT
>JBBPBQ010000004.1:43423408-43442765 GCA_037974755.1 Cicer yamashitae
AATAATAGTAATAATTAATTTATAAATAAATAAAAAACAATACATTAATAAATAATAATAATAATTAATAAATAAATAAAAAATAACAATACATTAATAAATAATAATAATAATAATAATACATTAAAAATTTATTATTAATATTATTAATATTATTAATTAATTGTAAATAATAATAATAATAATGATAATAATAATAATAGTTATTTTTATTATAAATAATACAGTAATAATAAAAAATAAATAATACTTATAATTATTATTATTATTATTATAAATGATGATAATTAAAAATAATTAAAAATAGAAAATTATATTAAAATTTTAAAGAAAATACATTAAAAAAAACCTGAAATAAAAAGAAACAAAATACAAAATACATAAAAAAAAAAAAAATACATGAAATAAAATGAAACAAAATACAAAATACAAAATACATTAAATTTGAGTAGATGTTCCCGCAGCGTTTGGACAATATTTCCTAGTGTGATCAGAAACCCAACATAATCCGCATTTTCTTTGAATTGTTTCTGTGGTGTCCATTTCTGTTTTAATGCGTTTGTTCTTTGGGCGACCTTTCTTGACTCTCCGCATTAGTGGATTGTGACACACCTTAACACCTTGATATTGTGGCCAATATCCTTTGTTTGGTATAGGTGGGAACGCTTCGTCGTAGACTTTTAGTACCGTTTCCTCCTTGTACACATCAGGTATAAGGCTCCAATAATCATATTTTATGCTAGAACATGCTGCTATGACATGTGAACAAGGCATATGTTTAGCTTGATATTTCCCACAATCTCACCACTTGTTAGGAAGGTTTACACTGAAGTGACCAATTGGTCGCCCTTCCTTTGGAACTACTGTCTCGTGGACCATGAAAGTATGGTTGCTCCGATCAAAACTATCCACTCTATGACTATTGGATTTTTTTATTTCCAATTTCATAAAATTTATGCAAGTTTCTGTGTATACCTGACCAGAAGCTAAAATTGCTGCGTGTTGTTTTCCCATGGTTGGAAACAGTGTCCCTGATTTAAAATAAGTTGATTGGACCAAAGCAGTGATGGGAAGGTTGCGCGTGCCTTTTAATACTGCATTGATCGACTCCGCAAGGTTAGTTGTCATCTGACCCCAACGGCTACCTCCATCGAATGCTTGAATCCAATCTTGTCGAGGTATGTTGTATAACCATTTCAAAGCATCTGGGTTTTCTATGCCGATTTCTCTGCGGTAGTATCGATATGTAGGCTCATTGATCGAGTAACCTGTATTGAAACAGTATAAAATTATATAAATTAAGAATGAAATTATTAAAAATTACACTAATTGTAAAAATTAAGAATGAAACTATTACCCATAGAAACAACTTTTTTCTTCAAAGCATTGTCCTTAAATTCCCTTGCAAAATTTTGTGAAATATGTCGGACACAGAACATATGCTTTGACGGAGGATCTTGCCACCCATTGTTCGGATTATTATAAGCACTCTTAATGGACTCGTGTCTATCCGAAATCAAACAAATGTTGGGTTATGGAGTGACGTATTTTCTCAAATTTCTCAAGAAGAAACCCCAACCCTCTTTTGTCTCACATTCCACAATAGCATAAGCAATAGGGATTACTTTGTCGTTCCCATCCTGTGTAACTGCTATCAGTAGAGTTCCCTTGTACTTGCCGTACAACCAAGTCCCATCAACTTGTACTATTGGTTTGCAGAATTTAAACGCAGATATGCACGGAACGAAAGCCCAAAATAGTCTATGAAATATCCTTATCCCATTTATCAAAGTATTCTCATGATAAGCTGGGATGGTTTCCATTTCAACTTTGGTTCCTGGAGCAAACGTTTGCATAACCATTAACCATTGTGGGAATTGATTGTAAGACTCTTCCCAATTGCCATAAATGTGTTCGATCGCTTTATTTTTTCCTATCCAGGCTTTTCTATAACTAACTGTGTAGTTATGTAAAGCCCGCATCTCAGCAATAATGACCTTCACTTTGATTGAAGGATCCACTTTCACAACTTCCATTACGCTTGTACATATCATGTTAGAATCAAGTTTCGTATGATCTTGTGACAATGCAGAATTTGTGCATGTATGAGGCACATTCAATTTACCAATCACCCACAATTCACTTTTTTTGCGTTTTGAAGCTCTGCATCTAAACAAACAATTTGGACTTGAACAATAAATAACATACCTTTCTAAATCTGATTTGTGTACCTTAAAATTCAGTGATTGTTTTAGATGGTAACGTTTGATTGCATGTACGCATTCATCTTTGTTTTGAAACTTCATTCCAACTACAAGAGTTCCATTTGATGCTGGGACGTCGTTAATGACCAACTGATGAAATTCACTTGAACGCACTTGACTATCTATATTGATGCTCTTCAAGTGAGATGGTGGATCAAATTCAGGTAGTATATGTTGATCGTCTGTTCCATATCTTCATCAACATCAATGTCATCGTCAGAATTATCAGATGATTCATCGAAGTATGTTTCATCCTCTTCACTATCACTTAGTTGTTCCTCGTTGATATTATATAAGACATTAATTGGAAGACCGCATTGTGGATTTGTCGGAGGAGATTGATGATGGAGTTGATCACTTTCCGAATGACATTGTTCTATTTGGGGTTGATAGTGTTGTGATGGAGAATATTGTTGTGATGGTTCATAGTGTTGTGATGGAGAATATTGTTGTGATGGTTCATAGTGTTGTGATGGAGAATATAAGTCGGGTTGATAAGGTATGTTTGAGGTCGATGGTTGATAAGGTATGTTTGAGGTCGATGGTTGAAAAATGTTTGTTGATGGATGACCAGACTGAAAGGTAACATATAACTCGATGGTGCCGAGTTGTGACCATTGTGCATAAACATCAAACATCAACTCAACATCTTCGTCGTCGCAAACCTTCATGAGTTCAAACCTTGTTGTATTTTCACCAAAGAACACAAGGTGTCGATAAACTATATCAGTTATCGTGACTCCTTCATCGAGCTGTAACTTTTTTTTAATGACATTCTTTAGACGAACAAAGTTGCTTCTCGAATGTACTTTGAACGCCTTTTTGTAATCACTTACGAATGTTTTACCTTCAACTCCATCAACAATTGAACCATTGTAATAAACAATACAAATTACTTGTTGAGCAGCCATTATCAAGTAATTTCTTAAGTATGAAATGGTGAGATAGAAAGTGTGTTGAGATATAGTGAGATAGTAGGTATATTGAGATGGAAGGTGTGTTGAGATAGTGTTAGTTTGTTTTCTATTTATAGAAGGTGTGGTGATGATTTCATTGGTTGAAAACTACATACAAGGATTGGATCATTTTCATCCGTTGATAATTATTTTTCAACGGACGAGATTCAATCTTTAAAAGCAATGATCCTATTGGTTGAAATTTACTCACAAGGATTGGATCATTTTGATCCGTTGATAATTTTTTTTCAACGGACGAGATTCAATCTTTAAAAGCCATGATCCTATTGGTTGAAAACTATATACAAGGATTGGATCAGGATAATATATAACCGTTGATAACCCTTTAATAAACGGCTCAGATTCAACAAGGGATATCACGCTGCAGGTCGCAGCCTGGGGGAGCGACCCCCTGAAGAGCTCGCTTCCTGGGGGAGCGACCCCCTGAAGCACACGCAGCCCAGTGCAGACTCGTGGCCTGGGCCTGCGACCTATAAATAACACCCCCTCCCCCCACTTCTTTCACACCATCCTCACTTCTTCTTAATCCAACAACACTTCTTCTTAATCCAACAACTTCCTATTTTATTCATTCAAATACATCAATTTTACAAAATTTATCCTTTTATCATGGAGCTATCTACGAATCATAGATCTGAATTCCAATATATTAAAGCATTTGTAAGTTTTGTATTTTATTTTAATTTAATTTAATTTATTTTAATTTTTATTATTAATGTATTATTTATAATAAAAATAACTATTATTATTATTATTATTTATAGCTAATTAATAATATTAATAATAATTTTTTAATGTATTATTGTTATTATTTATTAATGTATTATTATTATTATTAATATTATTATTGTTTATAGCTAATTAATAATATTAATAATATTAATAAAATTTTTTTTAATGTATTATGATTATTATTTATTAATGTATTGTTATTTATTTATTTATAAATTAATTATTATTATTATTAATATTATTATTATTATTATTATTTACTAATGTATTATTATTAATATTATTATTATTTATTAATTATTATTATTAATGTATTATTTTTATTATTTACTAATGTATTATTATTATTATTATTAATGTATTATTATTATTATTATTATTTACTAAGGTATTATTATTAATATTATTATTATTTATTAATTATTATTATTAATATTAATGTATTATTTTTATTATTTATTAATGTATTATTATTATTATTAATGTATTATTATTATTATTATTATTATTATTATTATTATTATTTACTAATGTATTATTATTAATATTATTATTATTTATTAATTATTATTACCAATATTAATGTATTATTTTTATTATTTATTAATGTATTATTATTATTATTAATGTATTATTATTATTATTTATAACTAATTAATAATATTAATAATATTTTATTATCTATGGAGTATTGTTATTAATTATTTTATTTTATTTTAGTCACCGTTAAAGGATAAACTAAAATGTCACTGTAACATCAATAAAAAACCAAATGAAGCCATATTACCATATTTGCAACTGGCTGGCTTCGGTGAAGTGATCAAACTCGGAAATTATAAACTAGATGTGGGTCTGATCACTGGTATGGTTGAGAGATGGAGACCAGAAACTCACACGTTTCATCTTCCAGTAGGTGAGTGCACAATAACATTGGAAGATGTATATTACATTCTAGGATTAAATGTTTCTGGTTTTCCTGTTAGCGGTTCAAATTTTGTGAACGTTAGAGAACTTTGTCAAAATTACCTAGGAGTTATCCCACCTGCGGAAGCAACAAAAGGTAATTCAATTAAATTAAAGTGGCTGAAGGATACATTCGACCATGTTGGTGAAGATGCATCTGAATTAGAAAAACAAGCATCTTGTCGGGCATACATTCTACGTATGATCGGAGGGTTACTGATGCCTGACAAATCCAACAACCGTGTACATTTAAAATATCTTTCTTTATTAGGAGATTTAAATAAAGCATCCCAATATAGTTGGGGTTCAGCCGTTTTAGCTACACTATACAGAGAACTATGTCAAGCAACTAAACCCGGTGTCATTCTATGGGTGGATGTGCACTTTTGTTGCAAAATTGGGCATGGTATCGTTTGTCTTGTGTCGCTCCAGAATCACCCAATCCATGGATATTTCCACTTGCACAAAGGTAACTATTTGCAAATAAATTTTATATTATTTTTTCCTTTTTCTTAAAACAATTGCTTAACACATTACTAATTTTATTATATTTTTTATTTTTAATATATTGGACAGATTTAATTCAGGTGGTCTAAATTTCGGTAAAGTTCCTCATAACGACATAGAAGGATACCGAAAAACAATTGATCACATGATGGTTCACGAAGTAATATATTTATTCCCTTTTATTTGAATTTTTTAAATATTTTATTTTTTATACTTGTTATAATTAACTTAGCTTGTTTTTTTAAATATCAGTTCTATTGGAGACCTTATCTCATGTTCCATCATGAAGTTTCTGAAGAAGAGGTGGTCACTTGGAGTGCATGTACCTATCTGCATTGCTATCATATCGTTGAAAAACATCATACAGATAGAGTCACACTTCAGTTCGGCTTCCATCAAGAAATACCACAACCACCCGAGGATATGCAAATGTATCATTGTAACACTCCAAATTTTATAATAAACTATTTTATTAATTAAATAAGATTTTAGATAATTAATTTTGTGTTAAAATTATTTTAGAATATATGTTGATTAGTTTTATGATTAATTTTCTTTATAGGTGTGTTTTCTATGATGTGCTAATCTTGTACATATTTGACCTTATATGAATAATAAATGTTATATTTTAGTATTTTATATATTTTTCTAAAAATAATAGTATATTAGTGTAAATATTTTAAAGAATAAGATTTAGGAGATTTTACGTGTATATGTGAGTTGATAATTAATATGATATTTTCTCGTGTGTTTGACTAATATTAAATGTATGTGCACTTAATTATATTTAATTAATTATAGATATATCTTATTTTAATTATTTATTTTATAAATAATTATTTGAGATATTAGTAATTTTGCGTTTGATTTCCTTATTTTTATATATGTGTTATGCCATTGTGATTTTATATATATATATATATATATATTTATTATGATATAATAACAAATATAAAGTGTGATTTGTTTTATAGTTTTGATTATTCTCTAATGATGGTAATATTTTAAATTGAGTGTTTTGAAACATAAGTATTATTATAGTGATAGTTTTGAGTGTAAGAGTTTTGGTTATTAATGTGTTTTAAAATATTAATTACTTTATTTTTTGTGTTTTAAAAAAAATAGCTTTGATAATTGTTGGTAAAAAAAATAATAAGTAAAATGTGATTCATGGGTTAGGCCCATATGGAAGTAAAACCTAACTAAATAATAATAATAATAATAATAATAATAATAATAATAATAATAATAATAATAATAATAAAATATAAGGAAGGAGGAGTAACAGCTGCATAAGGAATAGAAAACATAAATTAGGATTATCGTTTGGCACCGATGAGCGATAACTTTTTCAAAAAAAGTTTCTCCATTTTCCCCCAAATTTCAGTATGTTTTTTTAGAGGAAAGACAATCACCAAAAGAGAAAAGAGAAGAGTAAACCCTATTCCCGATTTTGTTAAATCAGTCTCAGAAAAACATCGATTACGCATTCGTTAACCGTTGGATCGGGCTGCAATTAGGACCGTAGGTTCGCAACACTCAGGGCTTCGTTTTCAACGGTCGGATCGGCGAAACGACGTCTGGAGAGGGAGAAATCGTGCTCGCACAGCAGAAGATCGATTGAAGGACAAAAAGTCAATGAACAAAGGCGGTTTGCTCGTGGAATCGTATTCGTGTTTGAAAGCGTCGAAATAAGGTAAGGGGTGAGAGAGCGTTTGAATTCATGGGTGTAATATATTGTGAGATGAACGGGAAAATCGTATTTCCCAAAGATTCATCCGGGGCTTGCTACGTACGGCAGTAGCCCTTTGAGGGATAAACTCATTAATGTGCAAATATGGAAATTGTGAGATTAAAATATAGAATAGAAATATTTGTAAGGTGTTGATTGATTTAATTTGTTTAAATGTGTGGTATTTGATGTTATTGTGATATTGAGTGTCGAATTAATTTTATGTATATGTTTGATTAGATGAGTTTATGTGATATGATGATAAAAGATGGATGTGTTGTGATAATTTTATGTGATGATAATGATGTATGAATAATAATTGTGATTCATAAATTTGTGATAAGTTTATGTGATCAGTTACGATTGATGATAATGATGTTCTAAATTTGTGATGAGTTATGTAATGATGATGATGTGTGATTTATAATAGTGATGTTATGAGTTGGTGATGAAAAGATTGAAGTAACCTCTGATGAAATAATTGTGATTCCAATTTGTGTTTGAGATGACGATCTTAATGGAGTATCATAGGCCAACGAGGGAAGAAAATAAATATTGAGAATTTGTGAAGTGGAGATTATTTTGTCATCATATAGGTAGGGCCTGACAAGCCTAGCGATTCCGGGGAAGTACAACTGAATTGAGCCTGATCGTGGCAGTCTACTGTTGAGCCTTAAGGTAAGATTGTTAGACCTTGGAGGTATTCGGGTGGGGAATTCCTAGGTGACTTGGAGTTAGCACTCCAAATGTCGGGAGCTACCATGCAACACACGTTTACCTCGACTGTCGCGTATATGTGTCTCGGGTTGAGTTGAGGGGATCTATGAGGACAGGGCCAATTTGAATTGTCCGTCCACCGAGATGGTGGCATAGTATCATGGCCTCCTAACCAAGTACTTCAGAGTTAGAATGGTACCACATTGTGAAGTAGAGTTTAAGCTCATGCATAGCATTGCATTTTCTTGTGATTATTTTGTTGTGATTAATATGTGTCGTGTGCGATAATAATTCTTCTTAGATGATTTGATGTAATAGTGAAATGTATTGATTTTCCTTGAGTGGTTTTGACTTTATAATGTTATGTTGTTCTTGAAGAATGTTTGTCTAATGATATGGTTTATTTATGATTAATTGCGTATTCTCCTTACTTATATTATACTATTAACATGATATCAAAACTCACCTCCTTCGTTGTTTGTGTTTGACTGGCTTGGCCCTGCGTTTGCAAAATCGCAGTTGTTACAGGTTAATGAATCTTGAAGTTCAAGTTGGGAGGAACCCCGCTCTAATAGGTGATACCGGGAATAAGGGTTGTAATTTGTATTTTACTTATTTAATTTGAAACGACTTTTTGTATGAAAACCATATAAGTACTAGTAAGTTTTTAGAATTAAATCAAGTAATTATACTTAAATCAAATTTTATGGAGATTGTATTATTTTATAGGAGGAAAAAGTTTAAAGTGTTCCTTTTGATTTTTGAGAAACGTGATACTTTAAATTAGTTATCAACGTTTTTATTCCCTTGAAAATTTATTTGCTTTACCCGCTGCGAATTAAAGTTAAAAATTCTATTATAAATTATTATATATTATTTTGGGGTTTAGGGTGTCACATTAGTGGTATCAGAGCAGGTCTGTCCAATCAGACCGAGTGGGTCGAATGTCAGTCATGTCAATTGTGTTTCCTTGTGTTCCCTATTAAATGTTGAAAAGTTTAGTTAAACGTTTATCTGTTATTTTGCTGTTAAGCGTGTATTTTTCCATTACAATACATGGCTTTTGAAAGATGATTGTTAATTGTTAACGACTTACTTATGGTTGTGTTGTGAATTCTCTTATTTTTGAAGATAATTGTTAACGTTAATTGCTTGTTCCTTCTTGTTGTGTTGTGTATTTGTTGACATTGAGTTAATTTGAATTGTTGACATGAATAAGTTAATTACCTTTTGATTGGACTTGTGGTTCTAATTTTGATTTGCTGCTATTTTGTTACAGTGGATAGTTAGAAATAAATATTTTTTTATTGACTAACTATATGTTTGAAATTATTACTTTAGTTGAGGTAATACTAATTGTTGATTGATTCCTTTGAGATCGTAACATGATTAGTAAAGTTTTGATCTTGCTAATGAAATCAATTTAGAACGTTATTAATAGTTTTGAAACATTAGAAAATTCATATTATTAATAATATTCGTGAATATTAGAGTTTGGTAGAACTTAGAGTAAAAAAAAAATGACATTTTAAAGGAGTTAAAGTTGATTTATTTTGTAAAATGAAAATAACTTTTGTTTGAATTAATCTCAATTACTTTAAAGATATTAAAATGAGTTGAATTTTTATTTATTTATAAAATAACAATAATTCTATACTACTGATTTTATTTAATGTTTAAAATAGCTTAAAATTTAGAGCATGTTTTATTATGTATTGTTTTTAAGAAAATTAAAAAGAGTTGTTGTTATGTTTGTTAGGGGGCTGGTGTGAATATTGAATCATGAGGGTGTTCGGATATTTGTTTGAAATGATTGATTTTATGATTCTGATATTATGAACTCATTAGAGTTTAACTCGATGTTAGAGTTTTTTATTTTAAGAGCTCATTAGTGATTTATAATTGTACAAAAAAAATGGGTAAAATAATAAAATGTCTACTAATTGAGAAAGAGAAAGAAAACAGAATAAAAGAAACAAAGTTTTTAAAAGAACTATCTCAATGGTGAAACTCTTTTTGAAAAGTTATCTAAATTTTGGATTCTATAATTGATGTATTTTATGAGTAGAATTTTTTTTTTTTTGTAGAATTATAGTTGTTGTGTTATCATTGTTGAAATGTATATATGAGTTTAATATAAGAAAGTGACATGTTGTTTGTAAAATTGATGGTGTGTTATGCTTTAGACCAATTTTGTGCCTTGATAGAAACTGATGATGTATCTATAGACATGTTGAGTAGTTGGTGTGAGAGGAGAATGTTATTTAGTAGATTTGTCAATTAGTGTAATTCATTATCATAACCAAGTATGCCTTATGGATTGTGTCATGTACACTACTTTAATAAATTTTGAGAAAATAAATTAGAACTATTTTGGAAGTGTTAATTTATTGGAAAACTTTTTATCTATCTATATATATAATTTAAATCTTCTTTCAAAATATAAGTTGAAAATAATAATGTTTATAATGATTAATTATTTAGAAATGTGTTTTTGACGATTAAAGTACGAGTGATTTCAGAAATCTTATAGATTTTAAAAATACATGTGATTTATTTTATTTTTAATTGTATTTAGAAATATGATTTGTTTTAGTTGTTTTTATTTAGACGTGATTTATTGAAAAGTGATTTAAGGAAATGGTTTGAATTCCCAATGATTTTTTTTTTTGTAGTAAATGTGTAACCTTTAAAGTGGTTTATGTACTACTTGATTCAATTTGGTTTGGTAGCGTGCTGTGTCTTCTAGTAAATAATTATTTATCTTATTTGCTACTTGGAAATCCATGTTTTAGTTTGTTGTAACTTTTAAGTGATGATTAATTCAAAAGAAAATTTGAGCGTAATCAATTTAGAGCAGTTACCCTTCTATGAGAGTATGTTACATGTATTTGAATCATCGTTTGAGTTATGAGTTGAACGTAAAATGATGGTACTAATTTTTGGATTAACTATGTGAATGTGTATGAATATTAAATTGTTTGTGTTTTAAGTGTTCTAGTTGTTGGGAATTAGTGTATAGCATTAGAGTAGTCGAGAGCATCTAAAAGTGAAATAGTTCTATATTTCTTCAATCGGATTATTGATTATATCTTGATGTAAGTGTCATTTCTTTTGTTGTTGTAACTAGTTGTAAATTACAAATAAATTATTGTGAATGTGTAATTAAGTGAGTTTTTAACTTGAACTAAGGAGTAGGAGTTGTGGCGCCGCCTTCGCACTCCTGAACCACGTTAAAGATACTTTTAATTACCCATGTTTGAATTTGAATGAATGTAGTTATAGTTACCTTAAGTAGTTGACTACATGGGTAGGAGGGACTAGCTACCCCGATGACTCATCGTCGATAAAAGAGGCAACGATAACCCATTGTTATTATTGTTATAGATACTTATTAATTTTATTTTGGAAATAGTTAGAAACCATGTTCACCCCTTATACAACTTTGAGTGATTATGAGTCTTATGTGGCATCAATGTTGAATGTTAATAACTGATTATGTGACGCAAATATTACGTTGGTGGTGTGTACTTAAATTAAACATTCAATTAAGTATTTTTATCTTCTAAGTAATTTGCTTAAAATGAATAAGGACATTGTGTTAGTATCTTATTTGTTCTATATTGTCTCATTTGGTAAGGATCTAGAACTATGGTATGAGTTCTATAAATGAATCTTGTGTATAAGACTTTGAAATTAAGTTATACTTTGAGTGTGTTTGAAACCGTATGTGAAAATATTTGTCCTATTTCACTATGATTATACGCTTAAGTGACTGCATGTCATTGAGTTGTTATATGCGTTTTTGTTTGTTATTCTTGAAGGTGTAAAATATTTTAAAAGTTTCTCTAGATGTCTAATTTTTTGAAATCCGTACAGTAATTGTTGTTAGGATTTAGACATTCTTTAAAGAGACCAAAACTAGTAGAATATTGTTTAAGTTATTAGTTGAACTCGATAGCGTATTTGATATGTGTTAATTGATTTGTTGTGTCATATTACCTTATCATGCTAGGATTCTTGACATGTTATGTCTAAGTGAGTAGTAAATGCCATAAATATGTTTATTATATCATTTGTGACTAAGTTTGAATCTTGAGGGTAGTTAGTTAGATATTAGTTTATTTATTATTCACCAAAAATTTCGAGGACGAAATTTCTTTAACGAGGGGAGAATTGTAACACTCCAAATTTTATAATAAACTATTTTATTAATTAAATAAGATTTTAGATAATTAATTTTGTGTTAAAATTATTTTAGAATATATGTTCATTAGTTTTATGATTAATTTTCTTTATAGGTGTGTTTTCTATGATGTGCTAATCTTGTACATATTTGACCTTATATGAATAATAAATGTTATATTTTATTATTTTATATATTTTTCTAAAAATAATAGTATATTAGTGTAAATATTTTAAAGAATAAGATTTAGGAGATTTTACGTGTATATGTGAGTTGATAATTAATATGATATTTTCTCGTGTGTTTGACTAATATTAAATGTATGTGCACTTAATTATATTTAATTAATTATAGATATATCTTATTTTAATTATTTATTTTATAAATAATTATTTGAGATATTAGTAATTTTGCGTTTGATTTCCTTATTTTTATATATGTGTTATGCCATTGTGATTTTATATATATATATATATATATATTTATTATGATATAATAACAAATATAAAGTGTGATTTGTTTTATAGTTTTGATTATTCTCTAATGATGGTAATATTTTAAATTGAGTGTTTTGAAACATAAGTATTATTATAGTGATAGTTTTGAGTGTAAGAGTTTTGGTTATTAATGTGTTTTAAAATATTAATTACTTTATTTTTTGTGTTTTAAAAAAAATAGCTTTGGTAATTGTTGGTAAAAAAAATAATAAGTAAAATGTGATTCATGGGTTAGGCCCATATGGAAGTAAAACCTAATTAAATAATAATAATAATAATAATAATAATAATAATAATAATAATAATAATAATAATAATAATAATAATAATAATAATAATAAAATATAAGGAAGGAGGAGTAGCAGCCGCATAAGGAATAGAGAACATAAATTAGGATTATCGTTTGGCACCGATGAGCGATAACTTTTTCAAAAAAAGTTTCTCCATTTTCCCCCAAATTTCAGTATGTTTTTTTAGAGGAAAGACAATCACCAAAAGAGAAAAGAGAAGAGTAAACCCTATTCCCGATTTTGTTAAATCAGTCTCAGAAAAACATCGATTACGCATTCGTTAACCGTTGGATCGGGCTGCAATTTGGACCGTAGGTTCGCAACACTCAGGGCTTCGTTTTCAACGGTCGGATCGGCAAAACGACGTTTGGAGAGGGAGACATCGTGCTCGCACAGCAGCAGATCGATTGAAGGACAAAAAGTCAATGAACAAAGGCGGTTTGCTCGTGGAATCGTATTCGTGTTTGAAGGCGTCGAAATAAGGTAAGGGGTGAGAGAGTGTTTGAATTCATGGGTGTAATATATTGTGAGATGAACGGAAAAATCGTATTTCCCAAAGATTCATCCGGGGCTTGCTACGTACGGCAGTAGCCCTTTGAGGGATAAATTCATTAATGTGCAAATATGGAAATTGTGAGATTAAAATATAGAATAGAAATATTTGTAAGGTGTTGATTGATTTAATTTGTTTAAATGTGTGGTATTTGATGTTATTGTGATATTGAGTGTCGAATTAATTTTATGTATATGTTTGATTAGATGAGTTTATGTGATATGATGATAAAAGATGGATGTGTTGTGATAATTTTATGTGATGATAATGATGTATGAATAATAATTGTGATTTCATAAATTTGTGATAAGTTTATGTGATGAGTTACGATTGATGATAGTGATGTTCTAAATTTGTGATGAGTTATGTAATGATGATGATGTGTGATTTATAATAGTGATGTTATGAGTTGGTGATGAAAAGATTGAAGTAACCTCTGATGAAATAATTGTGATTCCAATTTGTGTTTGAGATGACGGTCTTAATGGAGTATCATAGGCCAACGAGGGGAGAAAATAAATATTGAGAATTTGTGAAGTGGAGATTATTTTGTCATCATATAGGTAGGGCCTGACAAGCCTAGCGATTCCGGGGAAGTACAACTGAATTGAGCCTGATCGTGGCGGTCTACTGTTGAGCCTTAAGGCAAGATTGTTAGACCTTGGAGGTATTCGGGTGGGGAATTCCTAGGTGACTTGGAGGTAGCACTCCAAATGTCGGGAGCTACCATGCAACACACGTTTACCTCGACTGTCGCGTATATGTGTCTCGGGTTAAGTTGAGGGGATCTATGAGGACAGGGCCAATTTGAATTGTCCGTCCACCGGGATGGTGGCATAGTATCATGGCCTCCTAACCAAGTACTTCAGAGTTAGAATGGTACCACATTGTGAAGTAGAGTTTAAGCTCATGCATAGCATTGCATTTTCTAGTGATTATTTTGTTGTGATTAATATGTGTCGTGTGAGATAATAATTCTTCTTAGATGATTTGATGTTATAGTGAAATGTATTGATTTTCCTTGAGTGGTTTTGACTTTATAATGTTATGTTGTTCTTGAAGAATGTTTGTCTAATGATATGGTTTATTTATGATTAATTGCGTATTCTCCTTACTTATATTATACTATTAACATGATTTCAAAACTCACCTCCTTCGTTGTTTGTGTTTGACTGGCTTGGCCCTGCGTTTGCGAAATCGCAGTTGTTACAGGTTAATGAATCTTGAAGTTCAAGTTGGGAGGAACCCCGCTCTGATAGGTGATACCGGGAATAAGGGTTGTAATTTGTATTTTACTTATTTAATTTGAAACGACTTTTTGTATGAAAACCATATAAGTACTAGTAAGTTTTTAGAATTAAATCAAGTAATTATACTTAAATCAAATTTTATGGAGATTGCACTATTTTATAGGAGGAAAAAGTTTAAAGTGTTCCCTTTGATTTTTGAGAAACGTGATATTTTAAATTAATTATCAAAGTTTTTATTCCCTTGAAAACGTATTTGCTTTACCCGCTGTGAATTAAAGTTAACAATTCTATTATAAATTATTGTATATTATTTTGGGGTTTAGGGTGTCACATTAGACATTCTTTAAAGAGACCAAAACTAGTAGAATATTGTTTAAGTTGTTAGTTGAACTTTATAGCGTATTTGATATGTGTTATTTAATTCAACTGAATGTTGTAAGTTGTTGTTGACTAAATGCACATGCTTAGTTTTATCTATAAACGATAATGATTAATCATAATATTTTCTTCATATTTGAGTTGTTGAATGTGATATGTGTTAATTGATTTGTTGTGTCATATTACCTTATCATCCTAGGATTGTTGACATGTTATGTCTAAGTGAGTAGTAAATGCCGTAAATATGTTTATTATATCATTTGTGACTAAGTTTGAATCTTGAGGGTAGTTAGTTAGATATTAGTTTATTTATTATTCACCAAAAATTTCGAGGACGAAATTTCTTTAACGAGGGGAGAATTGTAACACTCCAAATTTTATAATAAACTATTTTATTAATTAAATAGGATTTTAGATAATTAATTTTGTGTTAAAATTATTTTATAATATATGTTGATTAGTTTTATGATTAATTTTCTTTATAGGTGTGTTTTCTATGATGTGCTAATCTTGTACATATTTGACCAAATATGTTATATGAATAATAAATGTTATATTTTATTATTTTATATATTTTTCTAAAAATAATAGTATATTAGTGTAAATATTTTAAAGAATAAGATTTAGGAGATTTTACGTGTATATGTGAGTTGATAATTAATATGATATTTTCTCGTGTGTTTGACTAATATTAAATGTATGTGCACTTAATTATATTTAATTAATTATAGATATATCTTATTTTAATTATTTATTTTATAAATAATTATTTGAGATATTAGTAATTTTGCGTTTGATTTCCTTATTTTTATATATGTGTTATGCCATTGTGATTTTATATATATATATATATATATATTTATTATGATATAATAACAAATATAAAGTGTGATTTGTTTTATAGTTTTGATTATTCTCTAATGATGGTAATATTTTAAATTGAGTGTTTTGAAACATAAGTATTATTATAGTGATAGTTTTGAGTGTAAGAGTTTTGGTTATTAATGTGTTTTAAAATATTAATTACTTTATTTTTTGTGTTTTAAAAAAAATAGCTTTGGTAATTGTTGGTAAAAAAAATAATACGTAAAATGTGATTCATGGGTTTGGCCCATATTGAAGTAAAACCTAATTAAATAATAATAATAATAATAATAATAAAATATAAGGAAGGAGGAGTAGCAGCCGCATAAGGAATAGAAAACATAAATTAGGATTATCGTTTGGCACCGATGAGCGATAACTTTTTCAAAAAAGTTTCTCCATTTTCCCCCAAATTTCATTATGTTTTTTTAGAGGAAAGACAATCACCAAAAGAGAAAAGAGAAGAGTAAACCCTATTCCCGATTTTGTTAAATCAGTCTTAGAAAAACATCGATTACGCATTCGTTAACCGTTGGATCGGGCTGAAATTTGGACAGTACGTTCGCAACACTAAGGGCTTCGTTTTCAACGGTTGGATCGGCGAAACGACGTCCGGAGAGGGAGAAAGCGTGCTCGCACAGCAGCAGACCGATTGAAGGACAAAAAGTCAATGAACAAAGGCGGTTTGCTCGTGGAATCGTATTCGTGTTTGAAAGCGTCGATATAAGGTAAGGGGTGAGAGAGTGTTTGAATTCATGGGTGTAATATATTGTGAGATGAACGGGAAAACTGTATTTCCCAAAGATTCATCCGGGGCTTGCTACGTACGGCAGTAGCCCTTTGAGGGATAAATTAATTAATGTGCAAATATGGAAATTGTGAGATTAAAATATAGAATAGAAATATTTGTAAGGTGTTGATTGATTTAATTTGTTTAAATGTGTGGTATTTGATGTTATTGTGATATTGAGTGTCGAATTAATTTTATGTATATGTTTGATTAGATGAGTTTATGTGATATGATGATAAAAGAGGCATGTGTTGTGATAATTTTATGTGATGATAATGATGTATGAATAATAATTGTGATTTCATAAATTTGTGATAAGTTTATGTGATGAGTTACGATTGATGATAGTGATGTTCTAAATTTGTGATGAGTTATGTAATGATGATGATGTGTGATTTATAATAGTGATGTTATGAATTGGTGATGAAAAGATTGAAGTAACCTCTGATGAAATAATTGTGATTCCAATTTGTGTTTGAGATGACGGTCTTAATGGAGTATCATAGGCCAACGAGGGGAGAAAATAAATATTGAGAATTTGTGAAGTGGAGATTATTTTGTCATCATATAGGTAGGGCCTGACAAGCCTAGCGATTTCGGGGAAGTACAACTGAATTGAGCCTGATCGTGGCGGTCTACTGTTGAGCCTTAAGGCAAGATTGTTAGACCTTGGAGGTATTCGGGTGGGGAATTCCTAGGTGACTTGGAGGTAGCACTCCAAATGTCGGGAGCTACCATGCAACACACGTTTACCTCGACTGTCGCGTATATGTGTCTCGGGTTGAGTTGAGGGGATCTATGAGGACAGGGCCAATTTGAATTGTCCGTCCACCGGGATGGTGGCATAGTATCATGGCCTCCTAACCAAGTACTTCAGAGTTAGAATGGTACCACATTGTGAAGTAGAGTTTAAGCTCATGCATAGCATTGCATTTTCTTGTGATTATTTTGTTGTGATTAATATGTGTCGTGTGCGATAATAATTCTTCTTAGATGATTTGATGTAATAGTGAAATGTATTGATTTTCCTTGAGTGGTTTTGACTTTATAATGTTATGTTGTTCTTGAAGAATGTTTGTCTAATGATATGGTTTATTTATGATTAATTGCGTATTCTCCTTACTTATATTATACTATTAACATGATTTCAAAACTCACCTCCTTCGTTGTTTGTGTTTGACTGGCTTGGCCCTGCGTTTGCGAAATCGCAGTTGTTACAGGTTAATGAATCTTGAAGTTCAAGTTGGGAGGAACCCCACTCTGATAGGTGATACTGGGAATAAGGGTTGTAATTTGTATTTTACTTATTTAATTTGAAACGACTTTTTGTATGAAAACCATATAAGTACTAGTAAGTTTTTAGAATTAAATCAAGTAATTATACTTAAATCAAATTTTATGGAGATTGTATTATTTTATAGGAGGAAAAAGTTTAATGTGTTCCTTTTGATTTTTGAGAAACGTGATACTTTAAATTAGTTATCAACGTTTTTATTCCCTTGAAAACTTATTTGCTTTACCCGCTGCGAATTAAAGTTAAAAATTCTATTATAAATTATTATATATTATTTTGGGGTTTAGGGTGTCACAATCATGAGGTCGACATGAGGCATGGGGTTGATGATAATTGGAACTGGGTTTGGAGGGAAGAAATTAAACATTGGAATGAGCGTCACAATTACATGTTGCAAGGTAAGATCGTGGAAGGTCTTTTATGTCATACTACAGAATATATGATTTGGTTTAGACAGCACACCAAATTATTTATATATGTGGAACAATATCACCGTGATCCTCGATTGCAACCACCGTCGTATCCTTCTGTGACGTCGACCTCCCAATCCACCCCACAACAACAAAACACAGCACAACCATGTTATGATCCACCACCACCGACTCAATATTACGTTCCGCCGATACCAGAAATGCCTACCCCCGGTTATTCGACAGAAAGTGGGCTTTTCTATAATTTGTTTGGAACTCAGTGCACAACTCCTGAGTCGGCTTATGCTGTGTTTGACTCCATGTATAATCCTCAGCCTCAGCCTCAAAATTTCATGGAAGCAGGTGGTAGTGGTTCAAATCCACCTATGGAAGCAAGTGGTAGTGGTTCAATTCCACCTATGACTTACATTGAGGATAATGATCAGGATAAACCGGAAGAATCTCAACTCGTTCAAAGAGTTAGACGAGTTCGACGACATCCTAGATGTGGAACTGGAGGTCATTTAGGTGGACATCAATAGTTTAATGTATTTTGTATTTTGTTTCATTTTATTTAATGTATTTTGTATTTTGTTTCATTTTATTTCATGTATTTTTTTTAATGCTTTTTCTTTAAAATTTTAATATAATTTTTTATTTTAAATTATTTTTAATTATCATCATTTAAAATAATATTAATAATCATAATAGTTATAAGTATTATTTATTTTTTATTATTAATGTATTATTTATAATTAAAATAACTATTATTATTATTATTATTTATAGCTAATTAATAATATTAATAATATTAATAATAATTTTTTAATGTATTATTATTATTATTATTGTTTATAGCTAATTAATAATATTAATAATATTAATAATAATTTTTTTAATGTATTACGATTAATATTTATGAATGTATTTATTTATTAATTATTATTATTATT
>JBBPBQ010000004.1:43447138-43457691 GCA_037974755.1 Cicer yamashitae
GTGTTACATATTTCTTCGTTCGGAAATATAACAAAAAAAATATATATATTTTGTCTAAATTTGACACTAAATACATCAATTTGATTTGACTATTTTTTTTGTTACATTGTTGTCTGATTCGTAATACTTACTCTCTCTTTCAATAATGAAGTATAAATAAAAATAATATTCAAAAAGTTAATATATTTAATTTATAATTTAAATTAAATATATTAAATTTTTAAATACTATTTTTATTTTATTTTAAAAAAAGAGTTTAATTTCTATACATCAATAATATAAGAATTTAATACGGTGAATTATTTGATATATAATTGTGACTTTTAATATTATTACATAAAAATTAAAGATTTAAAATAATTTTGATAGAGATTGATTTACACAGTGGGTAGTAGAAATTAAATTTTTAGAAGAAATATATTTTTTTATTAGGAGTATATATTACTATACAGGACGTGTTATTGAAAAGAAAAAGACAGTTGAAATTGCAACGTTGACGTGAGTGAGTTATATTGTAATTCTTAGTGAGAGGATTGAAGAGAGATTGATTGATTGATTTAAGAGAAATTAAGAGAAAAATGTGGTGTAGAGTGCTGTATTAAGAGAAATTAAGAGAAAATTCTTAGTGAGTTATGTTGCCTAATCAACTTAAGCAACTTTGTCACTCTACATACATACACACACATCAAATTATCCACCAAATCTTATCATCATACGTACACATCAAATTTTATTGGGGCATCTATTAGAAAACTCTTTTTACATACATTCTCTATCTTAATTCCTTAAATTTTCAGCTACTATAAGATTATAATTTTGTTTTTTTTTTTAAATTAAATCTACCAACTTAATTAATTAAGTAACACCGTTAGCCCTACTCAATAAATTCTCAAGCTTCATCCATATGAATTTTTTTTGAAGGCATATGCATCTACCAGTTATGAATTTACCACTGTTCCTAACTACAATTGGAAAACTTTTGCTCCCACTTATTTATTGAGTAATACAAAAGGACCAATATTTATAATACTCTTATTTATAATATCCCAATAACTTTATCCATCAATCTCCCAAATCAATAACTAGTTCTGAAGAAAAATACTCCTAAAATGACAATTAAAAGCCTAAAAGAATTTATTTAACAAGTTGAAAGTTGTTCAGAATAAAGAATGAGATTGGTGGGTAGAAGTAAATGAAAGTTGTTCAGAATAAAGAATGAGATTGGTGGGGTAGAAGTAAATGTTGTATGTGTATATTAATTATCGGCTAAAAGTCCACACCTATAAAAGGCCACTAGATCATAATTCCCTCACCAATTCATGTACCCTGTTTTTTTTATTGTTTTTTGAAATTTTATTTTATTTTTCTGTGATAAAATCATTTATATTATAATAATAAGTCTCTTATAATTTGACAAGTCATGTAATATATTTTTATCGTCTCATGATAAATATTTTATTTTTTATTTTAAATTATTTGTCTTTTTACAATATCTAATATATTAATAATTTTTTTAATAGATGTTATAGATAAATATATTTAGGACAACCAATTACAAGCCTAAATCACATCCTCATCTCAATACACTTCACAAGAAAAATTTATGTAGAATGCTCAAGTTAAAACTCTACCCCAAATCAAAGCTATAGGACATGTAACTATAATTTCATAACACTATTTTTATGTACATATATATGTTATTTTATTGTTACAAATTTTTTAATTTCATAATCTATATTTTGCTCTTATTGAACCTAAAATTTTTATTAGTCTAAAGTACAATATATAATTTCATAAAAAAAATCAACTATTTAGATTGAAAGCATTTAAATGATCAATAGAACCTATAAATTTAGAACATCACTGACTTAATCAACTTTCCAATTAGTTAGAAGTTATTGCTCAACTATTTTGTAATTTAATATTGTACTTTAAACTAATTTAGATCATCACTCACTTAATCAATTATCATCATTATGAAATGTTTCAATGATCCCTTCCCCTGAACCTCGACGCCTGCAGTTTTTATAGTGTCATGTAATCGGTGTAAATATAATAACGGAACAATAAAAAATTATGCTTAGTCTCCTTAATTTATTTTCCCTCAAGCACTATCAATTGTGTATCTTTAAAAAGGTTTGAACATATTTGTAAGTGTTTATTTAATAACTATTCACTAAAAGTATTTTACAGAAACATATAATCGTATTTCATCAACTTGCTACTGTGCAAACATGTTTTAAGAAGTAATTTATGAATGTGATATGAGAAAATTGTAGCATATGGATACACATTTGTGTCAAATTTGTTTACAATGTAAGTGTATTGTCATAGATATTAAATTAAAATTAATTATGTACATTACACTCATTTTCAATTTGCTTCATATGTGAAAATAGTTTAGTCCTTAAACACACAATCCTTTTCAATTTAGTTATCACTGTCTATTCTTTTAAAATGAACCGTTTAGATATTATCAAACTTTCGATTGATCTAGGAATCCTATGAAAGCATTTGTGGATAAATAACTAAATTAAGTTTTCGTAATTGATGATGCTCTCATGAAAGTAATCTCAATCATTGAGGAACACTTTCCTAAATATGATGTTACTATAGTTTCAAAATCTAAGCCCACTCCTAACAATAGTATTCCTAACGATTGGTCAAGGAGGGGTAAGCAAAATCAGTCCAGATTTGATTATATTACATGGATGGCAATCCATAGCAAAATCAATTCTAACTACAAAATAACAATCTCATATCTAACACATTCTCAATCAATAATAAAAACTTAAAAGAGAATAAAAATTTAACAATAATCTTTAATCCATAAATAAAATTATAATAATCTGATAATCATTTCACTAATTTTCATCCACATCAAATAGTCATAATTGATTTCAATTAAATATAATTGATTTCAATGCAAAACAGGTTTGTAAGTGGTTTTTCTTCTCCCATCCATTGATGAATAAAACTCTGCACTTTATGATTTTGCTTCTTCTCCCTCTAATCCCTATATATATTCTCTTTTTCAAACCCATCTTCTTCAAACCCATTTTCTGAATTCTTCCATACCCACTATGTCTTCCACCGCCACCGAGCCACCGTCGCTATTAACCCAAAATACCACAGTTTATGTTTCAAAAATCATAATTATAAGCAAAAAAATGTATTTTAAAAGTCGATTTATCTGGTCATAATTTTTACATCACTATATGTTTCAATTTGATGGCATGCAAAGCACAAAGAAAGAAGATTTGGACATAGAGAGAGAACTAAAACTTATTAATAAGCCAATGTATTATGTTTCATTTTGTTTGATTATACTTCATTTTTAGAACTTAATCTTACTTACTCTATGGTTTACTAATACTAATTTTGATTTTGTTTGATTTTGATTTCTATAGACAAAATATGGATATATTGTTGATTGTATTGATATTAATAAGGAACCACCGTTTGATCATCCTTTGCTAATAAATCGTAAATCATATGTATGCATTAAATTCTAATGAGAAAAAATATTTGATTTTAGTTTTCTTCTAATGATATTTTTCTTTCGTTTTATGTAATTGTCGAGAAAATCTAATTTTCAAAATGAAATTAGAAAAACTAGTGTGAAGAATTCATCGACTAAGACAATGTTTGGGCTTGAAAAGGACCGATGTCTGACAGGAATTGTTCTTATTAGAAGGACGACCAAAGAAGATCTCATCCAATACAAATAATTTTTTAATAATCTAATCTTTAGAGATCGACCTATTAATCACGTAAGTTTTTCTTGCACTTTTCAGGTTTAAATGTTTTTACTTTATAATATTTACAACTATAAAGTAGTTATGTGATCAATCTATTGTATTTATTGATAGCAGAAGTAACCGTGAGTGATTCATATACTTCTCTTCACCGGATTTAGTGGAACAAATGACATTTATAATGTAAGAGTTGAGAATAATCAAACAAGTTTTTCTATTATGCAGGTTTAAAATGGATCTTCGGATGACATTAATTTAATCGAATTTGGATGACATATAAATTTCATTTTGTTGATTTATATATTGTCATATATATTCTTCACGCACAAATTTATTTGTGTATGATTTGTCAATTTGATATGATGCATTTATTTTAGGTGGCTCCACAAATATATAATGATGCTGCAACTCATACGTTTGCAGTATGGACGGTAAAATTTCTTTGACCTTCATTTTATTTCTTCTAACAATTTAGTGTTTATAAACTTCGACATGCATACCTTGTTGAATACATTAATTATATAGTTAATGAGATTATATTATCATTTTTTTTATCTTCCATTAATGATAATAATACAAGTTTCATTTGTTTAATATTTAATGTGATATTTAAATATGACAGAAAGACGGTTTTAAGACTGGATGCTAAAATATACTATGTCTTAATTTTATTCAAACTAATAAACAATATTTCAGTTGACGTTTCGACCAATCATCTATCTATGATGGACTGATGATTGAGATAACAATCTCTATTACTCACGTGATCACTATATACTTTGAAATTTCTACAATTAAAAAAACAATTAAATTTAACATATTTAATTATTGAAAAACTGTTTTAATTTTTTGTGGCCATAAATTTTCAAGTAAGTATAATGAGTATATTTTTACGTAATTTATAAAGACTACTTATGATATATTCACTAACATAGTTCAAGAATGTTTTCAGGATCTTAAAACACATAATTGGTGGCTAATAAATGAAGGTGAAAAATATTGGATATTTTCCGGCATCTTTATTATTCAATTTAATCTATGCTAATAAAGTGGGTTGGGGCGGTAGAACAACATCTTTAGGGGCCCCTAGTCCTCCCATGGGTTCTGGTTACTTTCTTGATGACAATTTTGTTGGTTGGGGTTATTTTAGACATGTTGCATTTAAGGATAATAGCTGGAAGGACAAAGGACTGATAAATCGACGATTAAACTATATACTAGCAAACCTAATTGCTTTGGTGTTGATTACTTTGGAGATAAAGGAGGAGAACTTGGATATTTTCTCCAATATGGAAGACTGGGAGGTACATGTGATTAATTGTAAGCCTTTTAATCTAAATTTAAAAATAATAAAATTATATTTGTATCACTACATAGATCAATTTCTTTCGTAAACCTCTTTATTTTTATCTTAAATTTGTTACAAAAATGTGTTTTGTATTTTACAAAATAGATTAATTTAAAAAAAATTCTCCTAAATATTCCTTCCACTTCTATATTCAAATTATAACTTATAAATAAGTCAAACTTATTATATATTAAAAAACATGATAGTAATTTTTATTTAAAAACATTAGTCTAGTAACTATTTAACACAAATAGCACACACAAACTGGGAAGGGGAGGTGTTTATCGTGGGATCGAACCCCACTCATCACATTAGCCTACTTGTGCTACTCATTGGGGACAATAGTAAGTATACAATGACAGAAAATTTAAAACTAGTGATTCTCATTTTTTTCTAAATAATTATTTTAAAATAGAAAACAAGTAAAATAATATATATATATATATATATATAAATAATAAAAATATGTGAAGATCAATACGGTCATGTTAATAATTTTATATTTCTAAAATTGTATCAAAAAACTGTTTCAAATTTTTTCAGTTTTCCAAATATTCTGTACTGAATTTTTCCTTTTTTTTTTTAAATCTAGAAGTTACAAAAATTTCATTTTAATTTTAATTTTTTTAATAAAATAATAGAAGGATTATTCTGTAATTTACATAGTTTTGTACGGGTGAGAATAATAGATGTTGAAGTGTGTAGTAGATTTCTTTTAATAGGATTGCTCATTGTTTGGTCACATGGGCTATTGTTGAGCCCAACATTACTCATTGTTTGGTCACATAGGGACTGGTTGCTTTAATGCATTTTGAGTTTTTCTTTTTAATTTAAAAAGAGGCTACTTCACACAACAAAATTTATAACTCAAATTTTGGTGCAAAAAACCTATCGTGAAGGTAAATGCACTCAAAAAAAAAAAAAGCATGGTATATTTTTGAAGTAAAAAAAAATGTAGTATACTATACTTTTGATGGATTAGTGAGGAAGGCAAGTGATTGTGAGAAATATATGTTTAAGAAGTAATCAAAGCAATGATAAAATTAAAGTAGGTTAAGACTTCGGGCAATTGATTTATGCAATCTTCCTTAATAATCTTATTTTAATAGTTATATGACTTTTGCTTATAAAGTTATACCAATACACAAACTAAAGTAGTTTGCCAATTAAAATTCCTTTGAAATTTTTGTTCGGAGAAAAATCTATTCTTAAAGCATTTAAATTTATAATTTTTTTGTTATTTATTTATTTATTTACTTATTATGTTCGCGTTATATTGTTAAGCTTGAGTAGTCAACTGTGCCTTATATTGAAATAATTAAACAAAAGAATTATAGTTTATGCAAACTACAAAAATATATCTGTCAGAATTTTTTATTAGAATGACATTACATAATTATTAATTAATGTTTTTTTTTAATCACATATTCATTGATTCTTAAATAGATAAGTGGTTTTTGAAATGTTCAACGAAAATTTTGATCTTTTTAACTGTGACCTTGTTACTATGTTGTCACATGCAAAATACTATGTTGTTGAAGTTCCAGTGCAGTTTTGTATATTTTGGGTAACAATTTATTTTTGTGAAGCTTAATTAGTCATGTTTAATTTTATATATGATATTTTAATTTATGAAAGTTGTCGTAGTAGAGTTGAAAACTATATATGCATACTTGAATTACAAGCATTACTTTTTTTCTTTTTATTTATTTTTTCATAACTAAGCATTATTTATTGGAGAAATTAGATTTCTTTCGTCTGAGATCATTTTAAATGACACTAACACCTCTTTTAATTTTGAGAAAACATCCACCTCTCTTATACTCATTAAAAAATTGTACATACATTTATTTTCTATCACTCTTTCAACTTTATTCGTCATTTATAAAAAAGATACTAGAATATACATTTCGATTGTGCTACTAAGAATATAATAATACATTTCAAAATTACAAAATATCATATGTATTGTCGTATCTTTATAAATTAAAATTAAAACCCTAATTGTGTCGTATAGTAAATGACTTGAATAGATGTAAGTGTGACAAAAAAATATTTGATATAATTTTTTTAGTAAATATTTAGAATGTGAATGTTTTTTCAAAACTAGAGCAGATGTTAGTGTCATTTAAAGTAACCTCAGAAGAATTAAATGCAATTTTCCCTTATTTATTTCAATTGTTAAGCAATACTCAGTTAAACATAAAAAATAAAGAGTGTTTATACAAATTATTCTTATTCTAATATGAATATTTGACAAACTATCGATATCCTTTTTTGCTACCAAAACTATGAAACTAGGAATTAAAGAAAAAGAGAGAAACTAGCAAACAAAATTGAAAACATTTTTTATTTATTTAATTCGATAATGATGTTATACAATCCTTATATAAGTTTGTGCATACTCACAACAAAATGGTTTTAGTTGGTTTTCTCTGTTTCCAATTATCACATAATCTGACCAATTATGTTTCTAATTCTGTTATGCAATTTGTTTTGTTAGTCTTAGTTTGTTGATGTTATATATATTAGTGCTAGCATTGATGTTATATATCTTGTGTTTTTCTTCTTTATCTTTATGTAATTTTCATTTGTAATTTTACTTTCTGTTATTGTCACATTCTGCATTATCCATAAAAGTAAAACAGTTTTGCAATGTTCTTGTTTGTTTTCTTTCATAGTTATAAGACTGAATTTAGTTTAACACTATTCTTTTCTTCAAAATGCAGAGGATGGAAAACACAAAAAACAAAACCACCACCATAGCAGCTGCTGCTGCCACTGCCACCGCCACAACAACCCATTTTTGGTGGTGGCGGTTAATTATAATGAGGATGGTTAAACTTGAAAAAATGGTGTGTGAATGAAATCGTAGAGGGTTCGGAGTTGGAGGGGGAAGGGGAGGGGGAGAGAGATATGAGTGGTGGTTATGGTGGATGATGGAAGAAATCATTGATAATTTTGTTGGTTGAAGGAAGGGGAACGAAAGAAGAGTTGTTTGAATAGAGAAACAACTATTGCTTCTTCATAAATGAGATGAATTACCATACACGTACACTTTCAGTGTAATTTTTTTTACACCATTGTATCAACAAATCACAATCATTTACATCTAAGATTTTAAAAGTAATTATTGTTAAAATCAAACGTTTTTAGGGCTTAGACAATTACGTTCAAAGAAACAAACACTTGTTTGAATGAGAAATATTTTTCGAGAATTATTTTTTGAGCGTGATAATCATTGTTATAATCAACTTGTTAGAAGCAACTGCTCAAATTCAAAACCTTTGTATTTAAACCTGATAGTGGTGTTAGTGTGTCAAACACAATTTAACCCCTTTTTCGTATTTGCGCATTCAACCCCTTAGTGGTTGATTGTGAAGTAGAAATGTCAATTATAAGGAAGGGGGTTTGAATTATAATTGTCCCTTTTGAAAATTCCTGTTTAAAACTAAAAGTTCTACTCAAGATTGATCTTGGTTATAACGAAGATCGATCTTGGTTAGTGGAAAAACAGCAATATCAATTTTATCAATATAAAAGCTGATTGTAATGCATGTAATAAATAGAGATAGAGAGATCACTCAAGCATGTATCCTGGTTCACCCAACCTTGGGCTACGTCCAGTCCTCACAAATGTGAGATTTTCCACTAAGTGCTCAAGGCAAAATTGTTCTTGGTTGTTACACAACCTTTCGTAGATCAATCTTGATCTTTACACAACTTCCACCTTTCTACCTTAGAAAGGATTTCCAGATTTACCTTAGCATATTCCAGTAAGGATTTCACAAATTACCTTTTACAACATAAAAGGATTTTCACACACTTCTCAAGCTATGATAATACACTAGCCTTGAGTTACAAAGTAATGATTATGAAGATGTTTAGAATCTGAATATTACTCAACTCTTGTTTGAGGAATAGATTCTGTAATTTAAAACTCAGTTGCTACTGATTTTAACACAACACAAAGAAAAAGATTTGCAAGCTAAAGAATGATATTTGAGAGAGCTCGAATATGAATGTAAGATTGATGCTTTGCTTGGCACTTTGAGTTGTGTTTTGTTCTTCATCTTGATGTTGTATTTATAAGCTCCAATGGAGGTTAGGACAGCTCATATAGCCGTTGAAATGAAGCCAGTTGTCATAGGACAGTAAGTGAACTGAAGCAGGCCAAAAGCAAGAGTGAAGAAACTGAATCCAGGAGCGATCTTGCAGTCCAAGATCGATCCTCAGATTAGTTAAGTGTGATCTGACTTTGTACTCGATCCAGTACTGTTTTGCAGAGGTTGCTTGTGTGCTTTTGAGTCAGTTGTGCAGTCTTGATTTGATAGTACAACTGTGATGTACTTTTACAGCCTGTTCTTGTACTTGCGTTTGTACAACATGAAGAATGATCTTGCTTCTTATATTCCTTCATGAGGCTTGTCTTTAATTCTTCTAATTATGGGCTGATTTCGTTTTAGGCTTTTCTTTGATAAAGATATAAGATTGACAAAGCTTCTAGATTGTTATCTTCATCTCAGGATTGATCATTCTTGATTCTGAAGATCAATCTTCGATTTGTAGAAGTCTGGCAGGATTGATCAATTTTGATTCTGAAGATCAATCTTCGTTTTGCAGAAGTCTGGCAGGATTGATCTTTGCTCTGTTGTTTTTGCTTGCTTTGATTTTAATGATATTTGATTTGAATTGCTTGGTACCTATCTTGTTTAACACACTCAAATACACAAGTTAAATACCAAAACACTTAGAATCATAATTAACATTCTTAATTAACTTTTTGTTTGTTTTCATCAAAACATTAAATTGAGATTTTGTCTCAACAGATTGTGTTCCTCAACGGCTTGACGGCACCAAACTGAAAGTTGAGAAGAATTGTTAAAACTTATAAACTAAGTCCGGTAATGGCTGCCCTTTCCTCAACAACTTGAGGATACAAAGTTAGATGTGAGAAGATTGAACATAATTATTGTGATTAACCAAGTGTTCAAGTGTAACTTCTAAATATACTAGATTTTCAAAAGAAGGGACGGGACACTACTAAGTTAGTAGTGAACCATGATCAAATAACAGAATCATTTATTTTATCATTTCAGTTTTATCACTTCAGTTTTTAAGTCATTCGAAATATTTTCTTATGTTTCTTTTCAAGAGAGGCTTATTTACATTGCCTCCTGAACTTTCTTCACCACAATTAGTCATATTAAATCCTACACAAATTTTGTTAGAAGTAGAAATGAAATATTCCCTATGGTGAAGTTTCAAGGTGTATTATATTTTTTTTTTATCACTTCCGCAAATATCTATTCAATTATAAATCTCAAGTACACAACAAAACATTACAAACAAAATATTATTACATATAATCTAAAATTGTTTCACTTTTTTCGTTAAATAAAATATGAAAAATGTTGAATGATAAGAAAGTGAAAGCAACAAAAAAA
>JBBPBQ010000004.1:43457943-43471037 GCA_037974755.1 Cicer yamashitae
AAAAAAAAAAAAAAAGAAGGTTTATAATCAATTTTTTGTCCATCCTTTCTCTCAATGTTTTCCACCAAATATGGAGATGACTTTTTGACTAACCTCTAATAAATTGACAACTCATTATTAATGTGTTTCATACTAAATAACATAACTCATAAAATATTCATTAGGCCCATGGTGACATAATTTTATTCTTAAAACGCCACCTCTCCACACTATTACATAATATAAACAAATTTCTTATGTCCAATTCGGGTAAGTTTAAGATTATAGTAGTTGTAATAATTTGTGTAAATATAAACAAATATAAATTTTCACTATTTTAAGCAAAAGGAATCCTCAGTTAATGAATCCTGATCAACAATAATATAGCAATTGCACATGCTGTGAGAGATAAAATAGAAAGGAATGCATGGACTCATTTGCAAGATAGTCCAAAATATAATTTAATTTAAGGTGTCAGCAAATTATTAAGACATTGCTTGACTATAATCCAATTGAAAATAAAAAGCTACGTTTCAAATGTCTTTTAAACAAGTTATTTTAACATATCAAGGCACAACAACACTTGTATGTGTTTGAATTTTTTTATCTTGTCATTAAAACAGTATTAAAAAAAAGTTATATATGTAAATACTATTTTCAATTAACATCTCACTACTAATATCAAAACACTTAAATGTTAAACCACATTTTCCATTTTACTTATAAGGAGATTATAATAAACACTTTTATAATAAACACATTTTGACAGAGGTGTATGCTCTAGTGGCCAGAATTAAAACAGTAAGGCTGGTTGTGGTCTTAGCAAGTGGAAATGGCTGACCTATGTTTCATTTGGATGTAAAATCGGAATTTTTAAATTTTCCACTAGAAGAGGAGGTGCTTGCCACTAAGGCTTAGGGATTGTAATTCAAGGTCAAGAAAATTTGGTGTACAAGCTCCATAAGGCACTATATGGGCTTAAGCAAGCTCTACAAGCTTGGAACAAGAAAATAGACTTCTACTTGGTACAAATAGGCTTTACTAAGTGTTCAATAGAATATGGGATTTATGTACAAGCCAAAACATTCAGCTTGCTCATCATTTGTTTGTATGTTGATGACTGGCAATAATATGCATGGAATTTGTCAACACAGCAAAAGGGATAAAGCTACATCATAAAAAGTATGCACGTGAGGTGCTAAACAAATTCCATATGACAGACTGCAAGCTTGCAAGTACTCCAACTGAAGTCAATGTCAAACTTGAAAAAGGTGAAGATGAGGAAGAGAGTTGATTCAACTTTGTTCAAACAAATTGTTGGCTCATTAAAGGTATCTTTGCAACAATATGCCAAATATATGTTTTGTTGTAGGCCTAATCAGCAAATACATGGATGATCCAAGAAGTTCTTATATGTTTGCAGCAAGAAAGATTTTGAGATTCCTTAAGGGAACCTTAAAGTTGGGGGTTTGTTTTCAAAAATAGCAGACTCAAAAGCAGTGTTAATTGGTTTTTCTGATGCTGGTTGGTGTGGAGACAAGGTAGATAGAAAGAGTACTATTGGATATGTCTTCAAATTTCTAGGAGCATCAATTTCTTTGTGTTCAAATAAGTAACCTGTTGTTGCACTTTCATCATGCAACCTGTCAGACTTTATGGCTTGAGTCAGTACTTAGGGAGCCGAAGGTTGATTTTTAGAGGCCAACACAACTCCATATAGACAAAAAATATGCAATTAATTTGGCAAAGAACCCTGTATTGCATGTAAGGAGTAAACATATTTATTAAAATTTAGTGTATGTTTTAATTATTCTTTGATTGTGAAACATCCTAGGCTAATTGTTAGTAATCCTAGTCAATACAACTTCTTAGGCATTGAATGTAATTATTTCCAGCATCATTATAAATAGAAAGATGTGTGATCTCATTGTACATACAAAAAAGGTGTGTGGAAGGCTTGAAGTGGTCTGTTCAACTAAAGTTCAAACAACTGATGTGCTTACCAAGTATGTAAATATAGATAGATTCTTAGAATGGAGGGATGAGTTAGGGGTTGTGGTTTTCAAAATTTTGATATGCAATATGAGGTGTAATAGAATGAGATAAAGGAGCATGTCAAAAGTAATTCAATCTTGTTAGTTAGTTAGGTGAATAACTAATTTGAAGTTAATTAAATCTGTTTCTACATATTATATATTACTCTATAAATAAAGTTGGCAAATGTAATTATTTTGTTACTCAATGAATAAGATATTGACTACATACATATACTCATTTCTCATTATTTTAGAAGTCTATTTTTCTATCAAAATCGAATATATGATGATAACCAAATAAATAAAAAATCAGTACTAATCAACAATTACATTCATAAATTACAACGCAAGTAATTCTATGTTCAGGTGCATAAAAGAAATTACAGCTAACTAGAGGCGGAAAAAAAAAAAAGCCTTTTAGTGGCATTATTGTCTTTACAAGACGCATGGGCATTATGGTATTTTCGTCACTTGGTTGGATAGTAGCGGTGCAGACGCATGTAGCGTAGCAGAAAGAAGGTTTATTTCTTTCTCAATAGAACCAACCAAACAGTTTTGGGCGCGACGTGTTTGTTCACTTCCCTCTCTCTCTCTCTCTGAAGAATGCCACGCAGAGGAAGCGGTTCACAACGGAAGAAGCCATCTTCCCCTTCAGGTAGTTTCTTTCCATTCCCAATACTCCGTTTCTTATTATTCACAACAATGATAAATACATTCAATTCAATCAAGTATATATACAAAATGTTAAGTCTTACTTCATTTTCTTTTTCCCTTTTTTTTCATTCTGAATACACTATGTTTCTATTACGTCTACTGTTGTATTTAAACTTGTAATCAAACTCTGAAATGAAGAAATGTTTGGTTTCTATTTTCTTATTCTTTTTTTTAATTATTTATTGGTTTTCCCCTAATTAGAACTTCTTTCATCAAAAGCAGTTGGTTGAGATTTTAGTACACACAACAAGGTCTGGCATGTCTGTGAAGTTTGAGTTTCAAGTGTAGATTAGGGTAGGAAAATGCTTCTCACTTTACCATGTTTGCAATGCTGTTTTTTTTTTATTTGTACGAAGCTCGGACACTGACAATAATTTAAGAAAAAGAAAAATGATTGAATGTAATTAGCTACTATCTCTAGACTCAATTATATGCAATAGCACTCACTAATTGCACATATATTAAGAATAATGGTTAACTGCATTTAATTTTCCCAATAAAATAAAAAACATAGTCACATTTACTAAACTAATCTTATTTTTCATTTAATTTTGTATGAGAACTTATTATGTTGCAGGATATTTTGATAATAATAGCATTAAATAGGGTGAAGTTAGTTAAATTTTACTTATATTTAGGTCGACCAATTGCGACTACTTATTAGCTTATATTTTAGTCTATAGGGTGTCGTATTGGTGTCGGACACTGGCACATGGCAAGAGGGTGTGGGACATGCCTCCACTCTAAGTGCCTGCATACTATGCAACTTTAGTCCTTGGAATTGAGTTGAAGTTTTAGTTTTTACTTGAGTGATTCCGGTATCTCTTTCTTAGTAGAATTGAAAGTAAAAATTAATGGGAAGAGTGCTGCTTTGGATTTTCCCTAACTAACAAACTAATGAACTAATCTTATTGTTTAAGGTGGTCTAATTTTAGTTGATGGGATGTATGATTTTCAGTATATGTTTTGTTTGTGCATGTAATTTCTAATGCTTGTATATTGCTTTTGGGTATTTCATGTCAAATTTGCAGAAGATGAAACAAGACCCAAACACAACGCCGAAGGTGGAAACAAATTTCAATCACCTTGTGATAATGGTTTTGATAAAATTATGTCTAATGACAATTACTGAGGAAAATCATTTTACTCATGCGTGATCGATGATAATGCTTAATTTCAGGATCACTATCCGAAATATCTCGGGATGCTGTGGGAAAACTTCTGCGCCGTGCTAACAAAGTTGGCACTTCCAAGAAAAAGACAATGGTTGGTACCCTGCAACTTCCTGTATCTTGTTCATAATTTGTTCCTGTTTTGGTCTTATGGTGACTTCGTTCCGTGATTTAACTTCATTGTTAGTGTTTGAAATTGTATAATCATGACCAAAATCAAGTTATTCTAATTTTGTTATAGGTTGACTTTGAGCCAGAACTAAATGAAACTCAACTCCTGGAATCGATTCTCCTACCAAAAACTTCAGAAGTTGAACACTGTAGTAGAAATTCCATTGGAAATGATTCTGCTGAAGAGAAATGTGGTCATGTAAGTTTAGACCAGGGATACGTGGACAACAAGGAAGAACTGGATGACTCAGATTGGGAAGATGGTACAGTTGCCATGGATGATCATCCTATGACAATAGAATTGAATGTGACCCCTGTTTCTTCTGTACAGAAACAAATACGAAGAGCTTCTGCTGAAGACAAGGTCAGTTGTTATCTTTAAACATCAGTGGAGTTGGCTTTAGTGTCAAAATAAATTTTAGCCAGTTACTAAAATTATGTTTTGTGAATTCTTTAGGAATTGGCTGAACTTGTGCACAAGGTTCATTTGCTTTGTTTACTTGCTCGTGGAAGATTAATAGACAGTGCTTGTGATGATCCTGTTATTCAGGTGAATTATTATTGATATTTTTTAAATGGATACAAAAATTCTTCTGAGTAAAAAAAATCAGCATTGCTTTGCAACTATATATATAAGATCATTTTGTCATTATTGCTTTGCTTCCTTGTGATAATCAATATCTCAAATCTTTAATCTGATTTTTTGTCATTGCTTCCTTGTGATTATGTAGATTCTGTAGTGAGTAGAGTAAGATCAAATGAAGGATAATCAAATTGTTAGAGGCAGGAGAAGACCTAGAAAACTATAAAAGAAACTATTAGGAAAGACCTAGCTGGAACGACACATGCTATATGATAGAACGCTATGGTGTTGTTTGATCCATGAAGTCGACCCTACTTAGTGGGATAAAGCTTGATTGTTGTTGTGTTTTTAGAATCAGTTGTTAATATAGGGCTTCCCAATAATTTTCTTGTATACTATTTGGTTTATCTTCTTTCATTAAGTTTGTGTATTATTGTTAGGACTTAGACTAGTAGAACTAGTTACTAAAAGTTATTTAGTTGGTTATCAGGAAGTTAGGACTATTGTGTATAAATAGGGAGCTATGTAGTTAGTTTGGGATATCTTCTTAATATTGTAATCAATTGTTGAATAGAGTATAGTCTCTATTGTGAAGGGGAAACCCTCGGAGGAGAGTATTCTCTCCTATTATTTCTTATTATCTTTTCTTAATGCAAGTGTTCTTCCTCTAATTCTTTTGGAATCCAATTCTTAGGTTCCTAACAATTATTAAATTTTGTCAATTCTATTTTCGTTGAAGCTTTTTTCGCTCAAGAATTGCTTGTCAAGTTGTGCATTTCTTAATCATGGCAGGCTTCTCTGCTTTCTCTACTTCCAGCACACTTGCTCCAGCTATCAAATGTCACAAAACTCACTTCGAAAGCTCTACATCCTTTAATCTCATGGGTATGGTTTGATTTAACTAATCTACATATTTTTGTTTCATTTACTGGGAAGTCTTGGGTAGATTCATGCTATATCACTTGTTATATCTTGTTTGATTCCTTTTGTGCAACACATGCAGTTCCATGACAATTTCCATGTTAGAAACCGTACAAATGGAGAAAAGTTGCCTCATTTTGCTTTGGCATCAGCTTTAGAATTACGCGAGGGTAGTCCTGAGGAGGTAGATCACTTTTAACAGAGCTGTTGTTGTTTTTCTATTTACTGTCTGATATATACTTTACTGGATTCCTAGTTTGTCTTTTTGTAAGGTTTTGATAGGTTTGTTAGTCGAGAGAGTAAGACCTACTTAGTTTGTAGTTGGGAACTGCGATGATTAAATAAACAAGGCATGTTGCCTATAAATAAAAAAAGAGGGATAAGAATGAGAGGTATTTTGTCAGTTGAGAGAGAGAGAGGGGTCAGTATATCATTTGAGAATTGCTGAGACAGTTTCAAGTGTTGTGAAAGGATGGATTGGGGCGCCGTGACAGCGCACCTAGTGGTGATAGTAAGCAGTGAAAAATTGAGGGGAAGCAAAGCCACAGATACTGGTCAAAATGGACATGTAGAAGAATCAAGATTTGTTGATGAGCCAAGAAAAGAATCAAGAACAGCAGCCAAAGAAAAATGCAGTGAAGTGGAGGTGAAGGCAAAAAATGATATAGAATTAGAATATGTGGCATATCAGGATGAAATCTGAACTACCAGGGTCGAAAGACGAGAGCGAAGAAGTTTTTCTAGTACATGAGGAATCACAAAAATTTGAGAGAACAATGAAGACTTGGTACACCACACTGGAAAAGAAAGGCAAACAGAGAACTAAATGAGGGAGAAAGAAGCTGATGAACCCGTAACAGAGGAGAGACAAAGAGAAGGTGTTGCCACAGGTCATGTGATGGTGAAGGGATGGAGGAACAAAGCCCAGATCGGTCCTTTTCTAGTGGACAACAGAAGTGTCAATGGGCATTATGTGTGTCTTGGTGTCGATACAGTGATGATGGCATTGAAAATGGAAGAACCAGCAATGATCTGGAAGGGACATAAGCCACAAGAACTATGCTTGTCCTCTCAGGGGGATGGTACACTAGCAACAAAACAACTGGGGACATTAAGTTTTCTCCAGTAGAACTGCATAGTTGTGTTGCACATGCCGTGAGCAACACTGCTCACATGGCGGGAGGAATGTAAAGCTAGTAGCAGTTCCACAAATTCAAGGCCAAAACGTAAAAGAGACGTAGGCAAGAATGGACATTCAGAGGTGGGGCCAGTTTTTCACTATAAGGCACCTGACCCAATTTATTACAGTCCCCAAATTTCTCATTTAGGATGAAAAAGAGGTAGGGCTGAATATCTATAACCCCATGGGCCAAGTCCATCCTTTTTGAGACAAGAAGAGGGCTGTAAAAAGAAGTAAAGGAAAGAAGTCAATGAGGGTCCAAGTGATACAGCTGTAGCAAGAGTAGGAATGGGCCGCACAGCAACCTGTCTTCTTGCCTGTGGTGTGTTTCATAGTACAGTTGATGATTTTTAAGAAATTGTATAGGTGAGGCTGAATCTACTAGGGGTCACAGTTATCACTAGCCAACGGGTGAGACATTAACGGTTGACCAATTCTATTGAAGCCTTAGGAAATGATGGTCCAGAAGGAAGTTTCTCTTAACTTGTACAACTGTAAGAAGATAGTGATCTGAACTTGAGGACAAGGTGACACTTTTAGGGGGGGTGTATTGATAAATTTATTAGTCGAGGGAGATCAAATTAGTTATATAGTTAGTAGTTGGGGGGAGGAGTGCTGGGATGGGATGATTAGAGAAATAATGCATGTTGCCCATAAATAGAACAGGTATGAGAGTGGGAGGTATCTTGTCATTTTAAATACTTGGGGTCTTTGGGCATATTAAGACCCTAATTTTTCTAATAGAGATACTAGTTCCTATCAGGTTAATATTCATTGTAAAAATATTAACCAGACATTAAATGGTCGAAAATGCAGGGTCTGTTGGTAATTCAGTCTCAGAATGAAATGATTTGATGGTCTTTTAATTACCCTCTTCATCGGCTTATAATTGACTTTACCAAAAGCTGTAGTAAAATAAAGTTTCTGAAGAATGGGCTAGTTGTGTTACATAATTGCTTGGTAGTTTGAGAGAATTTACAGGGAGAAGGTTTTTCTTGTTGTTGCAGATTGCAGCTCTATCGGTGGCACTATTAAGAGCCTTAAATCTTACAGCCAGGTATTCCATAAAAGCACAGAAGGTTATCTTTCTTTGGTTCATCTATTTTTATTTTATTGTTGGTTTGAAAATTTTGTACATTCTATACTTTTATATTAATGTTAATATTGAATTTTGTTTTTCACAGAAAATTTCATGCTATTATATAATTTATATTGTTGAATTCCAATGAATGAAGCAGCCCTTCCAAAATGGGCTTCCATGAATTATTCACTCCGGTATCCTTTAATTTCTTTAAGTTTTAACCACCTGCAGGATCTCAATTTTTATTATTTGGGATGGGAGTGATAATATTCTAAGAGTGATGTTGCATCTGATGAATTGAGTCTGAGAAAGGAAAGATAACAATAGTAATAAAGCAATTACATTTTTTATCTTCATAGTGTAACTTCTGTAGAATTATAAAATTCTAATTCCAGAGGTATATAGCCATGTCAGAAGCATAATTTCAATGAAGAAATTAGAAAAAAATTGCCTACTATAACGTTTGGAAGAATTTAATTTCTTCTGCTTAAGCAAATATATGGAGTTTTCTTATCGAAGGCATATTTCAGGTTTGTATCCATTTTGGATGTTTCGTCTCTTAAACCAGGCCAATCCTTCAGACCAATCGCAAGTGGATCTAGTAAGGGGATATTTAATACTTCAACACCAATGGTATCGAAGCAAAAATTGGATTTTAAGTCGCCTAAAAAGGCATTGTCTTCTTATGAGAGAGAAAAACCTTGTGAAAGTTCTCTTGGTCAATCACGGAAAAGCAAGAAACGCCGTTCAACAAGCAATATGGATCAGTCTACAGATCCTTCTGTTGCTGAAGACTTGAATTGTAGTGTAACAAATTCACAAACTTCTGAGCCACAAGATAATAACCCAGGCGGATCACATATAACCGATGAATCTCATAAATCAAAGAGGAAGGGGGATCTTGAATTTGAGATGCAGTTAGAAATGGCTCTTTCTGTTACAGCAATTGGTTGTTCAAAGAGTAAAGTGGAGTCAGGTGCAAATGCTGATTCATCAAATTTTTCTTGTCCATCAAAAAGAATGAAAAGAGTTATAGGTGAAGAATCTTCAACCTCCCCCCAATTAATTTCTACAGCACTTGGATCAATGAAAGTAGGATCTCCTTTGTATTGGGCAGAATTATATTGCAGTGAAGAAAATTTGACAGGAAAGTGGGTGCATATCGATGCTGTGAATTCGATTATTGATGGAGAAGACAAGGTTGAAGCCATGGTTGCTGCATGCAAAACATCTTTGAGATATGTCGTTGCTTTTGCTGGGCAGGGGGCCAAAGATGTGACCCGCAGGTTTGATGTTTTATCTATTCAGCATGAATGTGGTGATGGTTTGCAACTTCAGTAACACTAGTCAATTTCTTGATAGATTTGCATAAACTTGCTTGTTTACTGCTCAAGTTGCCATTTTATTTGTTTACGGAAATTGCTTGTTTAAATATTTTGGACTACTAGCAGAAAGGCAACACATGACAAGTTTTTACACGAACAAGTATTACAGAGTGCAACATGGCACACACGTTTTCCTTTTTATTGATATATCTTTTTCATTTGTTGTTCTCTATTGTTTTAGCTCTACTCAACTCTGCATGCATGCTAATTTGTAGCTTCCATACGGCTGTAAGTTACATTTCATTGCCTGAAGATGTCAGTACTTATTTGGCATATTAGGTACTGTATGAAGTGGTACAAGATAGCATCACAACGGGTTAATTCAACGTGGTGGGATTCAGTGTTGGCACCACTGAGAAACTTAGAGTCTGGGGCAACTGGAGGTGTGATTCATTCGAGAACAAACCAAATCACTGCTACAGAAGCTAACACGAATGATTCTTTTGTTCCTACAAGGAGCTCTCTTGAGGATATTGAGTTAGAAACTAGGGCATTGACTGAACCTCTTCCAACCAACCAGCAGGTATTTCGAAAGTAACCTTAGCCAACATAATGTTTGATATTGTAGATAGTTAGTTATATTATGTTAAATGGCTCTCTTTCCCTTTGCAGGCCTACAAAAATCATTCACTTTATGCCTTAGAAAAATGGCTTACAAAGTATCAAGTACTTCATCCAAAAGGTCCGATTCTAGGGTTTTGTTCAGGTCACCCGGTTTACCCTAGGACTTGTGTGCAAACTGTTATGACAAAAAACAGATGGCTCCGGGAAGGGCTACAAGTGAAACCCAATGAACATCCTGTGAAGGTCTAATCTGGTTGACAGCCTTCAGTATTGCTTCCTTGATTTAATTGTATTTTTTTTTCCTATTTATATGCACATGTAATTGGTTTGTTACCCAAAAATATCCATTCAGGAGTTTAAACGTTCCGTTAAGCCTCAGAAGGTTCAAGGTTTTGAAGCTGAAGATGATGACTGCACCACTGATTCTAAGGAAAATATTAAACTTTATGGGAAGTGGCAACTAGAACCATTAAATCTTCCTTGTGCGGTGAATGGAATAGTTCCTAAGGTATTGTCTTTACCTTTAATGAATACTCTTAATGTAGAATAAATATGTAGGTGTGAAAGACGATATTTAACTCTTTACCCTTTGAAAATGATTAAATAGACATGGTAATGGCGCACCATGTGATTTACACACTGGATCGAGACAATAACCGTTAGTTTGACATTTTTCATTTTTGGGTCTCAAAAGGTAGATTTTGTTGCACCAAGTACATGTTCTTATGGCTCCAGTGCACAACTGTTCTGATGAATACTGGATTTGTTCTGAATTACCATAATCCATAGACCATCAGGTTGCAATGGAAAAGGCTGCAATCATTTCACAACCAAGGCAATAATTTTGAAATTAGATTCCTTTTGGTTCAAAGCTACAAGCAGTGATTTTTGTAAGTTTTCTACTATAAGAGTATGGAAGGAAAAAACTGTAGAGAAAGACCCTTAGGTTTGAGTTTAGCAAATGAGGTTGATATAGCTTGAATTTGAGTTCCGTCTGCGTTACTTGCTGCATTGTTTTACTGTTAACATTCATGCATTTGAAGTAATGGGAAAATGTACATATGCATATTAGCATATATATTTAAACAATTTTTATATGTGGTTGTTTTCTGTGTTTATACTTTATAGAAATTTTCAAATTGCTGACGGTTACAATTCTTATTTGACATCTAGAATGATCGCGGTCAAGTAGATGTTTGGTCTGAGAAATGTCTTCCACCAGGCACTGTGCACTTGAGGTTTCCAAGGGCACATGTTGTTGCCAAGAGGCTAGAGATTGATTATGCACCTGCCATGGTTGGTTTTGAATTTAAAAGTGGCCGACCATTTCCTGTCTATGATGGTATTGTGGTGTGTGCCGAGTTCAAGGATGTACTGCTAGAGGTATTTCTCTTTCCCGCTGAAGTCTTGCAGTGAAATGTTTATTCTGTCATCTATACATTATCTGTTGAAATTAATTTGATGTACTTGCTGCATTGTAAATCATGGTAGCTCAGGTTTGTTTACAGGATTTATTCTGCTTATATTCTTCATTCCGGAAATCCTTTGGCCTCTTTAGAATATATCTGAAAAATAAGGACTAAAATTGCAGCTTCCCTTGAGTTTGAGTATGTCAATACTGCATTGTGTTTTTACAGTTTCATCACGCACATGCTATAACTTCTTTTCTACCCCTTTTGTCAGGCATATGCCGAAGAAGATGAAAGACAGAAAGCTGAAGAAAAGAAAATGAATGAAGCACAAGCTCTTCGTCGGTGGTACCAGCTTCTTTCATCTATTTTGACTCGTCAAAGGTTAAATAATCATTATAATAACAGTTTGTCTTCAGAGCTATCAATCGATGTCCAATGTATGAATGATAATGTGTCTAATGCCAAAGTTTGTGGTAGTAATGACAAGAATAAAACTCACAAACACCATCAGATGGACAAATGTGATACCAATCTTGAGGCTTCGTTAAGTATCCCTGTAAAAGACCATGAGCATGATTTTTTGAAAGAGTACGAGAGCTTTGACGAGGAAACCTCTCTCTTGACAAAGCGATGCAAATGTGGTTTTTCTGTCCAAGTAGAAGAATTGTAGTATTTAAATGAAACACCTTCATTCATGTTCATGCCTTGATGCATAACTAAACAGTCCATGATGTTGCGAGACATTTCTTTAACTTCTAGTTTTGTAGTCTCTAAAACTCTTAATCATTTCTCTATTAGAGAGACTTAGGATTTGATGGCTTTGGCTCTACAATTGGATGTAAGGTATAATATGTGATGTATATTATTAATTAATCAAATCTAGTTTTTCTTATCTTTGACAAATTTCCAGATATACACTAATTTTTGCCACTGGAATTTTCCAGCAGAGACTGAAGACAAGTTTACCATCTATGGTGTGAAAGTCGAGATCAATTTTTTATTCTTAGGATGTGCATCTTTTAATGCTAGCCATTCACAATCAATATAAGTATCTATTCCTGCAAATTTATTAATTAATTTGGAAAAAGAAGTAATATAAAATTATTGGAGATCTTGAGAAAAATGAAATTTGCACTCCTATGTTCACTGCGGTCGTTACCGCTACCACTCACTTTATTATCTACAAGCATCCATAAGCATGTTTGTTTGTTTTAATCGATAAAAATAATAGAAATTATAAAAATTTATTCGTTTATCTAAAACAATTTAATTATTTGATTGATAATGAAAAATAAAATAGTTGAAACAAAGGATAAAATTAGAATGAAAAAAGAGGATACTAAAATTTGATATTCTCTTATAAATATTTAAAAATAGAAATAAATATTTTTTAAAAAAAAATTAAATAAGTTTTTAGTCTTTATAAATATATTATATTTTATTTTTAGTCCCTCTAATTTTTTTTTTCAAACAATGGTTCTTGAAATATTTTTGGTCAATAATTTTAGTCTATATTTTTAAATTAATTCACATGTATTGTATGAATATTTTTAATAATTTTTTATATGCATATTAAGAACTTTATAATAATCTTTCACATAAAAATTTAGATTTTTTTAAGTGATTTATGAATTTGTTAAGCTTTTAGTGCTTAAATATTTATATTTAATTCATCTTTTATTAAAAAAATTCTAAATTTTTATAGAAAAAATTCCTATAATATTATAAATATGTCTACAAATAATGATTCAAAATTTAGAATGATACACATAAGTTAACTTAAAAGTAGGGACCAAAATTGTTGATAGAAAATATTTGAGAGACCATTATTTAAAAGTAAAATATGATATATTCATAGAGACTAAAAAGTTATTTAATTATAAAAAAAAAAAAAAA
>JBBPBQ010000004.1:43474569-43490266 GCA_037974755.1 Cicer yamashitae
AAATTATTAATAATGTTTAATTTTTACAATAATTACTATTAAAATAACTCACATAATTGATTATAAAGTATGTAAAAATTTTACCGTACATGAAAATTAAACTCTTTTATGCTTATATAATTCAATTAATTAATTAGATATTTTGTTTAGGTAGTTATTATTTAGGCAAGAGTAGGTAATGATTGTTGTTCTAAAAAATGTAATAAATTTTTACGTTGCTTTATTATATGAAATATTTTGTCTATAACTTCAAATTTTTAACGTTCCAAAAAATGAGAAACATTTAAAGATTTTTAATAATTGAATATTAATCTGGTAAAAAAAATTGAATATTAGTAATGGAATATATTTAATGTTAAATTCATCTTATCTTCCAATATCAAATGTGTGAGGTTTTAATAATTTAAATCAATATGTTTTATTGACAATATATTTATTTCTTAGGTGCATTTAATGCAAACTTCTAGATGCTGGCATGACATTTGGACATGTGACAAATGAAATTATAAATTGTGAGAGAATGTCAGATGAGTTTTGTGACCTTTAGAAGGATTATTCAAATAAAATTACGCCATCAATAAATTACAATTATATTATTGTTATTATAAAAATAATTATAATTATAATTAAATATTTTTAATAATTCAATAGTTATAATTAAGTGACAATATAAAAAAATTTACAATAACAAAATATATATATATATGTGTATATATATATATATATATATTAAATTTTTTAAGATAACTTTTAAATTTTTTGTTAGTGTACTATAATAAAATAAATAATAAGTAAAATTATAAAAAATAATGATAGCCCAAATAATAACCAATTAAACAAATATAAACTAATTTTTATGTATTTTTAGGGAGGTGTGTTAAAAAATTTAATAATCGTGCTATGATCTATATTATTACATTTCCATCTATATTATTATCAAAAGAGTAGTTGTTCATGAAATAGTGCACATGGCTTCTTACAAACATTTTAAGCATTTAATTCATCAGAACCAATTAAAAAATGAAAACTAACATATATATCTTCTTTTGATTCATTACTATTTTTCATCGTATCAAGAAATATCACTATCAATTTATTTTTAATTCTTTCAAAAATCATATTTTCTAAATGTACAATTTACCATATATATATATATATATATATATATATATATATATATATAATATTTTGTTTCAATTGATTGTCATTGCAGGTTCTGCAATGGCACTTACCGTATCATTAAATATTATAGAAAACGCTTTATGTCCATTATCAAAAAAAGAAAAAAGGAAACGTTTTATGTAATATTCATGCCTGAACGAAATAAGCAAACGATTTAATGGAATAAGATTTTTTTAATATTATTACATAAATAGGAAAACACTTTAAACGCTGTAACTGATATGGATCTTGCTCAATTATTTGCCTACATACATCCATTCTAAACAAAATAGAGTTAAGCAAAATTTTAAATTTTTGTTTCTAGTTAGTTTCTGCAAAAATAATTAACATTTTTAAGTTTTTAAAAATTTATTGTGTAATCAGTTTTATTCTCTCTCGAAACTTGATATATATTTTTGAATGTCTTTTATATAGGCATATTTACAACCTATTAAAAAGTTCCTCTACCAAACAATGTGTTCGAAATTCAATTTTTAAATCTATATTATTGTTATTTATGTCTTAAATTTATAACATTTAAAAATTCATATTTAATTCATATTAAGTAAAACATTTTAAATTTTTAAGAAACTATAAATTTTAAATAATTTAACATGTTCCGTTCTAACATGGCACGATAATTTCGTAGACTACAAATCTAAATTTTTTTTACATGGACTAAAAACAAATTTTAAACTTTAAAAATTTATTTAACCCATTTTTTTATAAGAAAAAAGTGGAAGTAGACTATACAGTCATGTAATGGTTTTTTTAGGTACAATTTCTATAAATCAGTTTCATTTTCTAAATATTAAAAAATAAATAGTTTTGAGTTTCTTCTAATATTAATATTTAATAGTGCTAATTTTGTGAGAACAAATAGTAAGTTGTTAAATATTAGAAATTCAAATTCTAGTTAAATTATTATTATTATTATTATTATTATTATTATTATTATCTATTTTTTGTTAATATCATTTATGTCCAATAAATCCTCTTAAATTATTTCCTTTCTTTAAGAAAAATTTGAAAATAATCCGTAACTGTCTCCTTTCAAAATTATTTTATTTTTTGAGGGAGCCTTTAAAGATAATTACAATAAAAATTGAAAATTGAATTTTCATAAATTTTATTGCTTTTATTGTTCATTAGTATATTTGCTTTTATTGTTCATTAGTATATTTGCTTTTATTGTTCATTAGTATATGATTTGAATTTGTCTTAACATGTAATTAATGTTTCTAGTTAGTTTCTGCAAAAATAATTAACATTTTTAAGTTTCTAAAAATTTATTATGTAATCAGTCTTATTCTCTCTCGAAACGTGATACATATTTTTGAATGTCTTTTATGTAGGCATATTTACAATCTATTAAAAAGTTCCTCTACCAAACAATGAGTTCGAAATTCAATTTGTAAATCTATATTATAGTTACTTATATTAATGATGATATAATATAAAGTTTTATAAAAATTTAAAAGTCTTATAAAATGAATTAATCACCATAATTACCATCGGGTCCTCTAAATTGGAGGGCCGCATCTCCAATCTCTCCTCCTCTACCACTATAGAATGTAACATTAAAACAATTAGGTTTGTCTGTGAATCTATGTGTCAACCATTCTTCAGGTGGAAATTTTTTTCTAGAGTTATTTTGATATGTAACACATCTTAAATAGCACGCATGATTAAATATATCATCATGAAAGTATCCTGAACCCATTGGAGGACTAGGACCGCCCAAAGAAGTTGTTGTTCTACAGCCCCACCCTACTTGATCTGCATATGTCATGTTGGAAAATAAAGATGCTGGAAAATATCCAAGATTCTCATTTTCATTACTCAGCCACCAATTGTTTGTTTTAGGATCCTGACAACATTTGTGAACTATATTACATACAACTTTGCTCATGTTATTTACTGAAAATTTATGTTTGCAAAAATAATAAAATAAGTTTACTATAATTTTTTTTCTTATTATAGAAATTTTAGAGATAACCTGAATAATAGAAATTGCGATCTCAATCATCATTCCACCATAGATAGATGTATTGTCAAAATGTCCACCAAGATAATTTTCATAGCATTTCATCCTTGTAATTGTTTTATTGTGATTGAATTACATTAACCTTTGATATTATGTTCTTGAATGTTCTCTTTATTTGTGTTGTTTTGACTAATTGTGTGTTCTTCTCGTGTATTTTATATTGTTACATAATTTTGAAGCTCACCCCTCGTTACTTGTGTTTGGTGCTTGCGAGAGCGCAGTTATTTCAGGTTATCGGTTGGTGATCCACGCTATGATAGGTGATACTGGGTGGGAGTAATTTGTCGTATTTTATTGAGTTATGAATTAATTTGGATTTTTGTAAATTCGATCGATCAATTGTGTTTTTATGTCATAAATATTTATTTAATAAACCTCAACTATATTCGATATTCAAAGATTTTTTAATTTAAATATTTTTATGCAAGCATTTTGTGTAAGTGTGAGTGTGGCATCCTGAACCTTATAGTTTTAAAAAAAAAAATTATACTTTATTTTGGAATCGCTACGAATCTCTTTCAAAACTAATGCATTTTACTTTCTATTTCAATTTGGGTTTAGGGTGTCACATAAGTGGTATTAGAGTCTGGTTTGTCCAATCAGACCGTGTGGGCGATGTGTCTACTGAGATGGTTTGTGTCCTTGTTAATTGTGTGATTTTTTTTTTTTACTATTATTGATTAGATGTCTATGGAGCTTTTGTTGTGTGCTATGTGAAAATGTTGTGAAATTAACGTGAAGATACGTTGAGTGCTATGACATTCATTGCATTGTACATTATTTAATATTTGATGTTTTTTCAAATTTTGTGTTGGTGGGATTTAATCAAACTTAAAATGGTTAAGATAATTATACAAACTCAGTTACAGATAATTCTAACTTGTTTAAAACAATTGCATAAAAATAGTTGTTCATTTATATGCCTAATGATGTTTAATTTTTCTCTACTTTATAATCTTCTCAGACTCTTAATTTCTACGTTTTAGGTGCTAGACTTTCTAGTTGACATTTTGTAAGAACTTCTTAAGAAGTAAAACATAGTCATGAGTTTAAGGAGGTAATTGAAGTTAAGGTATAGATTATAGGTTTGAGTCTAGTTGTTATAAAAGAGAACATAACCAAGAATTCATAGGCTAGTAATTTAACGAATGTTATGTAGATAATTGTTTTGGTTGATTGTTGCTAAGAGACTTTAGTGATTGTTAAGTTAAAAAGAAAGTGTGTTGCAAATTTTTTTTTTTAAGTCTTGATGATTTATTGTGGTTTAGAGTGTCATGAGAATACTACTACTACCATTAGAGTAGGTCCTGAGAACAAAGAGTATAACTAGTTTTAAGACAAAGTTCACAGCGAGTCTTCAAATGATGAATTTTGAATTGGAGGGATGCATTGTCTTAAGTCAAAGCAACATTAAAAGGAATTTTGGGTTTTCAATTAGGTGAAAAAAAAATAAAAAAATTGGGGACTATTTTCAACGTGCCAAGTTCTTTAAGTAGCATTTTTGTTTTGAAAAGTTAGAAAGAGAGGTTTATTGCTTTTGATCTTTAAATTTGTTTTTGTGTTTTTATTTCATTATGGATCTTAGTTTGTTAAAATTATTGGTCACATATGGATACATCTTTTGTTTCGGTGAGTATTTTTATACAAGTACCCATGTATTTGTGCAAATATATATATATATATATATATATATATATATATATATATATTATAATATAATAACACTTTGTATATGGTTGCTTGAATGAGAAAATATCTTTGTTTATTTGTATGAGAGTAATCGAAAGTAATGATTTCTATTTGATAAAGGTGTGTTCTGTGTTTTTAATGGTCATTCCTTTTATTTTATAGGTTTCTATTATTGCTATTCTCAATTAATTATTATACGTGAGTAATAACTAAAAGAATTCGAACGTGTGATGGAGTGGAAGACGTGACTCACACTTTTTGATTGCGTTAAAAGTCTTTTAATAATTGCTATAGAATTTAATGATTACAATTGTTATTTTTCTGAGTAACTGACTACATAAGTAAGAGGGATTGATCATCCTAGTGACTTATCGTCGATGAAAGAACAATAATAACTCGTTGTTATGATTGGTTTCTAATTTTAGTTTGATTAGTCTAAAACATGTTTGTAACTCAAAGATACATTTAAGTGATCTAATTGTTTGATAAAAAAAAATAGTTTTTACTATAAAAGAAAATAGCAAATTTTTGTGTCATGTGTAAGACATACAATGATATGCACACCTGTAATGGCATAAGTATTTTATTAATAGTGGTAAATTCCTAAGTTATTTGATTAAACTAAATAAATGTATTATATAGATGTATTGGGCCGAATTATTTTAATAAGACCTTAAGTTGTTGTATAAAGTTCCAAGGAACCAATCTTGTGGGTAGAACTACAGAGTGTGCTAGATTTAAATATTGATTACATATGATATATAATACAGGTATTTGGTACTTGTAGAATTGGTATTATGTTTTATTTCACAAACCAACATGTCTGTTAATTGCTTTCATTTTAATATAAGAATTGGATATGATGCTTATGTGTTAGCGTGTTGTTTATCATATTGCATTAGTTATCATGCATAGGTCATTGGATTGTGTATGTTATGTTTTGCTTAGCATGAATTATTTATTTATTTTGAGGTGGATGTCTTAAAATACTTCTTCTTTTAGAAGAATGACAAACGTTGAATTTTAAATGAGTAAGCGTAATTGAATTCTTGCATTTGTTTTCTATGAGTCGTTCTTAGAATATGAACAATTTATGTGATTTCTTTTATTTTTGGAAAACATGGTAAATTCTTTTAAAATGAATTGATTAAAGATGACGCGCCAATACTTATTTATATATCTATTTACTTTATTAGACAACATTAGCTACCATTTTAGGTCATTAAGTTTCATACACTATTTTTAAGTGATTTTAAATACTAATTTAATTATGAGATGCTATGTAAAGATATTTTCTTATTGTACTATGGTTATGCATCTTCGTTATTTGTTTCTATTACGTGCCATGTAGATTCTTAGGTGTGATTCTGATTTTTTTTTTATTTTATATTTTTTTCTAATAATAAAAGACAATCTTAAGTCTCTTTTAGTTCTATTGAAATTTATGAGGTGTCTTGTGTTGAGATTGGAATTGAATGGTTGTGAAATGTAGGAGAGGATAAATTATATAATAAGTTAAGACTTGTGAGAAATAGTGAGATCATAACTTTTGTTGAAAATTTTAGAAATATGGGTTTTATATATAACCCAACTTGATATATAATGATCAGTAACCATGAAATTTCATAATTTTTGTATTAATCAAAAAAGTTTAGATGGTTTTAATTTAAGTCAACTAATTCTTCCTTTTTACAAATAGACAGTATGAGTTGAAGTAAGTTGTAAAGTAGTCAGCTAAATTTAGATATTTAGGTGAGAGTTTTGGTTGTACTTGATGTGAGGAATATGTCAAATTTTTCTAGTTTAATTATATAACTTAGATATTTGAACTTAAGAAGTGACACTGCAGGTGTTTTAATTTTCAATGTGTAGAAAAAAAAACTTAGCGATTATGACAAATTAAGGACATTGGAGTAGAATAATGTTATAGAATCTGACAACTTAGAAAAAAAAAATGGAATAAAAAGATCCTAGTAAGAGTTCTTAAGCAATTGTACTAGTAGTTCAATGAGATTCAAATCTTATGAACCTTTAAGAAGATTAATTGTAAATAAATCTACACTCTTTCATGTCATGAATTTCGGGGACGAAATTCTTTTTAGGGGGATTGAATTGTAACACCCCAAATTTCTAATTAATATATAATGCTAATATTATAATAAATCATAGCATATGTGTATTTGTTGTGGTGTGATAATTTCCTACACATTTTTTCTATCTTAATAATTTATTTATTTAATTATATTAAATATATTTATTTAAATTGATTTTGGACAAACCAAAAAAAAAAAAAAATTTTAAAAAATAAACTAGAGCCACACTACTACATATGTGCTAGTAGCTTACAATTCTAATAAATACTTAGCCGATGCCTTAAGATTGATATGTATATAAATACTTAGGCGAATATGGTCTGTCTCTAAACCCTCGCTGCCACCATTCAAACAAGGATTTTGCTTTCTACCCATAGTTAGCCAATATCTCCCTGGATCACAAGTACCGTAAGCCCCCATATCTAATCTTTTTTAATTTTAATTTCAATCCCTTCCTACATATTAACAAATCAGCCACAATCACATAATTATATTTTAAGTCTATTACACACGGATCGTTGTTCTCAGTTGTGATTTTGCCGGCTACTACTATCGGATTAAAGAATCAAGCAAATATTATTGTTTACAGGATCTTTGATTTCGTCTGGTTAGTCTCTCATTATTTTTAAATTATTGTCAAAACCTACCGTTTGTGTCACTATTAGTTGAGTTTTCTTCCGATGATTTAGTTACCGTCCTTTCCATATTTTATTTGATAATTTAGATTCATGATTAAAATAAAATACTGACTATATTTTATTTATTAATTATATTCTGTTTGAATACCAATTATTTATAGAATAAATTTTGTTAATAAAAATAGTGTTTTCAATAGAATCAGTAAAATTGGTTTGCAAAGGTATCATAGCACAATATGGTCCAAATAAATAAATCTTGCTAGTTTCAAAAACAAAGAACTTGCACATATCACTTTATTTAATTTAACTAATTTATTTTTTTGACATGTTTTATTTTGTTATTTCATAGTTTATGTTATTAGTATTCCTTAATACTACATGCACTATTAATATTAGCATACTGATTTTAGCTTACTACGTTTGTTTAACATCCAAAGACTTTAGTTATTCTAATTATAATTTAAAATTGTTACAGTGTTTATTGCATTGTAAGTTTTTAAGATAGCATATACTGCATTTATATATACGTGCCTACAATTTAAAATTTATATCTTAAAGAGTCTAATTCTATTTTTGCAGCCAATAGCTTTGTTACTTTCCTTTCGATACGTACCATATATTGTTAGAATATTGCAATATCAAAATGATACACACACTATATTTACTTAGTAATATATAATTCTGTTATTTTTCATTTATTTCAAATAAGATGTCTGTTTATATTAATATAATCATAAGCATGCGTAGTATTAAACATTTTTGGATGATATTGCAAATAGTAAACAGTTTATTTATCTATTGGAGCAAGTAATTAATCTGTATTTGGTTGTTGCGTTGCGTTGATTTATTTATTTTTCGTGGATTATTAGAGACGGGAGTCGACGAAGACGCGACAAGTTAGCAGATCAGATTCGTTGGGCGAAATCTTCAATTGAGGTAAGGGGTGAGAGGAGGTTCGACTTTATGAGTATAAAATAACGTGGGATGAACGGAAATACCAAAATTCTCAGATATTCATCCGGGGCTTACTACGTAAGGTTGAACCCTATTGAGTAATAATAATTAATTAATAAAATATGAACGGTAATAGTGAGGACTAATATATAATTTAGCAACCTATAGAATTGTCGTGAATCTATTTATATCAAGATTGCATGCTGTCTGATTTTATGAAACGTTATGTTGATTGTTACTGTATGAATGATATGTACTGGAGTGTTCTTGCTGCTTGATTGAAATTGTGATATTATTTGAAAGTGCCACCTGGTTGATTTTTTTATTGCGATTGATAAGATTGGATTGTGCATTGTGAGTAGTGTAAACCAAATATTGGGATTGTATTGTGATTGACTGATATACATATATAATGATGAATATTGTGAAGTCAAACTGAAACTTATTTAGTTGTGATGATCGAGTAAGTCTGAGATATGTGTTGTAGATTTTGGAGTTACGATTATTTTGTCATCATATAGGGAGGATTTGACAAACCTAGTGATTCGGGGAAGTACAACTGAATGAGCATGATCGTGGAGGGCTACAGTCGAACTGTAAGGTAAGACTGATAGACCTTGGGGGTACATCTAGTGGGGAATTCCTAAGTAGATTAGTGGGTTATTCCCTAAGGCCGGGAGCTACCGTGCAACACAAGAGTACCCCGACTGTCGCGTATATGTGTCTTAGGTTGAGTTGAGGGTATCTATGAGGACTTGGTCATTCATGAATTATCCGTCTACTCTTGTAGTGGCATAGTATCAGACATCCTAACCAAATACTTCAGAGTAGAATGGTACCAAATGAAGAAGTATAGAGTATAGGACATGCATAGCATTTCATCCTTGTAACTGTTTTATTGTGATTGAATTAGATTAACCTTTGATATTATGTTCTTGAATGTTCTCTTTATTTGTGCTGTTTTGACTAATTGCGTGTTCTTCTCGTGTATTTTATATTGTTACATAATTTCGAAGCTCACCACTCGTTGCTTGTGTTTGGCGCTTGCGAGAGCATATCATGCGCATTAAATACAAGTTTTTAGTTGTTTATATACAATGGCCACACCATAAGGCCAAAATTGACACTATTTTGTATTTGAAGACATTAAAAGAATATTTATTAGAGTTGTTCGACTTTGGTTCGTCTGCACGTGATAATCATCCATTATCACGTGACAATCTTATGATTTCAATAGTATTAATTTGCATATATTTTCACTTGACTTATGTGTAACAAAATAGAAAGTCTTAATTGGCCTAATAAGAAAACAATATTGAATACGGAATGTGCAAATATTTTTCTATAAATTTAATATTTGCAGGTTCAAGTCTTCACTTCAAATCTTAATTTTGTTCTCTACTAGAATATCATGCTATTGTCTAGGAATGAACTCATACATCCAAAGAAGACTAACCAATAGACGGACATTTTTTTAACTACTTCAAAGAAAAATTAAAAGCAAAAATGAAAACACCTTTTCTTTTTTCTTCGATCTTCTGCCTTTTCTTTCTTCTTCATCTTTCGGCATGTATGCTCAACCATTAAAAAAATAGGAATGAACACCCAGAAAAACAAACTTTACTCATAATTTACTACATTTTTCTATATAATAAAAATACACGCATATAAGGTTTAATAGAGGAAATATTCTTTAGCCAATCACAAAGAAGAAGAAATTGAAGACATAATATACACATATTATGATTTTAGAATGTATTTAGCATTGAAGTTAGACTCTCAGCTCCGAGAGAGATGCGGTTTAATTGCATTGATTGTGTCTCCAAGTTCCTCGCGGGTGGTTTAATTGCACATACTCCGACGATAAAGTTAGTTTTTGTAATTGAGTGATAGGTATTTAGGTCAAAATAATTGTGTACCTATGTTCCTTCAGGTATCCTTTTATATCATCCTTCTAAGGTTTCTGGAATTCCGTTATTATAATCAGAGAGAGGGATCCATGATTTTTGAATCACCCTCTAATTAGGGACACATGTATCTTTTTGCGTAGGACGATGGTAACCACCTATGAGTCGAAATCATTGTTGAATGGCCATCAAGTGGCCTAGGATGACGACACAGGTGAGCTATCATGGTCCATTGTGATTTGATCCTATACTCGGCCATCCTATACCTAAGATCAAAGGTATATATGAACTGTCATGGTAGTTTGATTCTAAATCTCTGTTTTGAGTAGAGTATGCCCTACTTTGATAACCTTCCACATCATGCTCAATCGGTGAGGGACACTGTTGTATTGGTCCACTCTATTGTATATTAGGGCTGTAAGACTTGTCGTCGGCCTAGAACAAAATACAAAATATTTTATGGAAACAAAAAAAAGTCAAATCCTATAAGAGTCTTATCTTTAGAGGTAAAACTTTGGAGGCTGATTACTAGAGTAATATCCTTACACTCAGTCACATAGAGGAAGATCCTTAGAGGCATCTCCTTTAGAAGGCACACGTTGTTCCTTTCCTCTGATCTGTCCTTTTATTTTGTTTCCTCTTAATATGCTTGCTTCCTCTAATGGACGCGTTTCCTTTGATCCGAGGCGCTTTCTCTGATCGACACACTTTCACTGATCTGGGGCGCTTCCTCTGATCCTGGGAACTTTCTATGATTCTGGGTGCTTCCTCTTATCCATTTGTTTTCTTCTAATTTATTTTCTACACACTCAATTAAATTATTAGTGCATTAAACTATCCCCACAAAATATCTTTTATTGTCATCAAAACAAGATACATAATTGTTCTACAAATCATATAGATTCTAACAATTTAAACTCGGTATCTTGAGACTACAAGACTATGCTATTACCATGAGGCTAACACTTCAAATGTAATAAAGTAACAAATTAAATATCCTTTGAATAAAAGAGAAATACCAACAAAATTTAAATGTAATCATTCCAATAGTATTTTGTCAACTCTATTTGTTTTTTTGACAAGGTCTACTCTATTATTATATTCTTGTTATATATGCTTCAAAATTTGATATGTAATCTATAAATACTCAGTGTCAATAAAATTTGAGATTCATGCACTGTTATTAAGTAATAGCTTAGAATTTTTAATTATTTTTAATTCGATACAAAATTTAGTAACCAAATCTCTTGATTTTGATCTAAATTTTTACTTTAAAATGTTTTTTTTTTCTTAACGACAATTTAATTATTTCCTAACGGAAGGAAAGCCCACCTCTGCTTTGCTAATTAAATTTAACGACAAAAAGTAAATAAACTTTAAAATGTACCGGATCGGTTTTATTAATACAAAACTTTATTTTTAAATAAAATTGTTTTCTCCCACGATCACACATCAAGCAAACATCATAAAACTAAACAACAAATCCTTAGTACCTAAAATGTTGGTGTAAAGAATTTGTTCCATCACAACAAATTAAAAATCGTAAAATAAATTAAGCAAACATGAGTCACCTCAGAAACACATAATCAAGTTAAAATTTAACTATATATATGCGAGTTATGTATGCTCCAAGCAACTACATGATCCAGATTTAACCGGCCACAGAGACGTCCACAAAGATGCATGTTTCATTTCATGATGATAACGAATTTTAAAGTACATATTACTAGCCACTTAGGAAACCACACAACTAAAGTCAACAACATTAGCAAATACACAAATTAAGAAAGCAATTTTGGCAAAAAAGAAGAGAGAAAATTGAAATTCAATTTGGCGATGATGGTGATGATGATGACGTAAGAAAAGCAAGGGAAAAAGACTACGTTTCCCTTTTTTTTTTTTTTTTTATTTATAATGGAAAATTTAGAGATTTAGGAGAAAACAAAAAAAAGACGTAGAAAAAGAATAAGAATAAGAAGACGCTAATACGTAGACTACCATTTAATTTGTTTATAAATAAACATCACAAGAAAAATATTGTCTAGGATTCTTTTTTGTGATCAAAATATAAGTCATTATATTTAAAAGAGAGTAATAACATTTTTTCCTCGATTGATTGCATTAAAAAAAATCACTTTCAGTTTGTATTGGTGACATTATTATGGTTTATTTCTGTCAAAAATATGTTTTATATATAATTTCATCAATGAGATCTTAACATCGATAACAAATTTCAATTAGGATTTGAATTTAGATTCTTCGAAACGATCTAACTATAATTAAAATTCATTAAACACTTGACTTCAATCACTTAATTAAATATTTTTCGTTTCTTGTAAATTATTTTTATTTATGATTTGGATTGTACATGGAACGGGGAATTGCTTGCATCAAATATGTTGCAAGGAAATGAGATAAAAAAATTGGGAGGAAGATAAAAATTTCATCATTACCACGAGTGTGAATTAAGACAAAGTAATCTATTTTGTCTTTAGAAAAAACGACAAAGTAATTTATAGCATCGCTATTATGTACTTTCTTTTTAATTTAAATATATTTGTTTTTTTAATAACTAATTCAATATATTATTTATAACACATTTCTTCAAGCTTATTATGCCCGAGGTTTTAGATTGTTTTCAACTTTATACTATTGTTGACGATGACAATAATTTTAACAAATAAAATTGGCCACAGTAATAATACATATTGGAAATGTTTGTGACTTTCAATTACTACATCTAAATAATGTTTGTGAATTTCAATTACTACCAATAAATAACACTTGAAGCAAATTTAAGGTAACAATAAACAAGATTTTATTGGAAAGAAACTGCACCTATTAATGATGATATAAATATATTTATAAAAATTTAAAAGTCTTATAATATGAATTAATCACCACAATTACCACCGGGTCCTCCAAATAGGAGGGCCGCATCTCCAATCTCTCCTCCTCTATCACCAAAGAATGTAACATCATAACAATTAGGTTTGTCTGTGAATCTATGTGTCAACCATTCTTCAGGTGGAAAATTTTTTCTAGAGTTATTTTGAAATGTAATATATGTAAAATAACACGCATGATCAAATATATAATCAGGAAGGTATCCTGAACCCATTGGAGGACTAGGACTGCCCAAAGAAGTTGTTGTTCTACCGCCCCACCCTACTTGATCTGCAGATGTCATGTTGGAGAATAAAGATGCTGGAAAATATCCAAGATTCTCATTTTCATTATTCAACCACCAATTTTTTGTTATAGGATCCTGGAAACATTTGTGAACTATATTACATACAAATTTGCTCATGATATTTACTGAAAATTTTTGTTTGCAAAAATAATTAAATAAGTTTAATATAATTTTTTTTTCTTATTATAGAAATATTAGAGATAACCTGAATAATAGAAATTGTGATCTCACTCATCAATCCACCATATATAGATGTACTGTTAAATCTTCCACCAAGGTAATTTACTTTGCTTGTTTGAACAAAACCCGAACATAATAAATTGAAGCATCCGGTACTCTTAAAATTATCTTTCTGTCATTGTTGAACACATCACATAAAATATCGAAGAAAGTAAAATATTATTATTATAATTAACCTTAAATGAATAATAAGATAAAGTAATTTATTCTTGTAAACCAAAATATTATTTTATTGAAAAAAGTTATGTTATGAGGTTTATAAACTCTAAATTGTTAGAAGAAATTAAAAAATGAGATTAAAAACAATTTGTACCGTCCATATTGTATAGAGATGAGTTGCATCATCATTATATAACTCTGGAGCCACCTAATATCAATTGATGATATCAAATTGACATATCATACACAAATAATTTTGTGTGTGAAAAGTATATGTGAAAATATATAATCACCAAAATGAAACTTACATGCCATCCAAAGCCAATTAAGTTAGTGTCATCTATAGCTCCATTTCGAACCCACATAATTGAGGAACTTGATTGGTCCTTTTCAACTTTTACATCATAAATGCTATTTGATCCACTAACTCCAAAATAAGAAAACCATAGAGGATTTACTGTTCTGAGAGAAACATGTGCAACCTATAAATAAAATAGATTGATCATATAATTACTCTATAGTTGAAAAAAAAAAGTGAAAGCATTTAAAACTGATAGGGATAAAAGAAAAACTTACATGATTACCGGGAGAATTCTCAAATATAAAATTATTAAAAAATAATTTGCCTCGGATGAGATCTTCCTTAGTTGTCCTTCTAATAGGAACGGTTCCTATTGGACATTGGTCCTTTGTAAGCCCAAATATTGCCTTATTTGATGAACTCTTCACACTGACTTTTTTTATTTCATTTTGAAAACTGGGTTTTCTCTAAAGTTAAACAAATAAAAATTAACATTAGAAGAAAATTAAAGTTTATTCATATTTCTTGTCATTAAAATATGATTCATACCTGCAACTTATGATTCATTAGCAAAGGATGATCAAAGGCTGGTTGCTTATTAATATCAACGCAATCAACAATGTATCCAAATTTTCTCTATAAAGACCAAAATCAAACATAGGAAAATTTAGTAAGATCAAGTTTAACAAAAAGAAGCATAATCAAACAAGAAAAAGAATACAAAGATATATAATAAAAGTGTGTAATACATGAATACTCTTGACAGGAGACTTATTAAGTACTTTCAACTCTTTCTCTATTTCCAAATCATCCACTATACCATCAAATCGATGACCAGTAATGCTAGCCACCAAACACAAGAAAAACAACAGTATATTGATCATATTTTTAGAATATATCTTGTAAAAAAAATAACTTAGTGATGAATCATAGTTTAGTGTCGTCTCTTTTTATATATATGATGCAAGGGAAATAGCTATAATATTTGCACCAAATTTTGATAAAATACTTAAGGTCATAAATATGAAATAATATTTTATTTTGATTGCGTATATATTTTTAATTATCTTAACAATTAATTTCTTGGATTCATTTAACTGAAATAAAATATTAACAATGTAATTGGAATTGCTTAAATGGAAATTTGAGGCGTTCACATTTATGAACAATGAACAGTTTTTCTGTGCATATTAATATATTTGAATAAAAATTATTCGTTTCCCCATTTGAATATATATCTGAAATCAAATCAGTGAAAACCGATAAGAAATCAAGTGTTTGCATATTGATTCAATTGAAAATTAAAGTTTAATAT
>JBBPBQ010000004.1:43504515-43543297 GCA_037974755.1 Cicer yamashitae
AACAGTAATTTTGTTATTTAAAGATAATATATATATATATATATATATATATATATATATATATATATTATATCATGTCTAGATGATATGTATATCAAATACATGACACAATAAAACGTTAGCTTGTTGATTAACATGTGTGTATCAAACACGTGATATGATAATGTTTATCATGTCATTATATTATCATATCGCTATCCAACTTTATATTTTATCATGTCTATATCATATCATGCGCATTAAATACAAGTTTTTAGTTGTCTATATACAATGGCCACACAATAAGGCCAAAATTGACACTATTTTGTATTTGAAGACATTAAAAAAATATTTATTAGAGTTGTTTGACTTTGGTTCGTCTGCACGTGACAATCATCCATTATCACGTGACAATCTTATGATTTCAATAGTATTAATTTGCATATATTTTCACTTGACTTATGTGTTACAAAATAGAAAGTCTTAATTGGCCTAATAAGAAAACAATATTGAATACGGAATGTGCAAATATTTTTCTATAAATTTAATATTTGCAGGTTCAAGTCTTCACTTCAAATCTTAATTTTGTTCTCTACTAGAATATCAGGCTATTGTCTAGGAATGAACTCATACATCCAAAGAAGACTAACCAATAGACGGACATATTTTTAACTACTTCAAAGAAAAATTGAAAGCAAAAATGGAAACACCTTTTCTTTTTTCTTCGATCTTCTGTCTTTTCTTTCTTCTTCATCTTTCGGCATGTATGCTCAATCATTGAAAAAATAGGAATGAACACCCAGAAAAACAAACTTTACTCATAATTTACTACATTTTTCTATATAATAAAAATACACGCATATAAGGTTTGATAGAGGAAATATTCTTTAGCCAATCACAAAGAAGAAGAAATTGAAGACATAATATACACATATTATGACGATAAAGTCCGTTTTTATCATTGAGTGATAGGTATTTAGGTCAAAATAATTGTGTACCTATGTTCCTTCAAGTATCCTTTTATATCATCCTTCTAAAGTTTCTGGAGTTCCGTTATTATAATCAGAGAAAGGGATCCATGATTTTTGAATCACCCTCTAATTAGGGACACATGTATCTTATGGCGTGGGACGATGATAACCACCTATGAGTCAAAATCATTGTTGAATGGCCATGAAGTGGCCTAGGATGACGACACAGGTGAGCTATCATGGTCCATTGTGATTTGATCATATACTCGGCCATCCAATACCTAAGATCAAAGGTATATGTGAACTGTCATGATAGTTTGATTCTAAATCCCGGTTTTGAGTAGAGTATGCCCTACTTTGATAACCTTCCACATCTTGCTCAATCGTTGAGGGACATTGTTGTATTGGTCCACTCTATTGTATATTAGGGCTGTAAGACTTGTCATCGGCCTAGAACAAAATACAAAATATTTTATGGAAACAAAAAAAAGTCAAATCCTATAAGAGTCTTATCTTTAGAGGTAAAACCTTGGAGGCTGATTACTAGAGTAATATCCTTACACTCAGTCACATAGAGGAAGATCCTTAGAGGCATCTCCTTTAGAAGGCACACGTTGTTCCTTTCCTCTGATCTGTCCTTTTATTTTGTTTCCTCTTAATATGCTTGCTTTCTCTAATGGACGCGTTTCCTTTGATCCGAGGCGCTTTCTCTGATCGGCACACTTTCACTGATCTGGGGAGCTTCCTCTGATCCTGGGAACTTTCTATGATTCTGGGCACTTCCTCTTATCCATTTGTTTTCTTCTAATTTATTTTATACACACTCAACTAAATTATTAGTGCATTAAACTATCCCCACAAAATATCTTTTATTGTCATCAAAACAAGACACATAATTGTTCTACAAATCATATAGGTTCTAACAATTTAAACTCGGTATCTTGACACTACAAGACTATGCTCTTACCATGGAGCTAACACTTCAAATGTAATAAAGTAACAAATTAAATATCCTTTGAATAAAAGAGAAATACCAACCAAATTGAAATGTAATCATTCCAATAGTATTTTGTCAACTCTATTTGTTTTTTTGAAAAGGTCTACTCTATTATTATATTCTTGTTATATATGCTTCAAAATTTGATATGTAATCTATAAATACTCAGTGTCAATAAAATTTGAGATTCATGCACTATTATTAAGTAATAGCTTAGAATTTTTAATTATTTTTAATTCGATACAAAATTTAGTAACCAAATCTCTTGATTTTGATCTAAATTTTTACATTAAAATGTTTTTTTTTTCTTAACGACAATTTAATTATTTCCTAACGGAAGGAAAGCCCACCTCTGCTTTGCTAATTAAATTTAACGACAAAAAGTAAATAAACTTTAAAATGTACTGAATCAGTTTTATTAATACAAAACTTTATTTTTAAATAAAATGGTTTTCTCCCACGATCACACATCAAGCAAACATCATAAAACTAAACAACAAATCCTTAGTACCAAAAATGTTGGTGTAAAGAATTTGTTCCATCACAACAAATTAAAAATCGTAAAATAAATTAAGCAAACATGAGTCACCTCAGAAACACATAATCAAGTTAAAATTTAACTATATATATGCGAGTTATGTATGCTCCAAGCAACTACATGATCCAGATTTAACCAGCCACAGAGACGTCCACAAAGATGCATGTTTCATTTCATGATGATAACGAATTTTAAAGTACATATTACTAGCCACTTAGGAAACCACACAACTAAAGTCAGCAACATTAGCAAATACACAATTTAAGAAAGCAATTTTGGCAAAACAGAAGAAAGAAAATTGGAATTCATTTTTTTTTTTGGTTTTTTTATTTGTGATGAAAAATTTAGAGATTTAGGAGAAAACAAAAAAAAGACGTAGAAAAAGAATACGAAGACGCTAATACGTAGACTACCATTTAATTTGTTTATAAATAAACATCACAAGAAAAATATTATCTAGGATTCTTTTTTGTGATCAAAATATAAGTCATTATATTTAAAAGAGAGAAATAACATATTTTCCTCGATTGATTGTGTAAGATCAGATGTGCACCTAAGAGGGGGGGGGGTGAATTAGGTGTTTGGAAATTTAATTAGTTTTCAGACTTCTAGTGATCGATTTTTGTGTTTAATGATGGCAGGTGAAAGAGTAAATAACAATAGGTAAATGAACACAGCAGATTTATCCTGGTTCCCCTTATAACCAAGGGTACATCCAGTCCTCTTGCTCACCACAAGAGATTTTCTTCACTATTGTCAGAATATGTACAAATCCTCACCCTAGGACCTTTGCTACAATCTTCTAACAAACCTTCTAGGATAGCACACCACTATCTTAGATAAAACACTTAAAGAAAGTACAACTTTCTTTTACAAAACACTTGTGATTTTGATAAGTGTATAGGAGTAAGAAAGAGGTAGAATGATAACAATCCAAGATTAATTCAAGTACGTTGAGAACCTTAGTTAAGGATATGAAAATGATATGCAAGTACTTGAATTTATGAAAATGACTTTGAGAAAAATTCAGAATAGTTTGTTCAAAGTCTTTAAAGTTGTGTAGTAGGATTGATGTTGGTGAATCTGAAGTTATGATGTATTTATAGTCCATAAACATCTCTTCAGATTCGTGGCCATTGATCCAAGAGGTTTGAGGAATAATTGCAATGTTTTAGATTCGATTCAGAACTGAAAAATTGCATTGCTTCCAGTTGTATTCGAATACAGGCTAGGTGTATTCGAATACACCTCTTTGCAACGTTCAAATTTATTCAAATTTAACACTGTGTAGCCGAATACACATGGATGTAGTCGAATACAGATTGGTCAATTTTGCCACTGACTTGCTGGGTGTATTCGAATACATCAGGATGTAGCCGAATACAGATGAAGGGTTTTAGCTACTGACTTAGCAATTTTTCATCTGTATTCGAATACACGATGTTGTATTCGAATACACTTTTGTATTTTGTCAAAAATATTAATTCTAATACTTTGAAAATATAATTTTTGACTTTCGAAAATATTGTTTATGCATATGTAAGGATGTAAGGTTCTCTTTGTATTTGAACTATGGGTTGTATCATTTACCTTTACATAAAACATCTATTTTAATACATCAATAGGATGTTTGGAGACTTCTTGGAGACTTCTTCGTTTTGAGCTTGTCGCTTTGAGCATTATCACCATTGGTCTTTTGTATCATCAAAAACATGTATTTTACATTCTCCCCCTTTTTGATTATGACAAAACCATTTGTTTTTTATTGATAATTTGCATCATGCTCCCCCGTAATGTATGCGCATCATACTCCCCCGTAATGTATGCGTACTTCTGAGATGGATGATCAAAGGAGTATGTGTGTTGAGTTCCTACATGGATAGTTTAATGGACAACAAAATACCATATTTTCTCCCCCTTTTGACATGATCAAAAAGAAGAAGACGAGCAATAATATAAACAGAAGAAAATCATAATAAGCCAATAATCGTCACATAGGAAACAAGCAGGCAGATAAAGTCACATAAGAGTCATAATACAACGTCAAAACGGAATGGAAATTAGCAGAGATTACAGCATACCAAAACAGGAAAGTAAGCAGAACCTAGAAAACAAAATGCCAACTAGTCCTAGGAAACTAAATGCGAATCAGTGATGGCCAGGCGGGAGATGGAGATGATCAATTTTGTCGGGTAAAATACACATCTCATGAATCAGGCTGCTCTAGTTGGTTGCGATGGTGGATTCGATAGTCTGAAAGCGAGTAGCAACCGAAGCAGTGAAATCGGAGAGGCAGGTCTGAAGAGAATCAAGTTTGGCCATAACCATGCGATTAGAGATATAATCATCATCAGATGCGGTATCTTCGACGTCATCATCGTCAGGAGCAGCATCAGTCGCAGTGGTAGTAGCGCCATCAGGAGTAGCAGAAGTTTGACCAAGATCACTCATATGTATGTACTTCTGAAGCGGTTCGTGCCAAACAATTTTCATGCTAGGGAGAACACTTAAATCCAACAGATTGTCCTTTGTAACAGTATACAAAACTTCCTCAGAGAAGTCCACTCCGAAGTGTTCGAGAATACGAGTGACCTCCTTGGCGTAAGGCAAACCAACAGCCTATCTGGACGTAAACATGACTGATTTAACGAAATATGCCCAATTGAGAGGAATGCCTTCAAACATATAGTACATAATCTGGAGTGCAAACTCTGAAATCTGAGAATAGTTACCAGCTTTGGGGACCAAAATATAACTCAAGAAATAATGAAGCAAACGATAATCAACAGTGAGATTACTAACACCATATCGTTGCTTAGCAAATTTTGAACCTGCTTGACTACGCTTCTGTTCCATAGTTTGTTTGTTAAAACGACAAAGAGTCACATAAGCATCATATTTGGGAACACCAGACCATTTACAGAGGTTATTTGGACTAGTTTTCTGTCCTTCACAGGGAATTTTCAAAATGTCACCAATAATTCGTGAATCGAGTACAATACTCTTCCCTTTGACACGAGATTTCAGCAATTTTCCATCCCTAGTTAAATTGCAGTAAAAGACCCTAACTAAATCGGGGTAGATAGGACCTTTGTAACTAATAAACTCTTCCATACGTTGAGCTTTAAGTAAAGTAGGAAATTGAAATGCAGAAAAAGAGTCTATAGTACCGAATTTTGGGATGATAAGCCGTTTGTCGGAGTAGAGTGTGCGAAACCGAGCAATTTCTTACGGTGTGTGTAAGAGGCGTGATAAATCCGTGATGTTGGTGCTCTTGGTTCGTTTCTTGGAGGGACCCACGCATGCATGCTTAGTTTTGGGCCCTCGTTTGCGTGCGTCCTGAACAGCGGAGGAGAGTTTGGACATATTGATTGAGAGAAATTCGGGGTTTAGGGTTTGAGTCTGTGAAATCTGAATGAAGGAAGGAAAGGGGTAGTTTGTGATCAGGATTGGAAGGAATAACGAAGGTGTAAACAGTTTGTAGAGGAAGACAAGTTGAAAGAAGAAGAAGTTGGTGTTCGAGGAAGACTGTATTCGAATACCTAAAATGAGTGAATGAGTGCAAAACTGTCGCGGCTTTAAATATAACAGAAAAACCTGAAGGTGTAGTCGAATACACTTGAGTGTATTCGAATACAGATGAAAGTTTTCTGATACTGAGTTGTTCTGGCAGGATCTGTATTCGAGTACACTTGGAGACCTAGACTTTGTATTCGGCTACATCTTCCATTTAGGTGAAAACAGAAGGGAATAAGGCATATAGAACATACCAAATACGGGATATAATCACAAATATAAGGTCAGGTAGACGTATGTAAGCATAGATGACTTTAATTTTAGCATTTTATCAAGAGAAAAACTAATACCTTTTGAATAATGATGACAAAGTACCTTATATTTAAAGATCATTTTCACTTAGGATGCTGAGTTCTCGTCGTATTTTGTAAAATGAGTCCTTAGGAAGTGGTTTGGTGAAGATGTCCGCAAGTTGATTATGAGTATCCACAAAGGTTACTTCAACATTTCCTTTAAACACATGATCGCGCAGAAAATGATGTCGTATATCAATGTGTTTAGTCCGAGAGTGCATGATTGGATTCTTTGAAATATTGATCGCACTAGTGTTGTCGCATCGTAACGGAATGCATCCGAGATCAAGTCCATAATCACATAGTTGTTGTTTGAGCCACAAAATTTGTGCACAACAACTTCCTGCTGCTATATATTCAGCTTCAGCAGTACTGAGTGCAACACATGCTTGCTTTTTACATGACCATGATACCAGTGCATTTCCCAAGACATGACAAGTGCCGCTTGTGCTTTTACGGTCAGTTTTACATCCTGTATAATCTGAATCAGAATACCCAACAAGACTACATATACTACCTTTCGGATACCATAGTCCTACGTTGATTGTTCCTTTCAAATATTTCATGATTCTTTTGACTGCCACAAGATGTGATTCTTTGGGATCCGCCTGAAATCTTGCACACAAACAAACACTAAACATAATATCGGGCCGGCTGGCCGTTAGATATAATAGAGAGCCAATCATACCTCGATATTTTGAAATGTCTATTGATATACCGGATTCATCTTTATCAACATATTTTCCTGAACCCATTGGAGTAGCACTTTCTTTGCAATTTTCCATTTTCAAATCCTTTTAGTAATTCTTTGCAATATTTTGATTGATTGATGAAGATGCCATGCTTGAGTTGTTTGATGTGAAGGCCAAGAAAATAGTTTAATTTTCCCATCATGGACATTTCAAATTCTCCTTGCATCATCAATGAGAATTCTTCACATATTTCATTGTTTGTTGAACCGAATATGATATCGTCAACATAGATTTGGACCAGCAAAGTGTGACCATTATTTCGTTTAATAAATAATGTCTTGTCAACTTTGCCTTTTTCAAAACCTTTTTCACACAGGAGGCACTCAATCTGTCGTACCAAGCTCTTGGTGCTTGTTTTAGACCATAGAGAGCTTTCCTTAATTTGAATACATGTGTAGGATTCTTGAAGTCCTCAAAGCCGGGTGGCTGTTTTACATATACTTCTTCATTGATGTATCCAATTAGGAAGGCACTTTTCACATCCATCTGAAATAGTTCAAAGTTCATAGAACAAGCATAAGCAAGTAGTAAACGTCTTGCTTCTAACCTTGCGACCGGAGCAAATGTTTCGTCAAAATCAATTCCTTCTTCTTGATTATATCCTTGGGCGACCAATCTTGCTTTGTTGCGAACAACTATACCATTTTCGTCAAGTTTATTTTTAAACACCCATTTTGTACCAATTATGTGTTTATTTCCTGGATTAGGAACAAGTTCCCATACTTCGTTTCTTTCGAATTGGTTAAGTTCTTCTTGCATTGCAAGTATCCATTGATCATCTTTTAGTGCTTCACCAATTTTGGAGGGTTCGATTTGAGAAACAAATGCCATGTTTAAGCACGCATCTTGTAGTTTAAGTCTAGTTGTAACTCCTTTGTTGATATCACCAATAATGTTATCAATTGGATGATCTCGATGGGTTCTCCATTCCTTTGGGAGTTTATCATTTTCTTTTTCAATGTTGACTTCACTTTCTTGACTTGGTTGATCAATTTGATCTTCTTTACTTGGATCACTACTTTCAATGTCATCATCATCATAAGAAGTAGCTTTGTCCTCTTTCAAGGGGTTAGTTTCATCAAAAGTTACATGTATTGATTCTTCTACAATTAAAGTTCTTTTATTGAAAATTCTAAATGCTTTACTAGATAATGCATAACCAATAAAAATACCTTCATCTGCTTTTTCATCGAATTTTCCAAGGTTGTCTTTTCCGTTATTTAGCACAAAGCATTTGCATCCAAAGACGTGGAAGTGAGAGATATTGGGCTTTCTACCTTTGTAGAGTTCATAAGGAGTCTTCTTAAGAATTGGCCGAATGTTTACTCTGTTAGTAACATAACATGCCGTGTTTACGGCATCCGCCCAAAAGTACTTTGGTAGATTTGAATCACTTAACATAGTTCTTGCAAGTTCTACCAAGGATCTGTTCTTTCTCTCAACAACCCCATTTTGTTGAGGTGTTCTTGGTGCAGAAAAATTGTGGAAAATTCCATTTTCTTCACAGAATTCTTCAAATAATGTATTTTGAAATTCTCTTCCATGATCACTTCTAATTGATACAATTTTGGATGATTGTTCATTTTGGACTAGCTTGGCATAATTTTTAAATGCTTTAAAAGCTTCGTTTTTACTTGCCAAAAATAAGGTCCATGTGTACCTTGAAAAGTCATCAACAATTACTAGTCCATATGAATTTCCACCAAGACTCTTAGTTCTTGTTGGACCAAACAAATCCATGTGTATTAATTGAAGTGGTCTTGAAGTTGATATAACATTTATAGGTTTGAAAGAAGTTTTTGTGTGTTTACCTTTTTGACAAGCGTCACATAATTTATCCTTGACAAATTTCATTTTTGGTAATCCAACAACAAGATCATGCTTGACTAGTTTGTTTAAATGATCCATGTGGATATGTGCAATTCTTTTATGCCATAGCCATGCATCATTGTTGTCGCTTACCAAAAGACATTTCATTTTCAAGGATAAATCGTCAAGATTAAGTATAAAAATATTCTTGAAACGTTTACCGATAAATTGAATTTCACTTGTTGCTGCATTTTGAATGATGCACTCTTCTTTGTTGAAGACTATCTTGTGTCCTTTGTCACATAGTTGGCTAATGCTTATGAGATTATGCTTTAGGCCTTCAACATACAGAACATCTTCAATTGACGGAGAAGGTGCTGTTCCAACTTTTCCAATACCTAAGGTTTTTCCTTTATTATTATCTCCATATACTACATATCCTTTTGATTCAAGGGTTAAGACTGAAAATTTTATTATGTCACCCGTCATGTGTTTGGAGCACCCACTATCTAAGTACCACAAATTTGAAGTACTTTGTGTGCACACCTACAAAATTGAAATCAAATTTTATTAGGTACCCAAAGTGCTTTGGGTCCTTGGGGGTTAGTACCTTTCTTGACCCATATGCAATGCCCTTTAGGAATGCTAATGTTTCTTACATGACAAGCATTAGGTGTGTGTCCATGAATACCACAATATGAACAAGTAGGAATTTTACTAGTATATGTATGAAATTTATTTTTAGTAATTTTCTCCTTATAAGGATGTCCTTTTTGTAAAATTGTAACATTTCCTTGATTGGTTTGAGTACTTGATTTGACAAAAATGGTCTTATTTGTGCTTGGTTTGTCAAATTTAGAAAATCCAAGACCACTTTTATCGTTTGAATATCTTTGCATGTTTAGGACATTTTCCAATCCTATATGTCCTTTTTCATATCTTTCAATCACTCTGTTTAATTGAACAATTTTAAATGAAAGGGAGTCACATTTATTGCATGTAAAATTCTGCTTTGATTTTTCAGCATCTTTTTCCATAATGTCAATTTTTTCTTTAAGACATGAAATTTGTTTCTTTTGTATTGACACTTGTTTAAGCAGATTTTTACATTCAACAAGAAATTCCTTTATAGCATTTTGGGCTTCATTGTATTCTATGATTAATTCATTATTAGTTTTATTATAATGAAGAGTGTTTAAGTTACTGACCTCTTCGTCATCTGAATGATGTGAAGCCATTAGTGCAACATTAGCACATTCATCACTTTCAGTTTCTGATGATGAACTTATATCGTTATCTTCCCACGCTATATATGCTTTCTTGAAGTCTTTTCTTTTACCGGCATTCTTCTTGATAAGATTTGGGCAGTCTACTTTGATATGTCCTTGTTTTCCGCATTCAAAGCATGTGAAATTTTGGTTGGAAGTAGAGCTATCTTTCTTTCTGAAGTTCTTCTTTTTGAAGTTTCTGTCATTTTTAAGAAATTTACCGAATTTCTTAACCAGGAAGTTAATATTTTCGTCTTCATCAGAAATTTCGTCTTTGACTACTTCCTTTGATTCGGTCTTCAGAGCAATGTTTTTGCTCTTCTTTTCTTGGGTTTCATTTTGCTCCAATCTTCCAAGTTCAATTTCATGTTCTTGGAGTTTGCCAAATAATGCGGAAAGTAACATCTTGGATAAGCTTTTCTTTTCTGATATTGCTGTTACCTTTGGTTGCCATGCCCTAGTTAGTGACCTTAATACTTTCAGATTTAGTTCATCGTTGGAGAAAATCTTTCCAAGGGCTGTCAAATGATTTGTTAAGTGGGAGAATCTTTTATGCATGTCTAATATAGATTCTCCAGGCTGCATACGAAATAATTCATACTCTTGGGAAAGTGTATTAAGTTTGGATCTTTTTACCTCTACGGTGCCTTCATGGGTTACTTCCAATGTGTCCCATATCTCTTTGGCTGTTTTACAATGAGATACGCGGAAAAATTCATCCATACCTAATGTTGATTGTAAAATGTTTTTAGCCTTTTTATCAAACAGCACTTTCCTTTTATCGTCATCGGTCCAGGAATTTTTTATCTTGATTTCTTCTTTGTCATTGATTACTGTTGTTGGGATGTAAGGACCATTTTCGACAGCATCCCATATATCGTCTCCCTGTGCCTCAAGATATGCTTGCATGCGTATCTTCCAAAAATCATAATGCTCACCGACGAAACATGGTGGTTTGTTACTGCTACCACCGTCTCTGAAAACTGGTTGTGCGGAAGCCATGAGTTATTGATCTAGGAGTAAGTTACCTTGAACCTGCTCTGATACCAATGGTAAGATTAGATGTGCACCTAAGAGGGGGGGGTGAATTAGGTGTTTGGAAATTTAATTAGTTTTCAGACTTCTAGTGATCGATTTTTGTGTTTAATGATGGTAGGTGAAAGAGTAAATAACAATAAGTAAATGAACACAGCAGATTTATCCTGGTTCCCCTTATAACCAAGGGTACATCCAGTCCTCTTGCTCACCACAAGAGATTTTCTTCACTATTGTCAGAATATGTACAAGTCCTCACCCTAGGACCTTTGCTACAATCTTCTAACAAACCTTCTAGGATAGCACACCACTATCTTAGATAAAACACTTAAAGAAAGTACAACTTTCTTTTACAAAACACTTGTGATTTTGACAAGAGTATAGGAGTAAGAAAGAGGTAGAATGATAACAATCCAAGATTAATTCAAGTACGTTGAGAACCTTAGTTAAGGATATGAAAATGATATGCAAGTACTTGAATTTATGAAAATGACTTTGAGAAAAATTCAGAAAAGTTTGTTCAAAGTCTTTAAAGTTGTGTAGTAGGATTGATGTTGGTGAATCTGAAGTTATGATGTATTTATAGTCCATAAACATCTCTTCAGATTCGTGGCCATTGATCCAAGAGGTTTGAGGAAGAATTGCAATGTTTTAGATTCGATTCAAAACTAAAAAATTGCATTGCTTCCAGTTGTATTCGAATACAGGCTAGGTGTATTCGAATACACCTCTTTGCAACGTTCAAATTTATTCAAATTTAACACTGTGTATCCGAATACACTTGGATGTAGTCGAATACAGATTGGTCAATTTTGCCACTGACTTGCTGGGTGTATTCGAATACATCAGGATGTAGCCGAATACAGATGAAGGGTTTTAGCTACTGACTTAGCAATTTTTCATCTGTATTCGAATACACGATGTTGTATTCGAATACACTTTTGTATTTTGTCAAAAATATTAATTCTAATACTTTGAAAATATAATTTTTGACTTTCGAAAATATTGTTTATGCATATGTAAGGATGTAAGGTTCTCTTTGTATTTGAACTATGGGTTGTATCATTTACCTTTACATAAAACATCTATTTTAATACATCAATAGGATGTTTGGAGACTTCTTGGAGACTTCTTCGTTTTGAGCTTGTCGCTTTGAGCATTATCACCATTGGTCTTTTGTATCATCAAAAACATGTATTTTACAGATTGCATTAAAAAAAAAAAATCACTTTCAGTTTGTATTGGTGACATTATTATGGTTTATTTCTGTCAAAAATATATGTTTTATATATAATTTCATCAATGAGATCTTAACATCGATAACAAATTTCAATTAGGATTTGAATTTGGATTCTTCGAAATGATCTATCTATAATTAAAATCCATTAAACACTTAACTTCAATTACTTAATTAAATATTTTTTGTTTCTTGTAAATTATTTTTATTTATGATTTGGATTGTACATGGAACGGGGAATTGTTTGCATCAAATATGTTGCAAGGAAATGAGATAAAAAAAATTGGGAGGAAGATAAAAATTTCATCATTATCACGAGTGTGAATTAAGACAAAGTAATCTATTTTGTCTTTAGAAAAAACGACAAAGTAATTTATAGCATCGCTATTATGTACTTTCTTTTTAATTTAAACATATTTGTTTTTTCAATAACTAATTCAATATATTATTTATAACACATTTCTTCAAGCTTATTATGCCTGAGGTTTTAGATTGTTTTCAACTTTATACTATCGTTGACGATGACAATAATTTTAACAAATAAAATTGGCCACAGTAATAATACATATTCGAAATGTTTGTGACTTTCAATTACTACATCTAAATAATGTTTGTGAATTTCAATTACTACCAATAAATAACACTTGAAGCAAATTTAAGGTAACAATAAACAAGATTTTATTGGAAAGAAACTGCACCTATTAATGATGATAAATATATTTATAAAAATTTAAAAGTCTTATAATATGAATTAATCACCACAATTACCACCGGGTCCTCCAAATAGGAGGGCTGCATCTCCAATCTCTCCTCCTCTATCACCAAAGAATGTAACATCATAACAATTAGGTTTGTCTGTGAATCTATGTCTCAACCATTCTTCAGGTGGAAAATTTTTTCTAGAGTTATTTTGAAATGTAATATATCTAAAATAACACGCATGATCAAATATATGATCAGGAAAGTATCCTGAACCCATTGGAGGACTAGGACCGCCCAAAGAAGTTGTTGTTCTACCGCCCCACCCTACTTGATCTGCAGATGTCATGTTGGAGAATAAAGATGCTGGAAAATATCTAAGATTCTCATTTCATTATTCAACCACCAATTTTTTGTTATAGGATCCTGGAAACATTTGTGAACTATATTACATACAAATTTTCTCATGATATTTACTGAAAATTTATGTTTGCAAAAATATTAAATAAGTTTAATATAATTTTTTTTCTTCTTATTATAGAAATATTAGAGATAACCTGAATAATAGAAATTGTGATCTCACTCATCAATCCACCATAGATAGATGTACTGTTAAATCTTCCACCAAGGTAATTTACTTTGCTTGTTTGAACAAAACCCGAACATAATAAATTGAAGCATCCGGTACTCTTAAAATTATCTTTCTGTCATTGTTGAACACATCACATAAAATATCGAAGAAAGTAAAGTATTATTATTATAATTAACCTTAAATGAATAATAAGATAAAGTAATTTATTCTTGTAAACCAAAATATTATTTTATTGAAAAAGTTATGTTATGAGCTTTATAAACTCTAAATTGTTAGAAGAAATTAAAAAATGAGATTAAAAACAATTTGTACCGTCCATATTGTATAGAGATGAGTTGCATCATCATTATATAACTCCGGAGCCACCTAATATCAATTATTGATATCAAATTGACATATCATACACAAATAATTTTGTGTGTGAAAAGTATATGTGAAAATATACAATCACCAAAATGAAACTTACATGCCATCCAAAGCCAATTAAATTAGTGTCATCTATAGCTCCATTTCGAACCCACATAATTGAGGAACTTGATTGATCCTTTTCAACTTTTACATCATAAATGCTATTTGATCCACTAACTCCAAAATAAGAAAACCATAGAGGATTTACTGTTCTGAGAGAAACATGTGCAACCTATAAATAAAATAGATTGATCATATAATTACTCTATAGTTGAAAAAAAAAAAGTGAAAGCATTTAAAACTGATAGGGATAAAAGAAAAACTTACATGATTACTGGGAGAATTCTCAAAAATAAAATTATTAAAAAATAATTTGCCTCGGATGAGATCTTCCTTAGTTGTCCTTCTAATAGGAATGGATCCTATTGGACATTGGCCCTTTCTAAGCCCAAATATTGCCTTATTTGATGAACTCTTCACACTGGCTTTTTTAATTTCATTTTGAAAACTGGGTTTTCTCTAAAGTTAAACAAATAAAAATTAACATTAGAAGAAAATTAAAGTTTTCATATTTCTTGTCATTAAAATATGATTCATACCTGCAACTTATGATTCATTAGCAAAGGATGATCAAAGGCTGGTTGCTTATTAATATCAACGCAATCAACAATGTATCCAAATTTTGTCTATAGAGACCAAAATCAAACATAGGAATATTTAGTAAGATCAAGTTTAACAAAAAGAAGCATAATCAAACAAGAAAAAGAATAAAGTGATATATAATAAAAGCGTGAAATACATGAATACTCTTGACAGGAGACTTATTAAGCACTTTCAACTCTTTCTCTATTTCCAAATCATCCACTATACCATCAAATCGATGACCAGTAATGCTAGCCACCAAACACAAGAAAAACAACAGTATATTGATCATATTTTTAGAATATATCTTGTAAAAAAAATGACTTAGTGATGAATCATAGTTTAGTGTCGTCTCTTTTTATATATATGATGCAAGGAAAATAGCTATAATATTTGCACCAAATTTTGATAAAATATATGATACATAGTTTAGTGTCGTCTCTTTTTAAAATATATGATACAAAATTTATCAAAATAATTTCAAATTTCAAATCAAGTTTATATGTTTCATAATATATATATATATATAGTTATCCTATGCCAAATAGTGAAAACCATGTTTTTAGTTGTCCATATACAATGGCCACCTAATAAGGCGTAAACTAACACTATTTTCTATGCATATTAATATATTTGAATAAAAATTGTTCGTTTCCCCATTTGAATATATATCTGAAATCAAATCAGTGAATACCGATAAAAAATCAAGTGTTTGCACATATATTCAATTGAAAATTAAAGTTTAATATAATAAAATATGTTAGAAAGGAAAAATATAAGGTATCATATCAATGTTTTTAACTGCATTTCACATCATATTCAAATCATTTTAATTACAATTATAAATTACAAAATGTGTCAAAAAAATTTCAAATTTCAAATGTTTATAAGATTCACAATATGAGTCCGTTTGATTGACGGAATATGACAGAGACATAATAGGATTATAAAATAAAGAGCACGATAAAGATAAAATAGGTTAAAGAGTATATTCAAAACAATGTTTTTAACTGTATTTCACATCACATTCGAATCATTTTAATTTCAATTACAAATTACAAAATTTGTCAAAATAATTTCAAATTTCAAATCTAAGTTTATATGTTTCATAATATATATGTCTATATATATATATATATAGTTATCCTATGCCAAATAATGAAAACCGTGTTTTTAGTTTTCCATATACAATGGCCACCTAATAAGGCGTAAACTAACACTATTTTCTATGCATATTAATATATTTGAATAAAAATTGTTCGTTTCCCCATTTGAATATATATATGAAATCAAATCAGTGAATACTGACAAAAAATCAAGTGTTTGTATATTGATTCAATTGAAAATTAAAGTTTAATATAACGAAATATGTTGGAAAGTAAAATTATAAGGTATCATATCAATGTTTTTAACTGCATTTTACATCATATTCAAATCATTTTAATTACAATTACAAATTACAAAATGTGTCAAAAAAAATTCAAATTTCAAGTCATGTTTATATGTTTCATAATAAGGATCCGTTTGATTGACAGGATATGATAGGGAAATAATAGGATAAAGAGCAGGATAGGATAAAGAGGATGATAGAATAAAGAGCAGCATAAACACAACATAAGATAAAGACAAAATAGGATAAAGAGTAGATTCAAATCAATGTTTTTTAACTGCATTTAACATCAGATTTGAATCATTTTAATTACAATTATAAATTACAAAATTTGTCAAAAAAAATTCAAATTTCAAATCATGTTTATACGTTTGATAATATATATGTCTATATATATTTAGTTATCGCTTGCCAAATACTAAAAACAATGTTTTTAGTTGTCGAAATTACAATGGCTACCTAATAAGGCGTAAACTAACAATATTTTTTATACGAACATTAAGGGCGGTGAGCTAGATAAAAGATTTGATAAGAATTAGTTATCATATCTTGTCTGAATTAATATTTTATAATAAGTTAATCTAAAATTCTATTTTATCCCGTCTCTCTAGTTAAATTTATATTTAGAATATGAGTTGGATTTTAAATTGCTGGATAGGATAAAAACAACATTTTATTCAATTACTCTTAAAAAATTGACACTATTTTATATTTGAAGACATGAAAAGAATATTTGTTAGTTGTTGTTCGACTTTGGTTCGTCTGCACGTGACAATCACCCGTTATCACGTGACAATCGTCTTATGATTTCAATAGTATTAATTTGCATATATTTTCATCCTAATAACAAAACAATATTGAATACGGAATGTGCAAATATTTTTCTGTAAATTTAATATTTCATGCTATTGTCTAGGAATGAACTCATACATCCAAAGAAGACTAACCAATAGAAGGACATTTCTTTAACTACTTCAAAAAAAAATTAAAAGACAAAAATGAAAACACCTTTTCTTTTTTCTTCAATCTTCCGCCTTTTCTTTCTTCTTCATTTTTCGGGATGTATACTCAACCCCTGAAAAAATAGGAATGAACACCTAGAAAAACTAAATTTTACTCATAATTTACTACATTTTACTATATAATAAAATTACACGCATAGAAAGTTTAATAAAGGAAAAATTCTTTAGCCAATCACAGAAGAAAAAATTTAAGACATAATATACACATATTATGATTTTAGAATGTATTTAGAACTAAACTTGGACTCTCAGCTCCAAGAGACAGGAGGTTTAATTGCATTCATGGTGTCTCTAAGTTTCTCGTCGGGTGGTTTAATTGTGCACACTCCGATGATCAAGTCAGTTTTTGTCATTGAGTGATAGGTATATAGGTCAAAATAATTGTGTACCTACCTATGTTCCTTCAGGTATCCTTTTATATCATCCTTCTAAGGTTTCTGCATTTCCGTTATTATAATCAAAGAGAGGGATCCATGATTTTTGGATCACCCTGTGGTTAAGGACGCATGTATCTTTTGACGTTGGACGATGGTAACCACCTAAGAGTCGAAATCATTGTTGAGTTGCCATCAAGTGGCCTAGGATGACGTCACAAGTGAGCTATCATGGTCAATCGTTATTTGATCCTATACTCGACCATCCTATACCTAAGATCAAAGGTATATATGTGAACCCTACTTCGATAACCTTTTACATCTTGCTCAATTGGTGAGGGACACTGATGAAGAGTCAACCCCAAACTTAATCTATTGTTTGTCCGCAAGCAACAATTAAATTCAGATTTGGTACAATTAATAACAAACTTAAACTCAATTTCTCAAATCACATCAAACTCAATTCTCAAAGTCCCAGCTACTAAAAAACATTCATCATGCTCCATGGTTGCTTAATGAAAACAACACAATTGTACACTTAGCATTCATTCGTCAAGTTCAACTCTTTCTTCACACAATCTCACCATAATTTCTCTCAAGTGTTTAGCAAGGGTTATGAATTTATCACTAAAATCCTAGAACATGCATCACACTACCATAGGCTTGAAAAAATTCTAGTTAGCGTTCACAATTGCAACAAACACATACACATCTGGAGGACTTTTGGGTTGTAATGGGGATTAGGCAAGGGTATGACCTTTTGGGATAGTAGGCTTTACTACGTGGAGTTAGGTACACATTTTCAAATTATTCTACCACTTTTTTTTTCTTCACAATTTCGTTGTGGAGATTCTCAAACATTGACAAAAGATCGAAGAAGATGTTATTCATGAAAGTACACAAACTGATTTTTTTTTCTTCTTCTTCTTCTTTTTCTTTTGATTTTTTCTGATTTTATTTATTTATTTTTGAGAACCGCCACCCCAAATTTAAAAGGTTGCTATCTCAAGAGCAACCCCAAACTTAAAACTTTACCAAGATGGGATAAAAAAATTTAAAATGTGAAAGAAAAAACAAAGTGGTAGAATAATTTGAAAATGTGTACCTAACTCGAAGTAGTAAAGCCTATTATCCCAAAATGTCATATCCTTACCTAAGCCCCATTACAACCTGAAAGTCCTCCAAAAGTGTATATGTTTGTTGCATTGTGATTGCTAACTAAATTTTTTTTCAAGACAATGGTAGCATGATGCAAGTTCTAGGATTTGAGTGATAAATTCATAACCCTTGCTAAACACTTGAGAGAAATTTTGGTGAGATTGTGTGAAAAGAGAGTTGAACTTGATGAATGAATGTCAAGGTGGCATATATGACAGAGAACACATCATCCTTCTTCTTTTTTTTGTTTGGTAGAAATTCCATGAACTTGAGAAATAAATGATGTTGCTTCCATGTCCTTGTCATTGGACATTGATGAATAAGACAAAGATTGAATCTTGAACTTCATCAATCTCTTCTTTTTTCTTTTCCTCATTTGTGTTCTTCTCTTGCTTATCTTCTTCTACCACAACAATGAAGCCGTCTTCAATCTTCAACTTCTCCTACATTTTCTCAAACTCAACCACTTGCTCAAATAACCTCTCACATTGACTTTCAAATATTTCAATTGAAACTATGTTATTCTTCATGAATTCAACTAAAACATCCTTACTGTGAAATATAGCATATATAAGACAAGTATCACACTCTTCATATAATTGTAGTAGAATATCATCATTACAATCTTCCATGCTCTACTGCAAATAGTTATCTCAAACAAAGAAGAGACAAACCACTAGCACACGACATTAGCAGGCTCAAATTTAATTGGTTTCATGACTTGGATCTATCCCTAGACTACAATATCATGAACTTCTCATCTCAAGCATTCGTAAAATCCACTTTCGTTTCAAAATACGAATCGTAGAACATTTTAAATTTGATCAAACAATAAAAAGCATTAAGCACGAAGATGAGAAAAATAATTCAATAAACTCATTCATATAACTAGAAATCAAAATCAGAAAAATAAGGGTTTCATCTTGTTACACTCATCCATAACAAATAGGGTTTAGTTACTCATGATAGAGATAGAAAAGATAGAGATTAAAGAACAATTACAAGAAAGATTCATGAATGATTCTTGATAAAACTGCTCCAATGGTGTTAGAAATAATATCAAATACTGCTCCAAACATGAGAAATACTCAAGATCATAATATCAAAGGTTAATCTTAATCAATCACAATAGAGCAGTCACAAGGATGAAATGCTATGCATGTCCTATACTCTATACTTCTTCATCATTTGGTACCATTCTACTCTGAAGTAATTGGTTAGGAGGCCTGATACTATGCCACTACAAGAGTGGACGGACAATTCATGAATGGCCAAGTCCTCATAGGTCCCCTCAACTCAACCCAAGACACATATATGCGACGGTCAGGGTACTCTTGTGTTGCAAGGTAGCTCCCGGCCTTAGGGAATAACCCACTAATCCACTTAGGAATTCCCCACTAGAGGTACCCCCAAGGTCTATTAGTCTTACCTTACAGTTCGACTGTAGCCCTCCACGATCAGGCTCATTCAGTTGTACTTCCCCGAATCACTAAGTTTGCCAGACCCTCCCTATATGATGACAAAATAATCCTAACTCCAAAATCTACAACACATATCTCAGACTTATTCGATCATCACAACTCAATAACTTTCAGTTTGACTTCACAATCGAGTTTCATCAAACACAGAATAAGGAATTAATTAGGTGGCACATTCAAGTAATATCACAATTTCAATCAAGTAACAAGAACACTCAAGTACATATCATTCATACAATAACAATCAGCATAAGATTTCATAAAATCAAACAACATGCAATCTTGATATAAATAAATTCACGACAATTCTATAGGTTGCTAAATTATATTTTAATCATCACTATTACCATTCATATATTATTAATTATTATTACTCAATCAGGCTCGACTGTACGTAGTAAGCCCCAAATGCATATCTGGGAATTACGATATTCCCGTTCATCCCACGTTATTTTATACTCATAAAGTCGAACCTCCTTTCACCCCTTACCTCAATTGAAGATTTCGCCCAACAAATCCGATCTGCTAACTTGTCGCGTCTTCGTCGACCTTCATCTCTAATAGTCCGCGGAAAATAAATAAATCAACGCAACGACCAAATACAGATTAATTACTTGCTCCAATAAATAAATAAATTATTAATTAATAACACATAAATAAATTATCTGCTATTTGTAATATAACCCAAATATATATTTAATATTATCGAAACATACGTATTAGTATACTAACCTAAAATAATTTCTATTTTTAATTAAAATAAGATAGGATCACATATTTAAATAATTATGGCGTATATCTGTAGTTTGGGTGTTAAAAATAGGTAAACAATATGTCCTAATAAAGAATATATATATATATATATATATATGGCACAGGCATGTCGACCTATCTGCTAATATATATATGGTCCAGGTATATATGGTACGGGTATGTATATATATGACTAATGTATATAAGGCTCCCATCATTATTATTATTATTATTATTATTATTATTATTATTATTATTATTATTATTATTATTATACTTATTATTATTATTATTATTGTTATTATTGTTATTGTTATTATTATTATTGTTATTATTATTGTTATTATTATTATTGTTATTATTATTATTGTTATTGTTATTATTGTTATTGTTATTGTTATTATTATTATTGTTATTATTATTATTGTTATTATTATTATTATTGTTGTTGTTATTGTTGTTGTTATTATTGTTGTTATTATTATTGTTATTATTATTGTTATTATTATTATTATTATTATTATTATTATTATTATTATTATTATTATTATTATTATCATCATCATCATTGTTATTCTTGTTATTGTTGTTATTATTGTTTGTTATTGAACGAGCGTATAAATAAGTTCTATAATTTAGTGTCTTACTCATTGTTCATAAGTTGTTCAGTAAACCATAAAAATGTGAATTATGTTCAGTTTTTTAATTCTTTCTCAAAAAGTCGTCCTAACCATTGTTCCTATTCTTAATTTGTAGTTTGAAGTCAGAATTTGAAGTGATATTTGTAACACTCCGATATTTTTAAAAGCGCGAGTGTATTTTTTTTTTTAAAATAAAGTGATCAAAATCCCAATTTAAATCCATAAATAAAGAAAATACTCTTGGATAAAATATTTGAATCGTGACACCACGACAAAGGTTATCATTAATTACAACAGCGGAAATGGTTTTGAACAAAAATCCAAAGTATCCAAGTAAAATATACACCGACTAAAATGCTTTGTTTCGAATACACAAGTTCCCTTTTCACAACAACAACTTTGAAATACAAAAGAGAAAATAAACACTACTAGAAAAAGCGCTTTTAGAGACCACTTTTTCGGTCACTAAATGGAGAAAATCGGTCACTAAATTCAATACCGACCGATTTAGTGACCAATTTAAATCAGTTGGTAAACTGCTAGTCGCTAACTGTTGCGACCAAATCAGCGACCGAATTTAGTGACTGATTCAGTGACCGAATTTAGTGACCGATTTAGTGACCGAATTTTGTGACCGAGTTAGTGACCGAATTTTGTGACTGAATTAGTGACTAAACTTTGAGACTGATTTAGCAACCACTTTGAATTAATTTTCTATGTCATTAGTGACCGATTTAGAGACAAAATTTGTGACATAAATTATTATTTTTATTAAATATTTGGTCACCAATTCCGTCTCTAAATATTACCGTTTTTTTTTTAAATACATTACTTTAATGTTCAAAAGAACAATAAAAACAATTTTTTAATTTGTTTTCAATATCTAAAAAATCCATACACCAAAATCATTTAAAAGCATTAATCATTTCAATGTATATAACCAAAGAACATAATATATTTAAGTAATATTTTTAAGTACTCAAAATAATACAAATAAAATTTTAGTTTAAACATAATATATTTAGTCATAACAAATTGCATCATATTAGTTCTTTAGATTAACTTATCACTATCCATCTAACTCTTCATCATCATGATCACGAGCATCATTATCACCAATCTCATCATCAAAATCACCAGCATCATGATCACCAATCTTATCATCGTTATCACCAATCCCATCTTCATGAATTTGACCTCTAGTATATGGCATGGGTTTAAAGTTCAAGCTACTCATCAGTTGTTTTATCAAGTGGTTGTTGCGCTCAAGTGCTCTGTTTGTATTAGCCAATTCCTCTCTAAGTTGATCTCTTTCAATTCTCATTTCTTCAAATTCATGTATTTGAATCCACTCTGTTGATGAAGAACATGACCCACGATAATATGGTCTCCCTAATAATACAGTAGATTCCATTCCGAGACCATATACTCGTCCTTTTTTTATTCCTGCAACCTCACACCACACATCTAATTCTTTTGGTGGAGGAGTTCCTTGTGAAGTTAATTCTTGGGTCAATTCTTCCATTTTCTGTAATATCATTAAGCAAAGGCTATACATTATAATTAACAATTTTTAAAATTAAACATCTACCAAGAAGACAAATAAAATAAACCATTTGAGTAATTAACCATCATACTTCCTATACAGAATGAACCATTTGAGTAATTAACCATTACAGAATGATTCGTTGCAGAATGCCTATACAGAATGAAGCATAATAAAAAAATTACCTTTCCAAAAATCGAATACTCAGCCTTATATCTTGTACAGGAAAATTGCCCAGCCTCCTTGCTATTCCAGAATTACAGAATGCCTATATAGAATGAAGCATAGTCAAAAAATTAGCAATTAACAGCAGGTGTATATGACAATGATATTTGAACATTTACTTTAAAACAATTTCATAATTAAGCCCCTGTAATTTGTAGTAATTAAAAATCAACATTCACTTTAAAACAATTTTTAAACAACGGTGACATTTAGTGTTTTTTTAACTATTGTAACATTTATTAATGTTGAATAGTTACAAGAGATCAAAGCTATAGGTGTTATAAATGTTGATAGTTTTTTCAACCGTGACTTCCTATTCCTTGAAACTGCCTCAAACTTCTTGTCAACATGGGTGTGAAATTCTGTTCTATTATTAGTCCATATGAAAGTCTCAAGAATAAAATGTTATTTTCCTACATCTGATTCCTATGAAAATATGGATAATGGGTTATATATGAACACTGTGCAATTCCATTGATACCATTGACTAGATGTCAATTTATATAAAAAGTTCCAAGCCAACTTTGCTTAGAGTTTATTTGCAGACCAAAAAATTTAAAACATCAAAAGCCAACATTGATTAAAATGAAAAGGGTAAAGTTCCAGATTATTAACATGCTGATTTTTCACTAAGCTGTTTGCTACTGGAATGAAACTTGAGAAAGAGATCATATAACCAAAAAATAGCCAATTTTTGTATATACCAAAACTAATACACCTTATCCTTACACCATGAAATTCAATAGATTGGCACTGAACTACTGTCAATGAACTATGACTAGTCTATCCTTCTTAGTGCTTACTTACTCAAACTACAGAATAGAAACTTTACAAGTAAAAAGAATGAAATGAATAAGTTCAACAACAAACCATGTTGCGTCTCACATGATCTATTTGGTTTTTTTTTTACTAATATGAGTTATGATTATGTATGTGTGATATATAAAGGAGATTGTTTAATAACCTATATTGCGGTTTTTGTGAAACTTGGATTTGATTACTTAAGTTTCAAGGTGAACAACTACTGAGCTAGAGTTTTGTGTGTGTGTGTTTGATGTAATTGGTAGTAAGGCAATGTATGGCCCTTCTAATATAGTGCACATGTCAGTGTTGGTAGAGTTGGAAAATGTGAATAAACAAAAGCAATGTCTGAAATAATTTGTGAGCCTTGTTAAATCCTACTTTTCGTTAAAATATGTTCAAGCAGTATAGGAGATCTAGTAAACTCAATAGAAGGCGGGTTTTTGGGCTACCAATTGGAGTGCATTCAAGAAAAACTGTAAAACATCTTTTATTAAGAAAAAGTTAACTCCCTTGTTACAGCCGTTAAGCCCCTCTTATATAGCACAACAGCCATAAACAAAAGAAATCCTAAATTGCATAGTAGATTCTATCTAGATAAATTAAAAAGCCCAATAAAATGCAAAATAACACTTGTATAAGATCCAAACTTAAGTGGGATGAATAGTATTCATCTAGCAGTAGTCCACATAGAAATCAGTGGAGATGTATAAACTATAAAGGCAAGGTGCAGATGCTTACATTGGTTCCTGAGGTAGTGGTTAGTGATGAACAACTGAATGTATGGTAGAAGGCTTAAAACATGGCATCACACGTTTTTTGTGAACAAAATAGGAAATTCATGGCTTTAAGATTTTGAAACATTTTAGAATTCATAAGCAAGAATGGAAATCACAAAGGAAATGTGTTTTCTGTTCCTTCAAATCAGTATGCATAATCAAAAAATTAGAAAATAAATTCCTTACCTTCTGGTTCACGATAGCCGACGAGACGACAAACAATCAGAGCTTCACGTCGTAGTTGCGGAGCTTCACGTCGTAGTTGCGGAGGTTTAAGAGAATCGGTTGGCTTCACGTCGTGTTGAGAAAGAAAGGTTGAGTTTCTGGGTTGAGAAGGAAAGGGTGTGTTTCTGGGTTGGGAAAGAAAAGGGGTTTTAGGGTTTTTGGAGTAAATTGAGACAGAAGGAGGAAGGAGGACAAACGTGGATCGATGCCTGGGACAATTAGTTATTACAAAAGAAAACTTCTCCTTTTTTTTTAATTAGTTATTAACAATAAATTAATAAAGAAAACTCGTTCTTATTTCTTATTTCTTTTTTTTTTATGTAATTAAAAAATAAATTATGTAATTAAAAACTATTTTAATTAATAAAGAAAACTAAATTATGTAATTAAAAAATAAATTATGTAATTAAAAAATAGTTAGCGACTAAATTATGTAATTAAAAAATAAATTATGTAATTAAAAACTATTTTGATTAATAAAGAAAACTAAATTATGTAATTAAAAAATAGTTAGCGACTGAAATTTTGGTCGCAAACATTTAGTTGCTATTTCAGTCCCTAAATTTTGTTAGCGACCGATTTAGTGACGAAATAATATTTAGATTCAAGGTTCAAATTTTCAGTCTCTATTTCGGTCGCTAGTGTGAAAGGCAAATTTTTTATTAGGAATAATTAGCGACTGAAGTTTTGGTCGCTAAAATTCTGTTGCTATTTCAGTCTCTAAATTTCGTTAGTGACCGATTTAGTGACGAAAAAATATTTAGTTTTTAGGTTCAAAATTTCGGTTTCTATTTTGGTCGCTAGTGTGACTGAAAATATTCGGTCTCTAAATCGGTCACTATAGGCGAAATTTCTAGTAGTGAAATAAAATTCTTGATTACAACCCTAAGCTGATCATTAATCTATCTGAGGTTTGAGGATGATTGGGTGCTGAGAATCCACGAGTGGCAACAAGCCCCACTACTTCCGGTTACAAAACCAACCCATCGTTGTGTCGCGCTTTAGATCGACCCTGTTTCTCATCTGATGGCAAAGCCCAGATTTCCACAAATTGTAAAGGGTCACCAATCCGAAATTAACAAATACCACATAACATTCATTTTAAATGCACAAAATCACCTTTCAACTTAGCATGCATCTAGAAGGGGTTTACATATGTTAAACACGCATAAACGAGGTTGAAAAATGAAGTTTTGGACCAAATTGCACTGCTGTATTCGAATACACCCTCTGTGTAGTCGAATACACTTGCGAAAACAGCAAAAAATAGCAAAAACAGCACTACTGTATTCGAATACAACCTGTATGTATTCGAATACAGCATTCCATTCAACTGTATTCGAATACAGCACCTTGTGTAGTCGAATACACTTCAAAAAAATCAAGTCAGTAGCTAATTTAATCATCTGTATTCGACTACAACATAGGTGTAGTCGAATACACCTGTCAAAAACGGCAGAAAATCAGTTTTTAAACATTTCAAAAACCATTCCAACACTTTCCAAATCATTCTAACACTTTCCAAATCATCCTAATACTTTCCAAATCATTCAATCAATCACAAACACCAACACGGCACAATCCACACATCACAATGAAGTGCGCATGTACAATCATCATAACACGTCAAACATGACTCGCGTGCCAAGCACCCTAATGCAATGCGTATATGCCAATGCACATGATTCCGGAATATCATCAACTCCTCCTCGAAGGGCGTAAATCATAATTGTACAGCCTCTCACAGACTAGCACTAATTATCAAGGTGCAGTCTCTCACAGGCTAGCACGATTTACTAATGTGCAACCTCTCACAGGTTAACACGATGCGATAATCCATGTAAGGGAAAGATGAACCAACAATTCACATGGAATCATCCCCCGTACGGATAAGATGAACCAACAATTCACATGGAATCATCCCGTGGCCCATCTAGTCACCACTATCACTGACGCGATAATCCCCGCAAGGATAGGATGAACCAACAATTCACATGGAATCATCGCGTGGCCCATCCGGTCACCACTATCACCGACGCGATAATCCCCGCAAGGATAGGATGAACCAACAATTCACATGGAATCATCCCGTGGCCCATCTGGTCACCACTATCACCGACGCGATAATCCCCGCAAGGATAGGATGAACCAACAATTCACATGGAATCATCCTGTGGCCCATCCGGTCACCACTATCACTACTATGAAATGCATGAGCATACTCTGACTCTCAACACCACAACCATTAAGTAAATGCAGCTATTAAAAGATTCCCCATTTTTAATGCTCATTTAACACTAATGATTCTCAAATTTAACACAGAGCATACTCAACGCATACAATCCTCAAATCACATGAAATTGAATTCACAAATCATATTGAATTCAAATCACCACATACACAATCTCATCAATTCATTTCACACCAAATCAAAATTCACACATAAATTGCATTTATTCAAAACCCCACATCTTCAAACATCAAACATATCTCAACGTTCATAAAATTACCCATAAACATATCAACCACACCAAGTAAAAATCACCACCACCCACACCTTCAAAACTCATTAAATTCAATTTCACCATTTCACCCATAAAATGCATTAAATTCATTTCCCACAACATTACACCTCAAACCCACCAAATTCATTTTCCAAAATTTTCAACCATAACACACCAAATCAAAACTCCAAATTGTTAAACATAAACCACCAATTTCTTTATCACAACTCACATAAAACCCATTAAATTCCTTTTCCCCAAATTCACACATAAACCCTCAAAATCAAACCCCACAAATACACATATAGAGTCCTATATGCAAGCTAAAAATTTCGAAGGAGCCCTTACCTCGACGGTAGCTCGAACGGCCGATTACGGCACCGCGATAAAATTCCAGTAAAATTCCCACTTCGCACAGAGCTACGAAAATTAGTTCCCAAGCACCGCAACGTGATCACGATCGACTTTCTCTTCAGTCGCGTCGCGAGATAAAGCTTGGATCTAGGTGATATGTGAGGTTTTGTATGTGGGTTTTAGAAAAAAGCAAGAAAAGAGAGGAAAAATGAGAGGCAGACGCGAACAGGGAAAATGTTTCTTACTTTTTTCCTTTCCTTCCTTTTCTTTCATATGTATATATATAGTAATATATATATATATATATATATATATATATATATATAGGAAAACACACAACTAAAGTCAGCCACATTAGCAAATACACAAATTAAGAAAGCAATTTTGGCAAAACAAGAAAAAAGAAAATTGGAATTCAATTTGGCGATGATGGTGATGATGATGACGTAAGAAAAGCAAGGGAAAAAGACTACGCTTCTCTTTTTTTTTTTTTTTTCGTTCGTTTATTTGTGATGGAAAATTTAGAGATTTAGGAGAAAACAAAAAAAAGACGTAGAAAAAGAATAAGAATAAGAAGACGCTAATAGGTAGACTACCATTTAATTTGTTTATAAATAAACATCATAAGAAAAATATTGTCTAGGATTCTTTTTTGTGATCAAAATATAAGTCATTATATTTAAAAGAGAGAAATAACATTTTTTCCTCAATTGATTGCATTAAAGAAAAATCACTTTTACTTTGTTTTGGTGACATTATTATGGTTTATTTCTGTCAAAAATATATGTTTTATATATAATTTCATCAATGAGATCTTAACATCGATAACAAATTTCAATTAGGATTTGAATTTGGATTCTTCGAAACGATCTATCTATAATTAAAATTCATTAAACACTTGACTTCAATCACTTAATTAAATATTTTTTGTTTCTTGTAAATTATTTTTATTTATGATTTGGATTGTACATGGAACGGGGAATTGTTTGCATCAAATATGTTGCAAGGAAATGAGATAAAAAAATTGGGAGGAAGATAAATATTTCATCATTATCACGAGTGTGAATTAAGACAAAGTAATCTATTTTGTCTTTAGAAAAAAGGACAAAGTAATTTATAGCATCGCTATTATGTTCTTTCTTTTTAATTTAAATATATTTGTTTTTTCAATAACTAATTCAATATATTATTTATAACACATTTCTTCACGCTTATTATGCCTGAGGTTTTAGATTTTTTTCAACTTTATAATATCGTTGACGATGACAATAATTTTAACAAATAAAATTGGCCACAGTAATAATACATATTCGAAATGTTTGTGACTTTCAATTACTACATCTAAATAATGTTTGTGAATTTCAATTACTACCAATAAATAACACTTGAAGCAAATTTAAGGTAACAATAAACAAGATTTTATTGGAAAGAAACTGCACCTATTAATGATGATATAAATATATTTATAAAAATTTAAAAGTCTTATAATATGAATTAATCGCCACAATTACCACCGGGTCCTCCAAATAGGAGGGCCGCATCTCCAATCTCTCCTCCTCTATCACCAAAGAATGTAACATCATAACAATTAGGTTTGTCTGTGAATCTATGTGTCAACCATTCTTCAGGCGGAAAATTTTTTCTAGAGTTATTTCGAAAAGTAATATATCTAAAATAACACGCATGATCAAATATATAATCAGGAAGGTATCCTGAACCCATTGGAGGACTAGGACTGCCCAAAGAAGTTGTTGTTCTACCGCCCCACCCTACTTGATCTGCAGATGTCATGTTGGAGAATAAAGATGCTGGAAAATATCCAAGATTCTCATTTTCATTATTCAACCACCAATTTTTTGTTATAGGATCCTGGAAATATTTGTGAACTATATTACATACAAATTTGCTCATGTTATTTACTGAAAATTTATGTTTGCAAAAATAATTAAATAAGTTTAATATAATTTTTTTTTCTTATTATAGAAATATTAGAGATAACCTGAATAATAGAAATTGTGATCTCACTCATCAATCCACCATATATAGATGTACTGTTAAATCTTCCACCAAGGTAATTTACTTTGCTTGTTTGAACAAAACCCGAACATAATAAATTGAAGCATCCGGTACTCTTAAAATTATCTTTCTGTCATTGTTGAACACATCACATAAAATATCGAAGAAAGTAAAATATTATTATTATAATTAACCTTAAATGAATAATAAGATAAAGTAATTTATTCTTGTAAACCAAAATATTATTTTATTGAAAAAGTTATGTTATGAGGTTTATAAACTCTAAATTGTTAGAAGAAATTAAAAAATGAGATTAAAAACAATTTGTACCGTCCATATTGTATAGAGATGAGTTGCATCATCATTATATAACTCCGGAGCCACCTAATATCAATTGATGATATCAAATTGACATATCATACACAAATAATTTTGTGTGTGAAAAGTATATGTGAAAATATACAATCACCAAAATGAAACTTACATGCCATCCAAAGCCAATTAAATTAGTGTCATCTATAGCTCCATTTCGAACCCACATAATTGAGGAACTTGATTGGTCATTTTCAACTTTTACATCATAAATGCTATTTGATCCACTAACTCCAAAATAAGAAAACCATAGAGGATTTACTGTTCTGAGAGAAACATGTGCAACCTATAAATAAAATAGATTGATCATATAATTACTCTATAGTTGAAAAAAAAAAAAAGTGAAAGCATTTAAAACTGATAGGGATAAAAGAAAAACTTACATGATTACCATGAGAATTCTCAAATATAAAATTATTAAAAAATAATTTGCCTCGGATGAGATCTTCCTTAGTTGTCCTTCTAATAGGAACGGTTCCTATTGGACATTGGTCCTTTGTAAGCCCAAATATTGCCTTATTTGATGAACTCTTCACACTGGCTTTTTGAAAATTGGGTTTTCTCTAAAGTTAAACAAAAAAAAAATTAACATTAAAAGAAAATTAAAGTTTATTCATATTTCTTGTCATTAAAATATGATTCATACCTGCAACTTATGATTCATTAGCAAAGGATGATCAAAGGCTGGTTGATTATTAATATCAACGTAATCAACAATGTATCCAAATTTTGTCTATAGAGACCAAAATCAAACATAGGAAAATTTAGTAAGATCAAGTTTAACAAAAAGAAGCATAATCAAACAAGAAAAAGAATACAAAGATATATAATAAAAGTGTGAAATACATGAATACTCTTGACAGGAGACTTATTAATCACTTTTAACTCTTTCTCTATTTCCAAATCATCTACTATACCATCAAATCGATGACCAGTAATGCTAGCCACCAAACACAAGAAAAACAACAGTATATTGATCATATTTTTAGAATATATCTTGTAAAAAAATGACTTAGTGATGAATCATAGTTTAGTGTCGTCTCTTTTTATATATATGATGCAAGGGAAATAGCTATAATATTTGCACCAAATTTTGATAAAATACTTAAGGTCATAAATATGAAATAATTTTTTATTTTGATTGCGTATATATTTTTAATAATCTTAACAATTAATTTCTTGAATTCATTTAACTGGCATAAAATATTAACAATGTAATTTGAATCGCTTAAATGGAAATTTGAGGCATTCACATTTATGAACAATGAACAGGTTTTCTGTGCATATTAATATATTTGAATAAAAATTGATTCATTGAAAATTAAAGTTTAATATAATGAAATATGTTAGAAAGGAAAAATATAAGGTATCATATCAATGTTTTTAACTGCATTTCACATCATATTCAAATCATTTTAATTACAATTATAAATTACAAAATGTGTCAAAAAAATTTCAAATTTCAAATCATGTCTATAAGTTTCACAATATGAGTCCGTTTGATTGACGGAATATGACAGAGACATAATAAGATTATAGAATAAAGAGCACGATAAAGACAAAATAGGATAAAGATTATATTCAAATCAATGTTTTTTAACTGTATTTCACATCACATTCGAATCATTTGAATTTCAATTACAAATTACAAAATTTGTCAAAATAATTTCTAATTTCAAATCAAGTTTATATGTTTCATAATATATATGTCTATATATATATATATAGTTATCCCATGCCGAACAGTGAACCGCCTTTAGGACCCGTTATGGCCATTATGAGTATTTGGTTATGCCTTTTGGTGTGACTAATGCTCCAGCAGTGTTTATGGATTACATGAATCGGATCTTTCGTCCTTATCTAGACTCATTTGTGGTTGTGTTTATAGATGATATCTTAGTGTACTCTAAGACTAAGGAGGAGCATGGTGAACATTTAAGGATAGTCTTGCAAACCCTCAAGGAGAGACAATTATTTGCCAAGTCGTCGAAGTGTGAATTTTGGTTAAAGGAAGTAAGTTTCCTAGGACATGTAATTTCCAAAGGTGGAATAGCTGTTGATCCTGCTAAGGTAGAGAGTGTCCTAGAATGGAAAGCACCTAAGTCAGTGACTGAGATTAGGAGCTTCCTAGGACTGGTAGGTTATTATCGTAGATTCATAGAAGGATTCTCCAAGTTGGCCTTACCTTTAACTATGTTGACTTGAAAAGGGGAATTGTTCGTGTGGGACAACCATTGTGAAAATAGTTTCCAAGAACTTAAGAAACGATTGACCTCTGCACCGATCTTAGTGTTACCTAACCTGAGTGAACCTTTTGTAGTGTATTGTGATGCGTGTGGTTCAGGATTAGGTGGAGTACTTATGCAGGATGGGAAGGTTGTAGCATATGCTTCTAGGCAACTGAAGATTCATGAGAGGAACTATCCTACCCACGACTTAGAACTAGCAGCAGTTGTGTTTGTACTTAAGATGTGGAGACATTATTTATATGGATCTAGATTTGAGGTTTTCAGTGACCATAAGAGCCTTAAGTACCTTTTTGACCAGAAGGAGCTGAATATGAGACAACGTAGGTGGATGGAATTTCTTAAGGATTTTGATTTTGAGCTTAACTATCACCCTGGAAAGGCCAATGTAGTGGTTGATGCCTTGAGTAGGAAGACTTTGAGTGTGTCCGCTTTAATGGTTAAGCATAGTGAGTTGTTGGAACAGTTTAGAGACCTTAGTTTAATTTGCGAAGTGACACCAGAAAGTGTTAGATAGGGAATGTTGAAGGTAACTAGTGGACTATTAGAAGAGATCAAAAAGAGTCAGAAGTTGGATTTACACCTTTTAGATAAATTAGAGTTGATTGACCAAGGGAGAGAACCTGATTTTAAAATGGGCGGCGATGAAATTTTGAGATTTAAGAATAGAATTTGCGTACCCGATGTAGACGAGTTAAGGAATTTGATCTTGGAGGAAGGACATAGGAGTTGTCTAAGTATTCACCCTGGAGCCACGAAGATGTATAAGGACCTCAAGAAGATATTTTGGTGGCCTAGAATGAAAAAGGATGTTGCAGAGTTTGTGTACGCTTGTTTGACCTGTCAAAAGTCCAAGGTAGAACACCAGAAACCTTCAGGCTTGATGCAACCTTTGAGTATTCCCGAATGGAAGTGGGATAGCATCTCTATGGACTTTGTTGTAGGCTTACCTCGAACTCCAAAAAGGTATGATAGTATTTGGGTTATTGTGGATAGATTAACTAAATCTGCTCACTTTATTCCGATAAATATAACTTATTCCATGGAAAGGTTAGCTGAAATATACATACAGGAAATTGTGAAGTTGCATGGAATCCCATCAAGTATAGTGTCGGATAGAAACCCTAGATTTACCTCTAAGTTTTGGCAAGGCTTACAGAGCGCGTTAGGTACGAACCTTAGGATGAGTTCAGCCTACCACCCACAAACAGATGGTCAGACTGAACGAACCAATCAATCCCTAGAAGACTTATTGAGAGCTTGTGTGTTGGAACACACTGGAAGTTGGGATAGCTTTTTGCCACTTATAGAGTTTACCTATAACAATAGTTTCCACTCCAGTATTGGAATGGCCCCTTTTGAGGCGTTGTATGGGAGAAGGTGTAGGACCCCTCTGTGTTGGTTTGAGACAGGCGATAACCTTGTGTTAGGACCTGAGATTGTTCAACAGACTACTGATAAAGTAAAAATGATTCAGGAAAAGATGAGAGCATCCTAGAGTAGGCAAAAGAGTTACCCTGATAAAAGAAGGAAAAACCTAGAATTTCAAGAAGGTGATCATGTATTTCTGAGAGTTACTCCAACAACTGGGGTTGGTCGGGCATTAAAAATGCGAAAGCTTACTCCTCGGTTTATAGGACCTTACCAAATCCTTAAAGGCGTCGGTAACGTAGCATATCAGATCGCGTTACCTACATCCCTTTCTAATCTTCATAGTGTCTTTCACGTGTCTCAACTTCGCAAGTACATTTTCGATCATTCACATGTGATTGAGTCAGACAAGGTCCAAATAAAAGAGAATCTAACTTTTGAGACCTTACCGCTACAGATTGAGGACCGAAAGATCAAAGAATTAAGGGGTAAGACGATTTCATTGGTTAAGGTTGTCTGGGGAGGTGCTACTGGTGAAAGTGCTACGTGGGAAGTTAAAGGTCAAATGCGCAATTCGTATCCGGAGTTGTTTTCCTCAGGTAATTTCGAGGACGAAATTTTTTTTTACAGGGGGAGAAATGTAACACCCTCAATTTCTTATTATTATATGTGTGTTTGATATAATTGATAATTCTCCGTGTTACCTTAAAATTTATCTAAACTATTAGTAATAAAAATATTTTAGTTTATTTTTCCTTAAAATCAAATAAATATAGTAATAGTAAACAAAAAGAAATTAAAAACACCACTCTTTAGCGGTACCTTGTTACTATTACCCTAGCTAATCTAATTGGCAAGTATTCATATATATATATATATAAATAGCTGAAAACAAGTTACGCCGCCGCACCAAAGCTCTCCTTCGTGATTGTTCCTGCCGCACCAAAACATTCCAATTCCAAATTTCAATTCCAATTCTAAATACCAATCCCAATTCCAAATCACAATCAGGTATGTGGTATGTGGTTATACTTCATTTCGCTTGTCTTCTACTCTATGCATATCTTTGAGCACATGTGATTATTTTTCTTCCCTTTCATTAGTTAATCGTCAGTATTAACAGTTTCAAAACTTATTAGTGTGCCTTGTCCATTTCCACATATTACGGAACAAACGATACTTGCTAATTGTACACACCATTTGACTGCCAGAGAATGTTGGGTTTGTATTTGTAACAAAAATCACGAAATGAATAATTAAGAAATTATTCAGCAAAAATTCTAGTCTTTCCCTTTTCTAAGGAGACCTATTCCTTCTCTAATTGGAATAATTGCTACCGCCATAATTTCCCTTTTATCAGTATTTTAGAGGATTGTGCTTTACAATAAGATCAATGTGTGTTGTGATATAAATTTTATAACAGGCATTGTTGATTGCACATGAGATTTGATTCGTTGTGTCTCTAATTGACTTGTGATTTGCTCTATATGTTTTTTTACGGTTATATTCCGATTACATGTTTTTTAGCGCTTCCTTCTGTCAGCAACAATTTTGACCAAATGCAGGATCATACTTTGATAAACTTGAACTGAAATTTTATTTTGTATTGAGATAATGAATAATTTTGAGGTATATTTGTGATTTTAGTTTTTGCGTCACTCAAAATGTCAAATTTTGCTTGTTTTTGTTTGTCTAGTTTGAAGCTGCATTTATGTAACTTCTGTTTGAGAAGTTTTGGTTTGAGCATTTTTAATAAATTTGTTTTATCTTCAAATTCTCCCTTACATGAACATGTGTAATTGTATTCTCTATTTTATATATATCTATATATGAATAAATAAATAATCCCAAATTGTTTAACACCCAAACTATAGATATATGCCATATTTATTTAAATATGTGAGTCTGTTTTATTTTAATTAAAATTAGACGTTTGTTTTTATGTTGGTATACTAAAATGGATAGTTGATGATATTAAAAATATTTTAGTTATATTATAAGTATCAAATAGTTTATTTAATTAATTTTAATAAATAATTTATATATCTATTGGAGCAAGTACTTAATTCGTATTGGTCGTTGCATTGATTTGTTTTCTTTCGCAGACTGTTAGAGACGGTGGTTGGCGAAGACGCGACACATTAAATCAGCGGATCGGCTTCGTTGGGAGGAATCTTCGGCTAAGGTAAGGGGTGAGATGAGGTTCGATTTTATGAGTATAAAATAACGTGAGATGAACGGGAATACCGAAATTCCCAGATATTCATCCGAGGCTCACTACATATGGTTGAGCCCTATTGAGCAATAATAATTAATTAATAACATATGAATGGTAACAGTGAGGACTAAAATATAATTTAGCAACCTATAGAATTGTTGTGAATTTATTTGTAGCAAGATTGCGCGTTGAATGATTTTATGAAATGTGATGCTGATTGTTACGGTATGAATAATTTATATTAGAGTGTTCTTGCTATTTGATTGAAATCGTGAAATCATTTGAATGTGCTACCTGTTGATTTTTATTGCGATTGATAAGATTGAATTGTGCATTGTGAGTAGTGTAAACCAAATATTGGGATTAATTGTGATTGACTGATATACATATAATGATGAATATTGTGAAGTCAAACTGAAATTTATTGAGTTGTGATGATCGAGTAAGTCTGAGATATATGTTGTAGATTTTGGAGTTAGGATTATTTTGTCAACATATAGGGAGGGTCTGACAAACCTAGTGATTCGGGGAAGTACAACTGAATGAGCCTGATCATGGAGGGCTACAGTCGAACTGTAAGGTAAGACTGATAGACCTTGGGGGTACATCTAGTGGGGAATTCCTAAGTGGATTAGTGGGTTATTCCCTAAGGCCGGGAACTACCGTGCAACACGAGAGTACCCCGACCGTCGCGTATATGTGTCTCGGGTTGAGTTGAGGGGATCTATGAGGACTTGGCCATTCATGGATTGTCCGTCCACTCTTGTAGTGGCATAGTATCAGGCCTCCTAACCAAGTACTTCAGAGTAGAATGGTACCAAATGATGAAGTATAGAGTATAGGACATGCATAACATTTTATCCTTGTAACTGCTTTATTGTGATTGAATCGGATTAACCTTAGATGTTATATTATTGAATGTTCTCCTTAATTGTACTTTTTGACTGATTGCGTGTTCTTCTCGTGTATTTTATATTGTTACATAATTTCGAAACTCACCCCTCGATGTTTGTGTTTGGCGTTTGCGATGGACGCAGACGAGCCGAAAGCTGCAGGTGAAGATTAATGCTCGTGAAGTGTAGGAAGCCGAATTATCTCGAAGACTTCTATTTTCTACCTTTTATTAACGTCATTTTGAACATAGTTTATTTTGGGAATTCCCGCTCTGATAGTGACATCGGGTTGAGACTACATTTACAATTATCATTAAACTTGTGTATGTGTGCTTCCAAAGGGATCTTGTTAAATACTGCTACGATTACGTGATGTTCTTTGCAAAAAAAAAAATGCTTGGAATTTTATATAATTATTTATTTGAAGGATTTCATTGTTTTAAAAATAAGAATTTTATTTGGGGTTAGTGTGTCACACAATTCATGAATGGCCAAGTCCTCATAGATCCCCTCAACTCAATCCAAGACACATATATGCGACGGTCGGGGTACTGTTGTGTTGCAAGGTAGCTCCCAGGCTTAGGGAATAACCCACTAATCCACTTTGGAATTCCCCACTAGAGGTACCCCCAAGGTCTATTAGTCTTACCTTACAGTTCGACTATAGCCCTCGACGATCAGGCTCATTCAGTTGTACTTCCCCGAATCACTAGGTTTGTCAGGCCCTCCCTATATGATGACAAAATAATCCTAACTCCAAAATCTACAACACATATCTCAGACTTACTCGATCATCACAACTCAATAAGTTTCAGTTTGACTTCACAATCGAGTTTCATCAAACACATAATAAGGAATTAATTAGGTGGCACATTCAAGTAATATCACAATTTCAATCAAGTAACAAGAACACACAAGTACATATCATTCATACAATAACAATCAGCATAAGATTTCATAAAATCAAACAACATGCAATCTTGATATAAATAAATTCACGACAGTTCTATAGGTTGCTAAATTATATTTTAATCATCACTATTACCATTCATATATTATTAATTATTATTACTCAATCAGGCTCGACTGTACGTAGTAAGCCCTAGATGAATATCTGGGAATTACGGTATTCCCGTTCATCCCACGTTATTTTATACTCATAAAGTCGAACCTCCTTTCACCCCTTACCTCAATTGAAGATTTCGCCAAACAAATCCGATCTGCTAACTTGTCGCGTCTTCGTCGACCCTCGTCTCTAATAGTCCGCGGAAAATAAATAAATTAACGCAACGACCAAATACAGATTAATTACTTGCTCCAATAGATAAATAAATTATTAATTAATAATACATAAATAAATTATCTACTATTTGTAATATAACCCAAATATATATTTAATATTATCGAAACATACGTATTAGTATACTAACCTAAAATAATTTCTATTTTTAATTAAAATAAGATAGGATCACATATTTAAATAATTATGGCGTATATCTGTTCTTTGGGTGTTAAAAATAGGTAACCAATATGTCCTAATAAAGAATATATATATATATATATATATATATATATATATATATATATATATATATATATGTGTGTGTGTGTGTGTGTGGC
>JBBPBQ010000004.1:43544047-43559800 GCA_037974755.1 Cicer yamashitae
TTATTATTATTATTATTATTATTATTATTATCATCATCATCATCATCATCATCTGAATTCGATTTTGTTTGTTGTTGAACGAGCGTATAAATAAGTTCTATAATTTAGTGTCTTACTCATTGTTCATAAGTTGTTCAGTAAACCATAAAAATGTGAATTATGTTCAGTTTTTTAATTCTTTCTCAAAAACTCGTCCTAACCATTGTTCATATTCTTAATTTATAGTTTGAAGTCAGAATTTGAAGTGATATTATCTTTCTTTCTTGACCATGAGTAATGGTTATAGAATTGAAGACCCATGATCAATGTATGATGCATTGATTTATGAAATAGCTTGCATGATCAAAATTCATCAATCAGGTATATAGTTTACTCTCTACGGGATATCACAATTCTTGCATATATGATATATAGCGCGTGGATAATTGTACTAAATTATAAGTGTGTAATTGTATGATATATGAATATGATTATATGTGTTAATTTATGGATCAAGTTGTTGCTCGTTGTTAATGACTTAAATTATGTGTTTAATGGAGGTAATTTGTGTAAATTTGATGTTAATATTGCTTTTAAGTGATTTGCGATGATTGTTGTATGTTTCTGTTGAGTTTTAAACTATTTTTGAGAATTCTATTCTAGAAAGATATATTCTTTTTTAAATAAAAGTATTAATTAACTCAAATTTGAATTTAGATATCGATGTTTGAACTTCGTTGATGATTAATATGTACTACCAATCTTTATAAATGTTGTCTAAGCCTTAAACTCTTTTCTACCCAAATGAGTTTTTGAGACTCAACTAAAATAAAAGTTAAAATAACCTTATTTTTTGTACAATTAATTGCTCTATTTTTTTTACTTTAATATCCATCATACTATTTTCCTTTTGATTAAGATAAGTGAAAATGTATACAAATTATTTTAATCTTAGACTCAGCTCAAAGTCCAGTTTTACCTACTTTATTTATAATAATGTTTACTATTTCATTAATTATTATTTTATTATTATTATTATTATTATTATTATTATTATTATTATTATTATTATTATTATTATTATTATTATTATTATTATTATTATTATTATTATTATTATTATTATACAGTTGGTTTACACTAAAAAAAATTGTGGATGCAACTTTAATTATCGATGTGAGAATTTCTTTAATGAGTCATCTATAATTAATTATCTTCTACATTATCACAAAAAGAAAAAGAATACCTCGTATGATCCTAATTCTGAATAAGATAACAACATTAAGTATGTTACTAGAAGAATAGAAAAAGGTGTTGTTATTTTTGAATTTCGAAAAAACTTTGAAACAACAATTTATGTCACCGAAAATATTACTGGGTTGAGTCGCGAACTAGGTCACTCTCTTTAAGACGTTTCGAGGCACTACCCAAATTTTGCAAGGCAGACTATCAACCACGAACTCCCCAAGATAAAACAACTCAGATACACTATATCTGAGTTCTACCGCACCGTAGAAAACCGTTCTAGAATTATACCCTCAATATGGCAGTCGAATCACTGCCACTCGTAATATGGTACTAATACCACTCGAAAGAAAGAGAAGAAGTGAGTAAGAAAGGGGGAGAAGAGACAAAAGCCTCAGATTCAGAGTGTTTTTTGGTGTAATTTTCCAATTGAGGAGAACCCTCTATTTATAGAAGAAATCTGCAACTGGATCAGAGAGAAAAGTGCGATCCATTAAGTCTGATTTACTAAACGTGCGCTCCAATCTTTAGGTTTTGACCATAGAAACGTGCGCTCTAATTTGGTTGACCGGGCAATAACAGACGCACGGATTCAGGAAGGAAGATCGGATCAGATATTGAATATTGACTCGGTGAAGGGCAATATGTAATTAACATAAGAATAAGAGATAAAAATGCAAGCATATTAAATGAATAAATAATTTATTAATTTTCCATATACTAAAAAAATATACACCACTTAGCCAAGGCCCAGGCCCGGCCCGACCGAGCCGAGCCGGCCAGACAGCGGCGCACGCGCGTGTGTGTGGTAGTAAACTTTGCATGTGTTCTTCCTCGTTTACAAAATTGGGGTACCCCTTGGGGCACACCACAAGTTCTACACCTCCACCTTATAAACACTACTAGTGTGTGATATCCCTCCTATGTGGGACTTCCTTATTTTTCAATTCACAACAACACTAGCTCTCATTAATGTCATCATTATTTCCAACAATCTTCCATTAATATCATGTATAATTCCTTGGGTTTTATAAAACTCATATATAAACTGGAATCATACTCTATTCCTCTATGACTACGAAACCTCTTAATCTTTTTACTAAATTGATTTTCAATTTCAGTTACAAAGATCTTAAACATGTCAAGTGCTTCACTTTTATTTTTCATTAGATATACAAAAGTATAGTCAGAGCAATCGTCAATAAAAGTGATAAAATAACGCTTACCATTTCTGGTTAACGTCCCATCAAGTTCACATATATCAGAGTGTATTAAGTCTAAAGGTTCAGAATCTATAACTATTGATTTGCGTGAACTCTTAGTTATTTTAGCTTGACTGCAAAAATCACATTTTTCAAAATCCTTTAAAGATAACTTTGGAATTAAGTCTAAGTTACTTAAGTTTGAAATCACACGTTTGTTCATATGACAGAGTCTAGCTTGCCAAATATTAAAATCACACAACATGTAAGTAGAAGGATACATTTTATTAGTTTCAACGTTCAATTTAAACATGCCATTAGTGGCTTACCCTTTCCCAACAAAAATACCATTTTTAGAAATGGTGTACAAAATTTGCCGCTATGGACTGTGTGAACCCTGCCTTATTGAGAAGAAACCCAGAAACCAGATTTTTCCTTATTTCTAGAGTGTGCATGACATCCTTCAGAATTAAGGTCTTTCCAGAGGTGAATATTAGTTTCACATCTCCAATACCAGCAACATTAGTGGTGTCGAAATCTCCCAACAACACTTTTTTATCTTCAACAGCAGTGTATGTTTTAAACATAACACGATCATAACAGACATGGCGTGAGGCGCCAATGTCTATCCACCATCCATCTGATCCACCAACAAGGTTGATCTCAGTTATCATAGCAATGAATTGCTCTTCTGTCTAGTTAGCCTAATTAGTAGGGCCTGGCTTGCATCTACACTTGCATGCCATATGACCCTCTTTCCCACAGTGAAAACTAAGAAAAGGGAGAGGGTCATTTCTAGGAGGTGATTGATGCCTTACAATTGGGACTTTTGGAGGGTTCCATTCTTGTTGTTGTTCCTTAAAGTGTGATTCTAAATCTTTAGTTGTTTGCCATTTGCCTTCAGAACTGCTCCGATGAATTTCTTTTTCTTGTTATTTGCCACAAGAAGAACTTCATCTTTCTGGTCTTGCTTACGGGATTCATCCTTAATTCTAAGGCGAGTTATCAGACTTTCTAGAGAGAATTCTTTTGTTTTATGCCTGAGAGAATTTTTAAAATCTTTCCAAGCAGGGGGAAGTTTGTCAATAATAACAACAATTTGAAACTGTTCATCGAGGGACATACCTTCAGTGATGATCTCGTGAGCAATTTTCTGGATTTCATGAGACTGAGCTTCCAGTGATCTGTCATCTATCTTCCTCAGTATCATGTGTCTTCTTTAAAGCATCTCAAACTTGTTTAGCACTATTTCTGTCGGAACTGTAGTAATCATACAGATCATCAGCAAGTCCATTAAGAATATAATTCTTACATCAATAATCATTATGTTCCCATTGGGTTAATTCAGCAGCTTTCTTATCATTTTCTGTTTGTTCAGCTTTTTCTAGAACAACAGGAATGCCATCCTTTAGAACGTTGGCTACCTTTTTCGTGGTTAGAAAAAATAACATCTTTTGTTGTCATCGTTTGAAGTGGCATCCCTCAAACCGAAATGGTATGTTGTAGTCAGAAACAGAAGAACCTATCTCAGTAATTTCGTCGATAGACATGGCAGTAGGAAACGTCTTAAAATTGTTATTTTTGAATTTCAAAAAAACTTTGAAAAAACAATTTATGCCACCGAAAATATTACTGGGTTGAGTCGCGGACTAGATCGCTTTCTTTAAGATGTTTCGAGGCACTGCCCAAATTGTGCAAGGCAGACTATCAACCACGAAGTCCCTAGGATAAAACAGCCCAGATACACTGTATCGGAGTTCTACTACACGGTAGAAAACCGTACACCCTCAATATGGCAGTCGAATGAATGCCACTCGTAATATGGTACTAAGACCACTCGAAAGAAAAAGAAGAAGTGAGTAAGAAAGGGGGAGAAGAGACAAAAGCCTCAGATTCAGAGTGTTTTTTGGTGTACTTTTCCAACTGAGGAAATCCGCAATTGGATCATAGGGAAAAGTGCGATCCATTAAGTCTGATTCACTAAACGTGCGCTCCAATCTTTAGGTTTTGACCCCATAAACGTGCTCTCCAATATGGTTGACCACCAAAATGTGCGCTCCAAACTTAGGGTTTTGACTTTGAGTTTTGACCGGGAAACAACAGATACATGGACAAAAGATTAGGGTTTTGACCGGGCAATAATAGGCGCACGAATTCAGGAAGGAAAATCGGATCAGATATTGAATGTTGACTCGGTGGAGGGAAATTACGTAATTAACGTAACAATAAGAGATAAAAACACAAGCATACTTTTAATATTAAATAAATAAATAATTTATTTCCATATACTAAAAAATAATACACCACTTAGCCAAAACCCAAGCTCGGCCCCACCCGGCTGGACGGTGGCAGCGCGCTCGCGCGTGTATGGTGGTCAACTTTGCATGCGTTCTTCCTCCTTTAAGAAATTGGGGTACCCCTTCGGGCTCATCCCAAGTTCCATACTTCCACCTTATAAACACTACTAGTGTGTGATATCTCTCCTATGTGGGACTTCCTTATTTTTCAATTCACAACAACACTAGCTCTCATTAATGTCATCATTATTTCCAACAATCTTCCATTAATATCATCATCATTTTCAACAGGTGTGAATTTGCTTCCTCCTCCTTCACAATATTAAGTATTCACAGTATTATCAAACACTCACTCCACTTCACGATTTCTTCTACTTTTTCAAACCACATTCATTCTTCAAATCCACCTAGCCACCACCAACCGTCTTCCTCCCCTCTGCTTCACAAACACAAATCCGACCATCGTGGCTTTATTTTTCCAGTGGCCTTCTTAGTTATCATGGTCAATGTCGTCGTCATTTTTCTGGCATGGGCATGTCGCAACTTATACATAGTTATTGATATATGGTATGCATACACTCCGCAGCTTATACAGAGCTATTGATATCTGTAGGTGTAGGTGCGAGTGTTCTTTGATATTTAAACTTGGGGGCAGAAACAGATTTGAGATATTGATATCCACTTCGCATCCACTCCATTAATAAAATGATTACTATTTTAAAATTTTGTATATTAATTTTTTTTTAATAATTATGACTTTTAAATTTATTTATATAGTATAGGTATAGAACAGGAAAAATATACTAATCAAACCTACGTGATTCAATAAACATCTAACCACCTAAGCAGTTCATAGGTATAGAATAAAAAATAAGGGTAAAAGAGTAATTATATAATTTAGAGAGTCTATTCCATTTTGCATATTTCATAAAGAGGAAGGAATGAAAAATAGGAGAAGAGGGTGGTAGGATCAAATGTATTTCATTATGTTTCATACTATTTTATTCTTTTTTTTCTTCTAATCTAAACAATAGAATGAGACTCAATAGCACTTGATTCCACTCCAATCCATCATATTCCATCAATCTAAAACATATGTTTCTTATTCAAATTAGTGTACTAAAATAGTGAAAAAAGGTTTTAACAAATCATAATTAAACAACAAATTTTAAACATACAATCAAACTAATTAAAACACTGATTCAAGGTGTTCAACTCATGTGGAAGTGTTTAGAATTCAATCAGCAAAAGATAATTACAATCTCACATCTAAGTAATGTTGATTTATACTAAATTCAAATTAATTAATATTACTAGTTAGTAACGTAACCTCAATTAAATTATAGATTTATCAAAAATATAAATAAGATTACTAGTTAGTAACGTAACCTCAATTAAAAATATAATAGTTACCTTTGTGCAAGTGGAAATATTTATGCATTGGGTGATTCAGGAGCGACACAATACAATTGATACCATGCCCAGTTTTGCAACAACAATGCACATCCTCCTATAGACCTTACATTGGGTTTCGTAACAAGACACAGTTCTCTATAAAGTGCTGCTAAAACTGCTGAACCTCAACTATATTGGGATGCTTTACTTAAATTCCCTAATAGTGAAAGATATTTTAAATGTACACGATTGTTGGATTTGTCCAACATCAACAACCCTTCAACCATACGTAGGATGTATGCTCGACATGATGTTTTTTTTTCCTACTACAGATGCATTTTCACCAATATCGTCAAATGTATCCTTATGCCATTTTTATTAAATAAAATTATCCTTTGTTGCTCCCTCAGGTGGGATAACTCCTAAGTAAGCTTGACAAACTTCTCTAACACTCACAAAATTTGAACTGCTAATAGGAAAACTAGAAACATTTAATCTTAAAATGTAGTATACATCTTCTAAAGTTATTATGCACTCACCTATTGGGAGATGAAACATATGAGTTTCTGGTCTCCATTTCTCAACCATAGCAATAATCAGGCCGACATCTATTTTATAGTTTTCGAGTTTGATCACTTTACCAAATCTAGCCTCTTGCAAATACGATAATATGACTTCATTCGTTTTTTTTTGTTAACATGCCCATGACATTTTAGTTTGTCCTTTAAGGGTATCTGAAATTAATAATATATAATAAAATAAAATAATCAATGACACTAAAAAAACTATAAATAAATTAAAGTAAATATATAAAATACTTACAAATGTTTTATTGTATTGGATTTCAGCTTTGTGATTCGTAGATATTTCCATGAGAAAAAGAGAAATTTTGATAAAAAAAAACGTTGATATAACTTTGAATGTATGAATAAATAGTTGCGATCAACAACAATGGAAGAAATAAATGTGATAAACAAGAATGGATTGAGGTGTTTATATAGGTTGCGTCCCAAGCCAATGATTTATTAAGGGTTTCACGATGCGTTCAAGGGGTCGCATCCCAAGGCCACGATCTGTTCAAGGGGTCGCATCCCCAGCCCACGATTTGTTCATCTGGTGATTCTGACGGTGACCAACCTATCCTATTTGTATTCGATCCACCATTTCACCTGAAGAACATAAATTTAGAGAATGTAGAGTAATCAACTGAATTTGATCACACGTTCTTTAATGAAGTCCCAACAGTAGATGCAACTCTAGCAATTGGAATGAAGTTTGCAAACAAGGATGAATGCGTACATGCAATCAAATATTACCATTTAAAACAATCATTGAATTTTGCAATACAAAAATCAGATTCGGAAAGGTATGTTATTAATTGTTTAAGTCCAAATTGTTTGTTTAGATGCAAAGCTTCAAAATGCAAAAATAGTAAATTATGGGTGATTGGTAAATTGAATCTGCCTCATACATGCACAAATTATGCATTGTCACAAGATCATCAGAAGCTCGATTCTGACATGATATGTACAAGCGTAATGCAAGTTCTGAAAGTGGACCCTTCAATCAAAGTGAAGGTTATTTTTGCTCATATTCATGTTTTGCACAACTAAATAGTAAGTTATAGAAAGGCTTGGATAGCAAAAAATAAAGCGATCGACAAATTTATGGAAATTGGGAAGAGTCTTACAATCAACTCCCACAATGGTTGTTGGTTATGCGAAAGTTTTTTCCATGAACCAAAATAGAAATGAAACAATTCCAGCTTATCATGAGAATAGTTTGATAAGTGGGATAAATATCTTTCATCGAATATTTTGGGCTTTTGTTACGTGCATATCTGCGTTTAAATTCTGCAAACCAGTTGTACAAGTGGATGGGACTTAGTTGTACGACAAGTACAAGGGGACTCTATTGATAGTAGTTGCACAGGATGGAAACGTCAATGTAATTCCTATTGCTTATGCTCTTGTGAAAGTGAGACAGGAGAGGGTTGAAATTTCTTTTTGAGAAATTTGAGAAAATACGTCACTCCACAAGCCAACATTTGTTTGATTTCAAATAGACACGAATCCATTAAAAGTGCTTATAATAATCCAAATAATGGGTGGCAAAATCCTCTGTCAAAGTATGTGTTATGCGTCTGACATATTCCATAAAATTTTGCAAGGGAATTTAAGGATAATGCATTGAAGAAAAAAGTTATTGTTATGGGTAATAATTTCATTATTACTTTTTAATTAGTGTAATTTTTAATAATGAGCCTACATATAGATACAATCGAAGTGAAATCGGCACAGTAAACCGGGAGGCTATAAAATGGTTAGACAACATACCGCAAGAAAGTTGGTTTAAAGCATTTGATGGAGGTAGTCGTTGGGGTCACATGACAACCAACCTTGTGGAGTTGATAATCGGAGTATTAAAAGGCAGACACAACCTTTCCATTACTGCTATGGTCCAATATACTTATTATAAGACAAAGACACTATTTCCAACAAAGGGAAAACTACACGCATCAATTTTAGTTTCTGGTCAGATATACACGGAAAAATGCATAAATTTTATGAAATCGGAAATACGTAAATTTAATAGTAATAAAATTAATAGTTTTGATCAGAGAAACAATACTTTCATGGTCCACGAGATAGTAAATCCAAGAGAATGGCAACCAATTGGTCATTTCACTACCAACCTTCCTAAAATGTGGTGCGATTGTGGGAAATATCAAGCTATACATATGTCTTGTTCACTTGTTATAGCAGCATGTTCTAACATAAAATATGATTATTGGAGTCTTATACCTGATGTGCACAAGGTGGAAACGGTATTAAAATTCTACGAAGAAACGTTCCAACCTATACCAAACAAAGGATATTGGCCAGAATACGAATGTGTTAAGGTGTGTCACAATCTTCAAATGCAAAGAGTCAATAAAGGTCGCACAAAGAGTAAACGCATTAAAACAGAAATAGACACTACAGAAAAAATACCAAGAAAGTGCGGATTATGCCGGGTCTCTGGTCATACTAGGAAACATTGTTCAAACGGTGCTGACACATCTACTCAAATTTGATGTATTTTTTCTTCGATTTAATGTATTTTGTTTGATGTTATTAACATAATTTACTATTTTTAATTATAATTATTTTTATTATTATTATTATTATTATTATTTTTATTTATTAGATCCGGCAAAAAAATAGGAGAAAGTTGTTAAAATAATATAAATTTATCTACAAAATAGGACGGAGTTGTTAAAATAATATAAACCGTTATTTGTTTTGGCACATCTACTCGACAGAATTTTTTTCTTCAATTTAATATATTTTATTTTATTTTATTAATAGTATTTTGTTTTTTTTAATTATTTTAAACTTGTTAAATAAACAATTATTCAATTGTTAAAATGAGAAGAGAAATTTTTTGAAAACCTTGTATATGGTCGCATCCCAAAGATGCGACCTACACCAAATTTGTTTTTTCTTGGCGGCAGGACGGAGATGCGACCTCTTGAAAGAGTAAAAAATTAAAACATTTTGATATATATATATTTCGTAGGACATTTTGGTTACTTTAAAAAAAATATATTATAATAAGTTATCCAAAAGTTAATTCTATAGTGACTAAAATAAATAAAAATTAATTTGTGACGATAAAAAATATTTAATTTGTGATATTTAATTTTAAAAGCAAATATCAACCACCTTTTCTCCATCAACAAAAAAAAGTGAGGTCTAAATAGCCGATATACATGATACACACCTCCCCAATACAACAAACCAATTGTTATACATGATACACACCTCCCCAATACAACAAACCAATTGTTGTATGTATAATTATCTATAATGTTAATTAGATGATACAATTGAAATAAAAAATAAAAGTTACCTTAAAATTAAATTTCATAATTTTTGAAACATATTCTTTTTCAAATGTGATAGTTATTTTAGAACAGACTAATATCATTTATAAAGTCTTCATCTTAAAATCAATACTACCTTCTAGTACTAGTAGTATCAGGAGTATCATAAATTCTAATAGCAACCTTTTATAATAATATAGTACTCCACCTCAAATGATGTTTGTAATTAATTATGAATAAGACATTTTATATAAAAATAAACCTGAATACGACAAAAACATATGGAATATTAATATGCAGAGAAATAGACATAAGTTTAAGTTTTGTAGGCACTCCTTCACAATATTCATCTCTTCCTTTTCCTTTTGGTCCATCTCCAAATTTATCTGTTGTAAAACGGAGATCAATCAATCAATGAACCAAGAGTGTTCTTGGTTTTGTACAAAAACGCAGATTGATTGAAAACTGAATCGAAGCTTGATCCGCAGAAAATCCAAGAACGATCTTCGTTTCTGACTGAAACGAAGATTGATCTTTCTAAACAGAGTTTCAAGCTTGTAATGCTAAAATGAACACACACAATTGTTAACCCAGTTCAGAGATTAACTCCTACGTCTGGGGGACTGGATCCGACTTGAATTATCACTATTTGGAGGTGAAATGATTACAAAATGATATGCACTTATGCTGCCAGTTTTTTCTGAAAACTGCAGCTTGCTCTCTTTTTGATCACTCTCTTTTTCCAGCCTTGCTTTGGCATATATACAGTTTGATTACAAGTTTGGAGTAACAAACTAATTAACTAAAGTAGTTACAACTAACTAACTAACTGCCCAAACAGATTGGCTTCTTAATTTGAGTACCACTTTTAACAATTCTCCACCTTGGTACCAAATGAGAAGCTTCAGCTTGTGATTCTTCAAATCAGATCCCCTTAGTCCTTGATCTCAGTTTCTAGACTTGATTTGCAGCAAATCCAAACAGTGTTTTAATTTGCTAAGTGTGACAGGTTTTGTAAACATGCCTGCAGGATTATCACTTGTATGCACTTTTGCCACATGTATCTCACCCCTTTCAATGACATCTCTAATGAAATGACGTCTGCTGTCTATATGCTTGGTCCTTTCATGATACATTTGATTTTTACTCAAGTGAATGGCACTTTGACTGTCACAATGTATGCAAACAGCTTCTTGCTTGACCCCAAGTTCTGTGATCAATCCTTTTAGCCAAATTCCTTCTTTCACTGCTTCAGCAAGGGCAGCATATTCTGCTTCTGTTGTTGATAATGCCACTATGTGTTGGAGATTAGCTTTCCAACTGACTGTGATATTAAACACTGTGAACATATATCCTGTAAGAGATCTTCTTCTATCTAAATCTCCAGCAAAATCAGAGTCTACAAATCCTTGGACTGGTTTTGATGGTTCTAAACTTTTGTTGTATTCCAAACACATGCTTTGAGTACCCATTAGGTACCTTAGAATCCATTTGACAGCTTGCCAATGATTCATCCCTGGGTTTCCCATAAATCTGCTCATGACACTTACAGCATGAGAAATGTCTGGCCTTGAGCAGACCATAGCATACATGATACTCCCTATGGCACTTGCATATGGTATATTCTTCATGTCTTCTGCTTCCAGGTTTGTGTTTGGTGACATGGCTGAAGAAAGCTTGAAATGAGCTGCTAGTGGAGAGCTAACTGCCTTTGATTCACTCATGTTGAATCTATTTAGAACCTTTCCAATGTAGCTCTCTTGAGAAATTATCAGTCTTCCTTGTTCTCTAATTCTGATGATTTCCATTCCTAGGATCCTCTTGGTTGGCCCCAAGTCCTTCATCTCGAATTCTTTCTTCAGCTGGCCCTTCAATTTTTCTATTTCTTTCATACTTTTACATGCTATTAGCATGTCATCCACATATAGCAGCAAGTAAATGAATGTGGATGATGATACTTGTTTATAGTACACACAACTATCAAAATTGCTTCTAGCATAACTTTGACTAAGCATGAATGAATCAAGCCTCAAATACGATTGCCTTGGTGATTGCTTTAGCCCATAGAGTGATCTCTTTAACAAGCAGACCCAATCCTCCTTTCCTTGAGTCCTAAAGCCATCTGGTTGATGCATTAAGATTGTTTCATTTAGATCACCATGGAGAAATTTTGTTTTGACATCCATCTGCTCCAATTCCATGTCAAAGTGTGCTACCATGGCTAGAACTATCCTTATAGATGCATGCTTGACTACATGAGAAAAGATTTCATTGTAGTCAACACCTTCTCTTTAAGTGAATCCCTTTGCTACTAGTCGTGCTTTGAACCTGGGTGGTTCAACTCCTGGAATTCCTTCCTTCCTCTTGAAAATCCACTTGCTGCCTATAATTCTAGAGTTGGCTGGCTTGGGTATGAGTTCCCAAGTGTTGTTCTTCTCCAGTGATTCAGCTCCTCAGTCTTTGTCTTGAGACCTGACAGCTTCATTGCAGTTCATGGGATCTTCTTGTATAATCTCTTCTGCAGCATGTAATGCATAGCTGATCATGTCTGCATAACCATACCTTTGAGTGGGTTTTGAGGTCCTTCTTTCTCTACCCCTGATGAGGTTATAATCATCTAATTCCTGCTCTGGAAACATAGCATGTCCTGCTGGGTTTGCATTAGTCTTGTCTTGTTAAGATTGTTGTTGTTCTGAAGGCAAGATCGTTCTTGACTTCTGTTGATCGTTCTCCTTTTCTGTGGCTGAAGTCAAGATCGTTCTTGGATTTTCTGCAACTTTCTCCACCTCAAGATCAAACCTCTCAGCTCTGTCTTGTTGAGTCTGTTGTTGCTCCAGGAACATTCTTCGTTTCTCTCCATCTTTCTCCACCTCAAGATCAATCCTCATATCTTCAGTTTGATGTGAGCTTTTATTCGCAGCATTGTTTATAGACTTATATAGCTCAACCTAATGAAACTTAACATCCCTGCTGATGATACGTTTCCTACTTTCAGGACACCATATTCTATAGCCTTTTACACCACTTGGATATCCAACAAAATACCCTTTCTTGGCTAGAGGGGCTAGCTTCCCTTCATTTACATGGTAGTATGCAACACATCCAAATACTTTTAGATGATTGTAGTTTGCAGCCTGTCCTGTCCACATCTCTTGAGAGATTTTGAGTTCAATTGCAGTAGATGGACTCAAATTTATCAAATAACAAGTTGTATGAACAGCTTCTCCCCAAAATTGTGCAGACATTCCTGCATTTGACAAAATGCATCTCATTCTTTCAAGCAAGGTTCTATTCATTCTTTCAGCTAGTCCATTTTGCTGAGGTGTGCTCTTTACAGTCCTATGTCTGTTCACACCTTAAGCTTTGCAAAAACTGTGAATTCCTCACAGACTTCCAATCTTTAAAGGTTTTAAATGCTTCATCATTGCTTTTCAACAAGTAAATCCATACTTTTCTACTATAATCATCAAGAAATGTAAGGAAATACTTGCTACCTCCATGTGAAGCAATCTTTGCATGGCCCCATAGATCACTGTGAACATATTCCAGAATTCCTTTTGAGCAATGTTTCCCTTTGGAGAACTTGACCCTATGCATCTTTCCAAACACACAATGCTCACAAAATTCAAGATCACTGATCTTGTCCCCACCTAGCATGCCTTGCCTTTCCAGAACTTGCATTCCCTTTAGGCTAACATGACCCAACCTTTGATACCATAGGCTGGCTTTGCTTGATGCTTGAACAGCCACTGCTGCCATTCCTGTCACTACCTGACCATTTAGAAGGTAGATTCCGTGATCCCTTGTTCCCTTCATGATTACCAATGATCATTTTATGACTTTTAGAGTGCCTTTCTCTGCTTTGTATGAACAGCCAGCTTCTTCTAGCATTCCTAGAGAAATTAAATTCCTTTTCAGTTCTGGAACATGTCTCACCTTTGACAAAATCTTCATGGTTCCATCTTCCAGCTTCAGCTTGATTGAACCAATTCCAACTACCTTGCAGGATGATTTGTTCCCCATAATCACCTTGCCTCCATCCGTTTCTTTGTAGTCAAGAAACCAATCTCTATTTGAGGTCATGTGAAATGAACACCCTGAGTCAAGTACCCAGTCATCATCCATGATTTTAGTTGAATTTGCCATAAGAACTTCTGAGGTTTCATACCCTTCAGAAGCTATAGATGCATTTCCATAATCATCATCACTATGTGATCCTTTCTTTCTTTTCCAATCTAGGCATTCTTTCTTGAAATGCCCTTCTTTCTTGCATATGAAACATCTCATTTTAGACTTGTCCTTTTCTTTGTTCTTGAACTTATTCTTCTGTTTTTTATTCTTCTTCCCTGCCTTGGCCTTGACAAACAATCCCTCACCACTGCTTTCTTCTTTCCCATCTAACTTCCTCTTCAATTCTTTGGAGATTAGTGCAGCTTGTACTTCTTCTAATGACAAAGAATCTCTACCATACAGAAGTGTATCACACAGATTTTCATAAGTGCTTGATAATGAATTTATCAACAACAGGGCCTGATCCTCATCATCCAATTTTACATCAATATTTTCAAGATCTAATGTGATCTTGTTAAACTCATCCATATGATTTTCAATTGATCTCCTAGGTTGCATCTTGAAAGTATATAATTTTTGTTTTAAGTACAAATGATTCGCTAATGATTTTGTCATGTATAAAGATTCTAATTTGAGCCAAATACCTGTTGCAGAGGCATCCTTTGACACTTTCCTCAGAACCTTGTCTCCAAGACTCAAGATTAAAGCACTATAAGCCTTGTCCATGATATCCCTCTTCTCCTTTTCTGGTAGTGTGGATGCCATGTCTTTCTCTCCTCCCAGTGCTCCTGCCAAACCTTGATGAACCAGCAACGCTTTCATCTTGAGACGCCATAACCCAAAATCATTCTTCCCATCGAATTTCTCAATTGCATACTTTGTTAATGTCATCCTTCCTTTGAATCGAATACTCCCTTGCTCTTGATACCAGTTGTTGTAAAACGGAGATCAATCAATCAATGAACCAAGAGTGTTCTTGGTTTTGTACAAAAACGCAGATTGATTGAAAACTGAATCGAAGATTGATCCGTAGAAAATCCAAGAACGATCTTCGTTTCTGACTGAAACGAAGATTGATCTTTCTAAATAGAGTTTCAAACTTGTACTGCTAAAATGAACACACACAGTTGTTAACCCAGTTTAGAGATTAACTCTTACGTCTAGGGGACTGGATCTGACTTGAATTATCACTATTTGGAGATGAAAATGATTACAAAATGATATGCACTTATGCTGCCAGTTTTTTCTGAAAACTGCAGCTTGCTCTCTTTTTGATCACTCTCTTTTTCCAGCCTTGCTTTGGCATATATACAGTTTGATTACAAGTTTGGAGTAACAAAATAACTAACTAAAGTAGTTACAACTAACTAACTAACTGCCCAAACATATTGGCTTCTTAATTTGAGTACCACTTTTAACAATAACAATGGCTAGAAGAAGCTCAAACAGCTTGTTGATAACCCCTTCCCCATCCATTGATGAATAAAATGTTCAAACTCATCTTCTTCTCCGTTCCATATATATTATTTATACCCACCATATCTTTATATATATATATCTATATATATATATATATATATATATATATATATATATATATATATATATATATATATATATATATATATATACTCTATTCTCTTCTTCAAATTCTTATTCTTCAATGCCGACCAACCATCCGTCGAGTCCACTACCG
>JBBPBQ010000004.1:43559810-43576918 GCA_037974755.1 Cicer yamashitae
CTTCTCCGTTCCATATATATTATTTATACCCACCATATCTTTATATATATATATCTATATATATATATATATATATATATATATATATATATATATATATATATATATATATATATATATATATATATATATATATATATATACTCTATTCTCTTCTTCAAATTCTTATTCTTCAATGCCGACCAACCATCCGTCGAGTCCACTACCGCCGCCGCTAACCCAAAATTCCACAGCTTTATCTTTCAAGATACAGATTACGGCATCCGCCCCACCAAAATGGCTAATACCGATGATCGTCACGGTGGCGGCGGCGGCGATATTAGTGGTGGTTGTCATCCTTTGCTTGAAAAAGGGAAGATATGCACCGACGGTAGAGGCGCAGTTGGTGGTGATTCCATCGAAGGAAGCTCTGGAGTCGGATCCGACTTCTTCTTTATCGTTGGTGGATGCTGTTGGTTTGGATGAAACAATAGTAAAGGATAGATATATGTTACACTTTCAAACCTTTTTATTTCTCTCTGTTTTGGCCATACCTATCTCCACTGTGGTGTACGAATCTGTCTTTGAATGGATCCTTGCTTAATCAATATTTTATTTTTATTTGAAGATTTTAAGAATTTAACAAAAATGAGTTTAGCTTATTTATGTTTATTTATTATTGATAAAGGTTAAAGAAATGTTTTTCATTTTATTTGATTTTTGGATATGTTGTTGTTTGCTTTTTGGGTTATAATTATTTTTTTCTTTCTTTCATTCCTCCACTGATTTCAGGTAGACATTACACTCATGTACCTACCCTTGTTGAAGCCTCCCCTTTTATTTAGCTGTTTTTATGTTTTGAACCATTTATGTTTTAGGTATGTTGAAATATTGTTGCATTTACATTAGTTTTGTGTTTTTAAGTTTGGTAAATAGTTCAATAGAATAGCCCCTAGTTCAGTTTGGATAATGGCCTCTTGAAATACTGTTGCATTTACATTGGTCATGTGCTAATAGGATGGAAATCTCAGATCTCTTTGACATCAACAAAAAGTCATGCAGGTGTTGTTGTGATAGTGTACATCCATCTATTATGTTTGACTAAAACCAAATCAAGTTATCAGAACATTTATGAATTACTTTAACTTATATGATCATATTGATTACGATAATTATTCATTCTTCAATTTAACATTAAAAATGTTTTTAACTTCAATCATTATAAACATTTTTAAATTCAACTTATGTGTTATTTTTTATTGTCCATGTAGATGTTCAAGATGTTCAATTATAATTATGAAATTACCATGAAAAAGGTTTGAAAGTGTTGCCTTTATATGCCCTCTACTACTGTTTCGTCCAAACCAACAACATCCACCAACTATGAAGAAGAAGCTGAACCCAACTCCAAAGCTTCCTTCGCCGGAATCACCGTCAACTGCGCCTCCGCCGCCAGTGCAGATCTTCTCTTTTTCAAGCAAAGGATGACAACCACCACTAATATCGCCGCCGCCGACACCGTGACGATCACCGATATTAGCCATTTTGGTGGGCGGATGCCGTAATCTGTATCTTAAAAGATAAAGCTGTGGAATTTTGGGTTAGTGGCGACGATAATGGGACATGGTTGGTCGCCATTAAGAAATAAGAGTTTGAGGAGGAGAATAGAATATATATATATATATATATATATATATATATATATATATATATATATATATATATATATATATATATATATATATATATATATATATACATGGTGGGTATAGATAATATATATGAAACAAAGAAGAAGATGAGTTTGAAGATTTTTTTCATCAATGGATGGGGGTTAACAGTGTTTGAGCTTCTGCTAGCCATCGTTAAATTTGGAGATGAACCAAAAGGAAAAGGAAGAGATGAATATTGTGAAGGAGGAGTGGCTACAAAACTTCTTTTTTTTTATCTTAAACTTATTTATATCTTAAAATGTCAATATTACCAAATAACAATTTGATCTTTTATTTAATTTTAAGTAACAAAAGTAAATAAATTATAAAATAATTTAAAGTTGTTTTGTTTGTAGGTTTTTTTTTTAATAACCTTTTTAAAAAAAACAATTACCTAAATACCTCATTTTCAAATCTAATAACCAACCTGCCCCTTTTTTAAACATGTTACAAGTAGCTATTTGGAATGGCGACTTGTAACATGTTTAAGAAAAGAGGCCATTTTTTTAAACATGTTACAAGTCGCTATTAGGAATGACGACTTATAACATGTTTAAGAAAAGAGGCAGTTTGGTTATTAGTTTTTGAAAGGGGTATTTGGGTTTTTTTTCAAAAAAAATGTTATTAAAAAAAACCCTTGTTTGTACTTACTTCATTTTATAAATTTTAACCTCCTTGGTCTTAGCTCAAATCGAAGCCATGCTACCAATTTTCTATTTGTCATTATTACTAAGGTATATGTTAAAATAATTTTATGGTAAACAAAATTTATTTTGCTATCTTACAATTAAATATTTGTAAACTGTCTGTATCAAATTTTATTAACATATAGGTGTAATCAATAAATTTAATATATGCTTTTAAGACTTTTGATTTTTGTTTTGTTTTTTTTCTCTCTCACCTAAAAAGTTTTATTTCAAAGTTTATTTAGACCTATAAAAGTAAAAATAATGTAAGAGTATAAATGAGATGAAGACAGTGACTCTCTTGTATAGTGATAAATTATAGATAACACACAACTATTAATAAGAACTCAAAATAGGTCACTCAAAACAAAGCTATAAAGTAGCGAAATTAATTCAATAGACTAAAATGTTCCCAAACAAAGAAAATTAATTTTCTTTGTTGTGCTTAACTTAGTGCAACTGGACTTCTACTAAGTCTTACTGAATTAGGATTAAGATTATATCTTTTATAATTGAATTATAATTAAGATTGACAAATCTAATATTTAATTGAGTATTTTAGGTTATTAACTAGTAATCTTGATTAATTTGAATTTAGATTAAATCAACATTACTGTGAATTTGTGATTCTCTTTTATTGATTGAATTTTAAGTATCGCAACATGAGTTGAACACCTTGAATTGGTGTTTTAATCGATTTGATTGTTTGTTTAAAATTTGTTGTTTAGTTTTGATTTCTTAAAACCATTTATCCACTATTTTATTATATTAATTTGAATAGAAACATATATTTTAGATTGATGAAATATGATAGAGTAAAGTGGAATGGAGTGATATTGAGTATCATTCCATTGTTTAGATTTGAAAAAAATAATTAACTAAATAATATGAAACATAATAGAATAAATTCTATCTTTTCCCCTCTCCTCCTTTTAATTCCCCTCAATTTAGGAAGTAGGTAATGGAATGAACTTTCTATATAAATAACTACTCTTTTATCTTTATTTTTTATTCCATCACTTTGAACTGTTTGGATGGTTTGATGATTAATTAAATCATGTAGGTTTAATTATTATTATTATTATTAGTATTATTATTATTATTATTATTATTATTATTATTATTATTATTAAAATAATACTATATATCAATGGAATTAATTGATAGTAATATCACCACCTTCCTTTTTTCATAAACTCGTTGTCAATTAGTCCTTTTGAACTTTATTTCATTCCAACTAAAATACTAACTGCTATGAGTATATTTATTATATCTCTTGATGAATTTATTGTGGTGGGTTCACTCAATTAAATGTTATACATCGCAATGCATAAAACTAGTGGAGATATAATCCTAACACTACATAATAGGAACTAACTCTATTTTTATGAGGCCTTCGCTTACAACATGTGTTTAAAAAATAAATTAAATTAACAAATAATAAAAGTTGAAAAACGCAAGATCAGCGAATCAAACCTGCAACTGATTTTCATTAATCCAAACAACCACTACACCACAGATTATATATGTCAAAGATCTATAGTTAGATTTATTTATTATCAATTTATTGTATTATATTTCTGGAAATTGAAATTTTAGTAAAATATAAATATAAAAAAATTATATTAAAATAAAATTAATTTTTAAAAATATTTATAACTTTATCTCAAGGGTAATTTTGTAATTTATATAATCTGAAAAATTTAAAACAATTTGAAATTATAATATATTTATAAACAATATTATCATTCAAAATTATAAAAATATTAATCTATAAAGAGATGTACATTTGTAATCCAATGAACTAATTATAGTTCAATTGATCACAAGTTAAATCTCCTTATTATTGTTGTACCCATATAGGTGAAACAGACCAAAACCGAGGTCAAGTGACTCGGTCCAAATCACTTTTGATCGTGAACTTCGTCTAATCGAAACGCTGTCACATACACATAACTTAATCCACTCATAAACCCTATTACCAGTGTGCCTTTGGCATCAAAGTATGATTCTTCCCATTAGACCAGACACAACGAGAAGTCGAGAGTCAATATCATTTGATCATCATCCTATGGTGATCAATTGTGTGTTCTCATGCAGAAATAATTTAGTTTATTCGATCTAAAAGAAAGGTTGAACGTTTGTAGTTCAATGAACTAACCATATTTTATTTAATCACAAGTTAAGTTTCATCGTTTGCATACGTGTTAAAATTATTATTTATGTAGAATCTCAAGCAACACATAGAATCTCAAAATTTACTAGTGCTATGAAAACTGAGTTTTGATATACATTGTAATTCATACTTTAATCTTCTATAAGTTTGTCCATCTTTAATGAATGTTTGTGAGAAAGACGAAGAGTAAACTAGTTTCTTCTTTCAATGGTGTCTTTTAAATTAATATGGGAATAAAAATAGTTTGGGTATTATAATAACTTATAAAATGATTTTGGGTGTATAGGATATTTTGGGGTAACTATGAAAAAAAAATCAACGTTCACTCGATCAATTCCTTTGTCTTATCCAAATCTCTAATACTAACTAAACGTCTCTGCATGCATTAACATAAGTGTTATTAATAAAAGAAAATTTCTTAATAAAAAAGAAGATCAAATATCATTAAAATTTACTATTATAATTTGCATTATAAGAAATTGCTAATTGCTAAATTTTGTAATATAAGAAATTGCTAGTTTCTAATCTAAGCCAAATTTGTTTGTTGTATTTTCTTTTTACTAGTGTAAGGCACCATATTAAAGTAAAATATGGTGGTAATATACAAATAATCAAGAGGTTAAAATGGTAATTGTATGTTAAACATATAAGTAAGTACTCAATTTTATTCAAATTTTTTATCGTTATTTTTATTTTGGAGTATCTATGGCCAACTTTTAGTATATTTCACTTTAATCTTTAAAACTATTTTTTAATAGTTTATTTTCTCTATGAAAAGATTGAATGACACAAAAAAGATTGAACCAAATAATTACATATTTAAACTTTTATAGTTAGAAATTATGATATGACATATTAATTGAATATTTAACTCCTCCATGCTAATCTCATATCAATGTGATCACAACATAGAATAATTTTGTGATGAAATTTAAATTCTTCATTGTCTAATTTGTTCATAATTAGTCCATACATAATCACAATTATTCCCAAATTTATATCTATGATAACAAAATTTCATAGTGAATTTGTCTCCGAGAAAAGAATAATGATACAGAATCTACGTGGATAAATCATATATTAAATTATAATGTCACATCAAAATATATAACAACATAAATTTACATAAAAACTATTTTGATTGATATTTTACAACAATAAACATTCTTAATTCATGATAATCAACATTATATTGTTTTAACGACTTCTATAGTTCATTGCTAAATTCTAATGTTTTGGTGAAGTTAATTGTTTTAGCCAATTAAAAGATAGACAATTTCATGTCATCACTTAATTGTGGGTGGTTTACAATAATTAATGTGTGCAGATGAATATTTTTAATTATTGCACAGCAGTCCTTCATATAATTTAATTATTAACAGTTTTTTATAAACCATTCTTCAATTATTTTGAATTAGTTTTGTTTCCTTTAATATTTTGTTTATTTTGAGAAAAAATTAGTGTTAATGTACCAACGTTTGAAGTTTTTTTAAAAAACCATTTTGAAATTCTAAAAAGGTATCAACCAATGGTCCAACCCATGACGTTGACCACTTGACCTCAAACATGAATTCTTTACCATCACACTAAAATAATTATCATGACAAACGTGAGCAGATTTTATATATATTACATAAGTTCCATATTTTTAGGGTAGAAAATATAATATAATATAATATAATATAATATAATATAATATAATATAATATAATATAGTGTATATATATATATATATATTAAAATTATATAATTGAAATACTTATATATTTATATATGATATATTCATTATTAATTGAAGTAAAAAACTACATCGTTGAATTGCCGAAAGTAGAATTTTAGAGTCATATATAGTTTGTTTAGTTATAGTTTGTTTAGTTAGATAAGATTGATCCGTTGAATCATTGATATATAAAATTTTAAGTTATAATCATTCTAATTATTGAGAATTGAATCGTAAAATCATCAAAGTTAAAGTAAATATGACTAATAAATTTTAATTTTTGATAATCCAACGGTTCAATCTTAACAAATTAAAATGACTATGAATTAAAATTTTATATTTCAATAATCCAATAACAAAATTTTAATTACTCAGATTGACTATAACATAAAAGTTTAAATTTCGATGATAATACAGCTTTATCTAACTTAATTAGACAAACTATGACTTAAAAATTTTATTTTCGAAGGTTCCATCTTAATAAATTAAATAAACTATGATTTAAAAATTGTACTTTCGACGATCTAACACTTCAATTTTAACTAATTAGACATATTATGACTTAGAAAATTAAGATTTGACTATCAAACAGTTAAATCTTAAATAATTCTTCACATACTTTGTTATATTTAAATTTCAGTTTCGACAATCAAACTGTTAAATTTCAACTTCAGTTTCATATAAATAGTTGTGATATTTGATATGCTTTGTGATTTAATGAAGGTTACTTTCTAAGAAGGGAACTAAAAGACTTATTCACATAATTAGACAATGTTTTCACTAGGGACCTTAAAAAATAGCACCCTCTAGATTGATCAATTGGTCAACATACCATACCATTCCCAGATGCATGAGGCTCCATGGAGTACTACTTCAACCTCAATCAAAAGTTGGTCAGTTGCTTAAAAGCAAATTAATTCCACAAAGTAATTTTCATCTTTTGTATTTTCTCTCATGCCTATTTGCATCCTAATTGAATTCTTTGTATCTCTAGGACCCATTTGCATCCGTATGGTTTCTACAAAGTCAAAATATAAACCTAAAATAAACTTAAAGTAATTTTTTTGTTTTCGACATAAAAAATAAAATGGCTATAATTATAATTTATAAATAATCAAATATAATAACTCGTCACACATGATCTGCATTTATAATTTTTTTATATATAGGTTACCTTAAACATAAAGTAAAATAATCAAAGAAAAATAAACATAATATTTTTGAAGTTAGATCTCATTTGGTAATTATCACTCAAAAACAATTTTGATACAAACCATTCAAATAACATTAATTGATAAAATTATTTTTTCTTCGAGCATGTCTAAACAAAATTCATATTTAACTAAAATTAATTTTTTCAAAATCAATTGTCATTTCTATTAAATTAAGGACACACTAAAAATAATTATGTAACTATGACTTAGCAATTTTATATATAACTATTAAAAGTATGTCTATACAAATTCCAATGAACACAAAAGCAATTGAAATAAAATTATTTAATTTTTAATATTTGCCTCTCTAACCATCCAACAAATATCCAACTATCTAAAGTACAAGTATCCAATTATCTAAAGCACAAGTAGTGAACCTTACAACCTAAATTGTATAAAACAACTTGTTTCGATAAATATTTATCGAAGTAACACAAATAATGGTTGCTTCCAATATCTTGAACTCATATATCCTTCCAATGACTATGATGGGAATAAGATTTATCACCCCCAATTAGCCAAACCATTTGAACTAGCACCGACCCACTAACAAGTCAGTCCATTCACGTTGGTTTCAAGTTTCGATTGGGTATTGTCAATACAATCGGTCCATTCTAAATTTGACACAAAATACATCAATTTGATTTGGCTATTTTTTTTTATTTATAGATTTTTGATCTGATTCGTTGTAATTACTATGAATTACTACTTCTGTGTAATAAAGTATAAATAAAAATAATATTTAAAAGTTAATATATTTAATTTATAATTTAAATTAAATATATCAAAATTTTAAAATTATTTTTATTTTATTTATTTTAGAAGAATAGTTTAATTATTATACTCTGATAAAATAAAAAGTTTTACACAGTCAATTATTTATTGTTGGTGTATATTAATTAATTTTTTTAAAAAAGTATATTATTTTTTTATTATTAGGAGTATATACTACTTCATAGGATGTGTTATCGAAAACAAAATAACAGTTGAAATTGCAACGTTGGTGTTAGTGACTTTTATCGTAATACTTAGTGAAAGGATTGAAGAGGGATTGATTATTGGGTATTGTACGGATGTTGAATTGGATGTAAATAAAGAGAAAAATGTGGTGTAGAGGGGTGAATGGTATAAAAGTGTTAGAATAAAAATTTAATGATGGATATTGATCATACAACATTAACAAAAATTTATCTCAAATTATATATTATTTTACAATACAATTAATTATAAATACTTTTTTTTCCTATAACACTACGCGAAAAAACGCATATTACAGCGCTTTTTTTAAGCCATTTACAGCGCTTTTTAAAAAAAAAAACGTTGTAGTTACTAGCGCTGTAAAAGGATACAACAGCGCTTTTGTTTAAAAAAAAAGCGCTGTAAAAGGTGGGTATATTGCGCGCTTGTTATACGCCTTTTACAGCGCTTTTTCAAAAAAGCGCTGTAAAAGGTGCACTTATATAGATGAATATTATGCACTATTATGACCCTATTACAGTGCTTCTTCAAGGAAGTGCTGTAATAGGTGCATTAATATAGATGATTTGTTATGCACCTTTTACAGCGCTTTCTCACAAAAGCGATGTAAAAGGTGTACTTATATAGGTACATTCAACTGCACCTATTACAGCGCTTTTCCAAAAAGCGTTGTAATAGGTGTTTTATTATGCACCTATTACAGCGCTTTCTAAACAAGCGCTGTAAAAGGTGTTTTTTTTTTATTTTTAATTTTATTAAATAATATGATGTAAATTTTAAAAGCGCTTTTTTAGAAAGCGCTTTTTTTAAAAGCGTTGTCTTTTAATCCAGAATCAGTTCACAATTTTTATTCCAAAATCATTTTCACCTAGAATCATTTCACAATCCAAAATCAGTAGTACACAACAACAACAAAACAGCACTAAAACACACAAGAATCAGTACACAACAACAGATTCACTATATTTTCAAATGCACAAATATTCACAACAATCAGTTCATAATTACATATTCACAACAGCTCAGAACTACATATTCACACAACAGATATTCACTATATTTTCATACAACTACTCATATTCACAACCTAGTATATACACAAACAGCACAGAACTACCATATCCCTTGCAGCTTGCCATTTCCCAGCAAATCAAATAATATTCATTTCAAGCACATACTGACACCAGTCTTCCTTTATCTCTGTTAGTTCTTCTTCAGAATACGATGGACTGGAATTGTCAAGGTACTGATATAAAAATTGAACATAAATAAGTTAGAATCAAATATAAACATAGTTTATATATGAAAATCAAATAATTAAAATACCGTACCGTTTCTGGGATTATAATTTGATTCTTATCAACAATCTCCTTCATGAATCGCAATACATAGTACCCACAGTCGATGTTGTTAGTTTGACGAGGGCACTATAAAATAAAACATATAAGTCAATAATTATTTAATTGTGCATTGATTGTAAGTGAAATTTAAGAGCATATATTTCAAACCTTTATTGGAATCCATGTGATGTTATTTGACTTTAGCTTCGACATTGTCGCACCTCTTTGAGCTCGAAAAACTTGTAAAGCACTATCGAATAAATAAATGTGATTATTATAGCATTAACAAACACATTATTTATATATATATATAAATGTAAAAAATAAATGAATATTACTTACGTGTCGAACAAAGCCTTTATCAATTAATTAGTTGTGTAATTAAAATTTATTTTAGATAACTTAAATGGATAGTTTTTAAAATATATATATATAAGTGATAAATGAGTGTGGCCAAAACCCATTTCATTCCATCGTAAATAAATTTATATAATTTATAATTAGAAATTGGTCTGAGAAAAACCAATTTACCAACGATAACTTAAATTAGTGGTACATTGGTAGTTAATGTAAGAAGGGTGTTAGTTTGATAATATTTTTGTTTTTTTAGTGCTACAGAGAAAGAAAAAGGCAGCTGAAACAAGTCACATGCTTTTGGATATTGAATTGCAGCATGTCATAGTTAATGATTTTGTTCAAATTTCTTTGCAAACAAATCCTTTGTTGTTGAGATTTTTTATTGGTAGATCCGCCAATAAGATTTGCAAAAAAAAAAATAGACATTAAATATTCAATAATAATATTAAAAAATATTTTAAATAAAAATATATAAATAATTAAAATAATAAATATATAAATTTTTTATACATAAAATTAAATAAAAATTTAAAAATTATTTTATATATATAAGACCAGAGGAAGTATTATTTTGTATGAAATTTTGATAATTTTAAATAAAATTAAGGAGTTTAGTTATTTGCTTAGTTATGATTATTGTTTTGTCGTACATAGAGATGAGCGTAGGGGAGGTTTTGTTTTGATGTGCCTCCTTATGTTGCAATATAACAATTTTTTCTTTTCATTTATATTGAAGTGAAAATTACTTATTCCAGTAGATGCATGTGGTATTTTATTGAATTTTATGCCTATCTGGAAGGTTATAAGAGGATAAAGACTTGAGATTTATTGAGAAGTTTATCTTAATTATCCTCTCTTTCATGGTGTGTTATAAGTGATTTTAATAACATTTTATCTTCATATGAAAAAAGGTAAAGTTTCTTAGGCAAACTGATTGGTTTACAGTTTATGGGAGGCAGCGATGGATTCTAGTTTGATAGAAATTCCATGGGAGGGATACCAATTTACTTGGTTTAAAAGTCTAGGTACAAATTGTGTGCTAGAAGAAAGGTTGGATGGAGGTGTGGGAATTGAGACTTGGTTGATTTTTGTCAATGCTAAAGTGGAGAATCTTGTCTCTTACTTCAAATCATTATCTTATTTGCTTAAATTATGATCTAGTTGTGAATTTAAGACGAATTTGTCGTCAATTTAAATTTTAAAATGTTTGGATAATTAAACTAGAGTTTGAAAATCTTGTGCAAAAGTGTTTGGCATGCGAATGGAATAGCTCAAATTAATTTCAAGCTTGATAAATGCACTAAGGAGTTTTTTTATTGCAACAAAAGTGCATTTTACCGTCTAAGAAATGCAATTTAGGAGTGTCGGAAAAAACTAGTTTGCGTTCAGGCACACCTTTTGATTTAGAGATGGAGATCTAAATACACAATTTTGTCATGATGTTGCTTAGTATCGGTGTAAGGTTAATCGAATAATGTCTCTTGAGGATTTTAATGGAAACATTGTTACTAATGGGGGGTGATTTATGTAGTGTAACTCAAAACGATTTCATTGATCTTTCTCATATGCAAAATAATATATATGTTTCGGTTGTTAGTGTTATCTCTCTTTGATAATCATGGATGATAATAATGGTATTACTACATTTTTTTCTTTTGATAAATTTAGAGATGCCATTTTTTCTATGAAATCATATAACTGATTGGGTTTGATCGATTTAATCTAGGTTCTTATCACCAGTTTTGGTCTTTGTGTGGTCAAGAGATTTTTTCGGAATGTTGCTCTTGGCTAAATTTCAGTATATATGTTTCTTAAAAATATATTAACTTGACTAATATAGCGCTAATTAATAAAGGTGACATTTAGAATTCTATGAAATATTGCTGACTCATAGCTCTTTGCAATATGATTTACAAGTTGGTGTCTAAATGCTTGCTAATAGATTGAAAAAAGTATTGGATAAATGAATTTCTATGAATAAATCAATTTTTGTGCTCGGAAGGTCTCTTGTTGAGAATGCCATGGAAGCCATTGAGATAGTTCACTACATGAAATAAAAAACAAGGGGGAAATGTTGGAGATGTAGCTCTGAAATTGGATGTAAGTAGAAGCTCATGACATGATTGATTGAGATTACTTGTGTGATGTCATGATCACTATGGGTTTATCTCATAAGTGGGATCAGTTAGATCACGCTTTGTGTGGAAACAGTGAATTATTTTTTTATTGTCGATGATGATTCCCATTACCCTTGGTCAAGGCTTATGCCATGGGGCCGTCTCTCATTGACTTATCCCTTACTTAAGACATACTACATCTATGTTTATGAGAATCCCTCTTAGTAAGGCCCTAGAGAAAGTAGAAAGAGTTGTTTAGGATGAACACTTGGTATCATGTTCTGCACTAGTGTTCAATATTCAGAATGTCATCAAAATGACACTCATTGCTACAAATGACTGCATAAAACCAAGCAATGAAGTTCTACGACTCTTAGGACAATCTAATGGATCTCAAGACACTCTTGTCTTGGTTGGAGATTCATTTGCTCCAATCTTCGAGGAAGACAACAAAGAGGTAATACAAGAATATCTAAGAATGTACACCTCTAGTCAAACGATGCCCACAGTCTACTTTCCTCTGCCAAAGGCATCTCAGGATTTTGAGAAGAAAAGAAAAAGGGTAGTCAGTGTATCTTTCATGTTAGAGGAAGATGATGATGATGATGATGAAAATGCCAATGAGGATGAAGCTGGCCTCAACTCGAGTAAGAGGCAGAAGTTGAATTCATTTATTGAGCTTATTCATTCTCCTAGTGATCTTTGTAGTGGTAGTGGCAATGAAAGACTTGACCCATAAACCTCCTCTATGATATGTCCCATATAAGACGCAAAATTAATGATGTTCAATTAAAGTCAAAATAACATTTTAAAGAGTCTAACTTAGATTTTGCAAACTCTAGAGCCTTCTATTTGGATGGACCTTCTGAAGCTGCTCCTTGTAATAGCTTAGAATTTTGAATTATTTTCAATTCGATACAAAATTTAGTAACCAAACCAAATCTTTCGATTTTATATATTTAGTCTATTTTAATAACAAAATTAGGATAAGATCCTTTAATTAATATCGTAGTTCTTCTACTTATCTTGAGATTGACCTTGATTTGATCCAAATTTGATAACTATAACTCTAGATACCATTTTCAGAAGCAAAACAACTCAAATTGTGATATTTATGCATCATCTGAACCTTGAAATGGATTTTTAGCATCTCTAGACTTGGAAATGATATTTTTATTCCTTCCGTAGGATATTTTCTTACCTTTCCAACACTACAAAGAACACATCATTAGGACTTTTGTAGCTAACTTATGCTTCAAACAGTGAAGCAGTGTAGTTGTTGTTGCTGCAACAAAAATTGTGGTTTTTAGTTTTTAATATGTCACAAACATATCTAAATGACTTTGATCCTTATTTATCTCAACAAACTCAACCTAATATAACTAATTTTTAAACCTAATTAGAGGTCAAATTTGTGTACCTTGGTTTGGAGATCAAAATTGGTGAAATTTGAGAGAAACACTAAAAAACTTATAACTTTTTCATCCATTATCTGAATTCGATTTTGTTTGTTGTCGAACGAGCGTATAAATAAGATCTATAATTTAGTGTCTTACTCATTGTTCATAAGTTGTTCGGTAAATCATGAAAACGTGATTTATGTTCAGTTTTTAAATTCTTTCTCAAAAACTCTCCCCAAACCATTGTTCTTGTTTTTAATTTATTGTTTGAAGTATGAATTTGAAGTGATATTCTCGTTCTTCCTTGACCATGAGTAATGGTTATCGAATTGAAGACCCATGATCAATGTAGGATGCATTGATTTATGAAATAGCTTGCATGATCAAAATACATCAATCAGGTATATAGTTTACTCTCAATGGGATATCACAATTCTTGCATATAGGATATATAGCGTGTGGATAATTGTACTAAATTATAAGTGTATAATTGCATGATATATAAGTATGATTATATGTGTTAAATTAGGGATTGAGTTGTTGCTTGTTGTTAATGACTTAAGTTGTGTGTTTAATGCATTTGCATTTGCTTTTTATAAGTTAAAATAACCTTATAAATACCTTATTTTTTGTACAATAAATTGCTCTATTTTTTTTACTTGAATATCCATCATACTATTTTCCTTTTGATTAAGATAAGTGAAAATGTATACGAATTATTGTAATCTTATTTTCTTTTATTTTGGTGTTTATATGTTTTGGGTTCAATATTTGTGTGGTTTTTACTGTGTGAATGTATTCAGTTTGGATAATGGCCTCTTGAAATATTGTTGCATTTACATTAGTCTTGTGCTAATGGGATGCAACAAAAAATAAATTAAAGTTTTTTATGTTTTGGATTCAATATTGTTGTGATAGTATACCACGATTTATTATGTTTGACTAAAACTTGTCGCGGCCTAAAATTTCAAGTGTTTCTCGAATTCAATGGAGTCGCCACCAAAGTTTATTTTAAAATAGGAAAAATATTGGAAAACCCTTAAAAATAAAAATAAAATAAAAAATGGTCTTTGAAACCAAATTTTGAGTTCGGGAGTAGATTATGCGTAGGAAATGTATTAGCACCCTACGACATCCGTTAAAAAACGGTTACCTATAATTAATTGTGCAAAATTAATATTAACTTAAATATATTTATTTCTCTTTTTTAAAATGCAAATATAATATTTTTTACGAAAATAATCTAATGATAAAAAATACATTTAAAATATAGAGAGAAAAAAAAAGTTTTGTTATTATGCTTGACAAGAGTGCGATCTTGCTCCTACGTATCTCCCGGTGCGATGGAGAAATTAAAACTACGTAGTTCTTGGATAAAAAATGCGGATGTGTTGATTGTTTTTTAAAGAAATTGTATTTTGTCGTTGATAAAAAAAAGTTTTGAAAATAAAAGAATTGGTTTGATTTGAATAATATTTTAAAATACAAGTTTTAATACCATCTAGTCGTACAACTCGTGTCTCAAAAAAAAATAAGGAGTAAAAAGATGTCACATATAATTTAATCCTTTTAAGAATATTTTTATCATTTTTATTTTAAATATTAAGTTTTAAAATTGTCAAGTAGTACGATTTGTGTATCAAAAAATTTAAGGCGTAAAAAGATGTCGCATCTAATTTAATCCTTTTGAAAATATTTTATCATTCTCGGTTTTAAATATTAAGTTTTAAAATTGTCAAGTAGTACAATTTGTATATTAAAAATTTAAGGAGTAAAAAGATGTCACATCTAATTTAATCCTTTTGAAAATATTTTATCATTTTCGGTTTTAAATATTAAGTTTTAAAATTGTCAAGTAGTACAATTTGTATATTAAAAATTTAAGGAGTAAAACGATGTCGCATCTAATTTAATCCTTTTGAGAATATTTATTGTTTTAGTTTTAAATATTAAGTTTTAAAAATGTCACCTCTAATTAATTATTTTGAAATAATTTTATATAATTATTAAAATAAAAAATAAATAAATAAAATACAGTCAAGTTATTACAATATGTATGACATAATTGGAAGAACATTCTACTTATTTATTTATTTATTTTAGAAGACAAAAAAATAAATAAATAAATAAACAAGATTCAATAAGACAAAAGTTTAACCATTATTTCAAAAACAACATAACCAAGGCAGATAAAGGTGGAACCATCATAACCAAGGCAGATAAAGTGGAATCATCACGTTCTGTACCGTATAAGCATCGGGAAATCATCTAAGCAGCCTAGCCTCAAAACTCATTTTTCAATCAAATCTTAAATCCACAAGCAGATTTCAAAGTTTAGAGTTTATTTCAGTAACCTCAAAACAAAATTTCAAACATGAAAGTGAAACTCATACAACAATGGTATTAAAAGAATAGAGAGTAGAACAAACATGAAAGTGATGCACTGCATTGTGATGCGAAGCAGAAGGATGCAGTCGCGTAAGCCTGACGGTATTTGCGGTGGTTGGCGGCAGTTACAGGTGGAACTCGAAAATAGTAATGATTTTTTTACGTCTGTTTCTTTTTTAAATTTCCTCTTTCTTTTCTTCTCTCTATGCCTTTTTATACTTCCTCTCCTGAATCGAACTCCCCTCCCCTTTCAAAACTGATTTTTGCATTAATTTATAGACTACAAGGTTGAATCCATGTGTTTATGAAATAAATTGATGTTTGAATTTTACATTGTTTTGGTAGAAATATTGGAACTGCAGAGATGAAAATGGAAAAGAGTGGCTGAACTTTTGATTGAGTGTACCATTAACAAAACTAATAACCTTTAAATAAATAGGGAAATGGTACTGTTGTGTGGAGGAAGTATTTGATCTGATTTGTAATGGTACTGGAGGAAGTATTTGATCTGATTTGTAATGCTACTGTTGTGTGGAGGAAGTATTTGATCTGATTTGTAATGGTACTGTTGTGTGGAGGAAGTATTTGATCTGATTTGTTTGAAATGTTTTGAAGTGTTTCAAAGCAGATGGGTGTTTTGCATTAGACAAAGGAAATAATCTTGTATCTTAGAAACAGGTGTAAATATTTTTGTTTATGTTGGTTTGTTTTTAATTTAATTTTGTTTTTTTTAAATGTAATGAGAATATTTATGTAAATACAAACTCAAAATAATGATTTTTTTTATATTTTAAAATAATACTTATAAAATATTTATTAAACGTATTACTACTAATTTTTTGGATTGGACAAAATTTGAGTACTACAAAACTTAATTAAATTAAAGATCAGATGATAAAATAATACTTAACTAGTGTTAATAAATTTTACAAAACCACTAATCAAATATCAAAATATAAAATAAGAAGCAAAAGATCAAACAATCGAATTGAAATTAGTTACTATAACTAAATCTTAAAAAGTAACAAATCAAATATCAAA
>JBBPBQ010000004.1:43580998-43628645 GCA_037974755.1 Cicer yamashitae
AAAAAAAAAAAACATTTATCTGCCAAGAAGAATTTAGTATCTCCTTTTTCTTTCCCAAGCATCACTTTCGATCATTGTGCTTAATTGAGTACAAATGGGTTTCTACTAATTGAATAATGATTAATTATTATATCTTTTATAATTGAGTTATAATTAATTAAGATTTAAAAATCTAAATTTTAATTGAGGTTAGGTTATTGAATGTAGTCTTGGTTAATTTGAATTTAGTATAAATTAATCAACATAACTTTGACACAAGATTGTGAATTTTTTATTTTATTTTATTGATTGAGTTCTTTGTGATTTTTTAGTTAATTTGAATTAATAGAGTTGCAAAAGAATTACTATCAATTGAAATTGAGTGTGCGAGCACATGAGTTGAACACTTTGAATAATTGATCAATTTGAATTTGATGGTAAACTATCGTTTTGGTCCTTAACTCAACAAAGCATTATCATTTCAATCTTTCACTCATCAAAAAATTTATATTAGTCTCTGGCTCAGTCAAATATTCAAGTGAGTAGCCACTTATCAAACACAAAACACATTACAAACTTTCCAAACTATTCATGTGAATGTTGTTGAACATTAAAATGAAGATATCCAATAGAAAAAACCTAAGCCAAAGTTCTTCTCTACTTAGCAAGTTTCTTATCAAATAATTATTTTCTATATAAAAATAGAGTGAAATAACCTCTTTTTTTTTTTAGTACAATAATGAAAATTTGTCGTACGCTATCCCAGTCCGTCTAGCATTGTTCCACCATTAAATAGAATGATTTGCAAACCTTAAAGAAAATAATATTTTAAATAAAAAATATAAAAAACTTGTATTATAAAAATTTGTTATTTTAAAAAAACTAAAAATTGTTGTTAATTTTATATTGCATCACCTAGATTGATAATCTTAGAAGAAATTATAGTGGACAATGACAAAAAAGTTTTACAACAAAGGGTGTTGATTAAAGTTGTAAAACGGATCGGACCGGCTCGCTCGGTCTCAAAAGGTCCAATTATATAAATTAGTCAAATTGGTCTAACATACTTTATTATTGGACTACTATTTATTAAAATTGGTCTATCTAATATGGACTATTGTGAACTAATTGTTCAATCTGATCAACTTTTCTTTTGATACTTTTTTTATTATAATTAAAAAATAATCTAATCAACTTTTCTTTTGATACTTTTTTTAATATAATTAAAAAATAATCTAAAAATAACGATACAAATGTAAATGATGTATTTCTTTCAACTCTTGGAGAAGGCATTGCCCTATCATTTTGTTTTCTGCATTTAGCCATTGCAATTAAAGTAATTAATATATTATTAAAAATTAACATGTGTTTCATTAATTTTAAATTTTAAGAAATTCTATAAATTTTAATTTGGTAATCTTCTATATATAACATTTTTATGGAAATTTTCAACATTGAATATTTTGAAATTCTATAAATATAAATTTTAAAATTTTTGAATTGTATTTTCTGTTACGAAAATTTCAAATTTTCACTCAACTATTTGTTACGGAAAATTTGATTGAAATGAAGATTTTTATTTTTTTTTCCATTTAATATCACAATTGAGAATAAAATGAATAGTTTAAATAGAATGTGAGATATAAGTATAAAATGGATAATTTGAGTAGAATAATAGATATATGTTATGTTGTTGAGAAACTTGCTCTCGTTGTTAACGAAGGTTAAGACCCGAGGTTATGCAAATCAAATTAATTGGCAATTTTATACAATTTTAAGATCAAGTTAAATTTGGCCCAGGACAAAGTGTATACCATTACACAATAATGTTGTAGGATGATCAATTGGCAACTTGGGGACAAAATGGATAATTGCAAGTGTTTTTTTTTTTTTAACTTGTCACCTAACTATTTTTAAAAGTCTCAAATTTTATTTAAATTGGCTAATTCAGAGGTATATTTATACAGCGCGGCAAAGCTATGCTAAATTTAATGAAGTTAATTTTTTTTTTTTAATAAATAACAAAGTAGTACTCAACGACACTTTAAATAATCAATTTCATGCATAACTAGAGTCATGCTAACAAATACATGTTAAGGATACAAAAGTACAAATTTTACATTGAAAAAAATAAAATTTGACATTTTAGAAGCTAAATACACAATTTCAATTCATTTATATTGTTGGCACTTGTTAGCGTTAAATTACACTATTTGCAAGAAATACATCTTCAATTTTGTTTTTGAGTTGTTTCTTGACAATTTTTATTGGTAAAATTGTTTTATTTATAGTTACAGTAGAGATTAAAAGTGTCAAAATAATATAAATAGATATATCAATCAAGTGATAATTTGTTTACTTTTTATTTTTTTAATTTTATTACAAATAAATTTATTTGAGGTAGCTAAATATAAAACTATTATTATTAATTCTATAAAAAAATATTTTTTGAGTTAAAGCTAACTCATGCAATTGAATAGCTTCGCCACTGATTTTATATGTTACCAATATAAACGTATATTTTGTTTATTTGATAATATCGGAGGCCAGAGAAAAAACACTCGTTTTTGTAATAATAATAATAATAGTTTTAGAGATGAATTATTTATATATATATATATATATATAAAGGTGTTGATGTTGATAATATTAAAATACTAAATGTCTGATTTTTCAGGGTAATTAAAATTTTAAGCTGTATAAACTAAGAATAACATTATATTATTTAAATATTTTTTAAGCTAAAAAGTTATGATAATGAAAAAGAAACATGAAATTTAAAAAATATATCATAGACTATTATATACTCTTCATTATATATTTGAAATCGAGTTGACACATCGGATATTATTAGAATAAACAACAACACAATAAAAAGTAGATTTGAAGATCGAAGAAAAATGTTAGAAATTAGTAAAAGATAGATTTTGAATCAAGCATCCATAAAAAAATATGGCTTACATAAAGAAGATCTTCATTTTTCAAAGGCGATGATTAGATCCAAAATTATTAGAATAAAAAACAAAAAAGAAATTAAAATGGAGAGACTTATGTGTTGTAGATTTTTTTTTATTCGCAATTGTAATAATTGAGCACCCAACTCACGAATTAATTTTTGAATTATTTGGATTAATTGTTATGAAACACATCATTTTTCTTTGGGTGAGAAAATGTTATTATATGCTTATTTGGGCAATGATATTACAACCTTCAAATTTGTTTTGGAATTGAATATTGACATTGAATTTGATATTTGTTTATATTAAGAAAGTTTCACGTGGACTTATACCAAATACTTCCTCTATCTCAAAATAATTATCGCATTTGACTATTTTAATAAGATGAAGTGTCCCATAAGCAATTAGAGTTAAATTTACGTGATTCGACCTCGTTTTCGTTGTTTGATTTTTGGTAATAGTAATGTTGATTTTGAATTTGTCAAAAATTATTTAAAAAAAGCTATTAAATTGTTAGAATCCAATTTTTACAATTGGTTGAAAGTCATGAATTCAATGCTGATTACTTCGTAATTACCAAATTGATCCCTTTTATTGCCTCTAATCATCCTTATAAGCCAAATAAAGCTTCAAAAGGGATTTCTTTAATTGAAAATTATCAAAATAACCCCATTAATTCAGCAATAAATTGGAATGGCCACGTGAAGATTTCACATTAAACGTTGTAATTATCTTCAAATTTTAAATTAGGTTGCTACTGTGGAGCAGGAGTGTGAAACATTGTAGATCTGAATTGATGAATGCTTGTTATATGTGAGATCTTATTGTAAATTCTAAGTAGATGGCAAAAATGCTAAATAGGATTAGATGAATGGACTGGTTTGTTAGTGGGTGATGGGTGCTAGTTCAAATGGTTTGGTTAATTGGGAATGATAAATCTTATTCACATGACAATCATTATAAGAGTTATCAATAAACCTCAAAGTTCAAAGTCCTATTTAAAAAATCCTCTTTAAGAAAGGAGAGCGTCGCTGAGTAAGAGAGCTACGATTGAGAGAAGAAGAATTGGTACCTGTGGGTGGATATCGACTTAGCAAACGTTCTCCGGTTTAGCTGAAATTTAAAATGTTATTCTTGTTACTGAGTTTGTTATTCTAATAATTTTTATTAGTAATTGTCTTCTCTTACAGTCTGTTTGTGGTATCCGTTTTTGTGGTGGTGCTCTTTGATTTCCACTATTAGATGATGATTTTGGTTCCTTAGAGTTACTAGGAAGATTTTTATTATACTCAATATTTGATTATAGTGGAGTTATTTATTTGATTTGGACAACTCGTGATTCTTTTTCTTATTTTGAAGAATTTTTCACGTTAAAATTTAAAGTGTCCTCTTTATAAAGTTTTCTCCTTAATTGTTATTATTATTGGTATAGGCGCTGTGTGTTAATTTATGAGTTCAGGTTCCACAAAAAATAATTAATTTAACAAGATTCCATTGTGCGCTCTGATCTCAATAATTACAACATCTAAAGTCAACCATTTCTGCATGTTTGTGAATATAACTGTGGAGTTTTGGTCAATCAGCATGCCTACAGTAATGATTTTCTTAGGAAATTCAAGTGTTATATTTCTTTTATCTTTAAACTCTTGAGAGTGATAAGTTGGGTGAACTTTGTCTTTGAAATGTTTGATTGCATGAAATTTGTGTCACTTGTGTCTCTAATTAAGCATTCTTTCGATACTTCCTAAAAATTAAAAGTTATTGTTTGTCAAAGTTACTTTTTTTTTCTCGGTCCTGGACTTGGTTGTGTTTTTTATTTTTTAACTTTGTCTTATGAGTCACAATTTACTTGAGGACAAACAAATGTTAAGTGTGGAGAAGTTGATAAATAATTTTATTTATAAAATTTAAAAAATGTATTTATATAAAAATAACAAGTTAAAGTCCTATAATAATATGCAACAAAATGCAAGTCTACACTTCTTTTAGGGACATAAAAATCCGAATTTTATCAAGAAAATTTGTGTACTATTTGATAGGACATTAAAATGGAAAACTCTTCTTTTATCACATCAATAATTCATACTAATATCAAGGAAAAATTCCTCACCTTTGAGGCTTTCCTTCCTAACCACACGCTCTAAGTACCACAAATCAAAGAACAAGAGAAAACATAAAGTGTTACTTGAGATGGTATTACAAGAAGAAAGAAAATTGGAATTCAATTTGGCGATGATGATGACGTTGTGACACCCAAAACCCCAAATTAAAAATAAAATTTCTTATTTTTAAAACAAAGAAATTCTTCGAATAAATAAATATATAAACTTCCAAACAATTATTTTTTTGGTAAAGAGTATCATGTAATCATGAACATGTCACATAAATCCAAAATTTCCATCAAACTTAACAACTCGAAATCATAATATCAGACAGCAAAATCCTTTTTAAAGTACACATACATAAGTTTAATATTAAGTGCAAATGTAGTCCCAACCCGATGTCACTATCAGAGCAGGAATTTCCAAAATAAAATACGCTCAAAATAACGTGAACACAATGCATATAATAAGAGTCTTCAAGACAAGATGGCTCCCGCCTCTCTGATGGTACTAGTCATCACCTGCAGCTCACAACTCATTTGCATCCATCGCAAAGCCAAACACAAACAACGAATGGTGAGTTTCGAAATTACGTAACAATATCAGATAAACGAGGAGAACACGCAATTAGTCAAATCAGTACAAACAGGAGAAACACTCAAGATCATAATATCAAAGGTTAATCTAAATGAATCACAATAGAGCAGTCACAAGGATGAAATGCTATGCATGTCCTATACTCTATACTTCTTCATCATTTGGTACCATTCTACTCTGAAGTATTTGGTTAGGAGGCCTGATACTATGTCACTACAAGAGTGGACGGACAATTCATGAATGGCCAAGTCCTCATAGATCCCCTCAACTAAACCCGAGACACATATACGCGACAGTCGGGGTACTCTTGTGTTGCGCGGTAGCTCCCGACCTTAGGGAATAACCCACTAATCCACTTAGGAATTCCCCACTAGATCTACCCCCAAGGTCTATCAGTCTTACCTTACAGTTCGACTATAGCCCTCCACGATCAGGCTCATTCAGTTGTACTTCCCTGAATCACTAGGTTTGTCAGACCCTCCCTATATGATGACAAAATAATCCTAACTCCAAAATCTACAACACATATCTCAGACTTACTCGATCATCACAACTCAATAAGTTTCAATTTGACTTCATAATATTCATCATTATATATGTATATCAGTCAATCACAATAAAATTTCAATATTTGGTTTACACTACTCACAATACACAATCCAGTTTCATCAATCACATAATAAGGAATCAATTAGGTGGCACATTCAAGTAATATCACAATTTCAATCAAGTAACAAGAACACTCAAGTACATATCATTCATACAATAACAATTAGCATAAGATTTCATAAAATCAAACAACAAGCAATCTTGATATAAATAAATTCACGACAATTCTATAGGTTGCTAAATTATATTTTAGTCCTCACTATTACCATTCATATATTATTAATTAATTATTATTACTCAATAGGGCTCGACCGTGCGTAGTAAGCCCCAGATGAATATCTAGGAATTACGGTATTCCCGTTCATCCCACATTATTTTATACTCATAAAGTCGAACCTCCTCTCACCCCTTACCTTAGCTGAAGATTTTTCCCAACGAAGCCGATCCGCTGATTTAATGTGTCGCGTCTTCGTCAACCACCGTCTCTAACAGTCCGCGAAAGAAAATAAATCAACGCAACAACCAATAAAAATTAATTACTTGCTCCAATAGATATATAAATTATTTATTAAAATTAATTAAATAAATTATCTGCTACTTATAATATAACTGAAAATATATTTAATATCATCAAACATACATATTAGTATACCAACATAAAACAAATGTCTAATTTTAATTAAAATAAAATAGAATCACATATTTAAATAAATATGTCAGATATCTATAGTTTGGGTGTTAAAATAGGTAAGCAATATGTCCTACGTAATGAAACTAATAGTTTTTATGTTTATTTAAATTGATGAATATTGTAACAACTTTTAATTATAAGTAAAATAAAAATGAAGTATTTTAGATGTAAAACGCTTGTGGGATATCTGTTCAGCATTAATATACTTCGATCATATCAACTCTATCATTACACAAAAATAAAAATAACAGATACCCAATATTACTATAATTTGTATAAAAGAATATAATATTAAAAATATAATATTAGAATATTTAAGTTTATAATTTGATAATATAAATAATATATATATATATATATATATATATATGGACAACGTCCGAATAATACAGTAATAATATTATTTACATACAATTGTTCATTTTATTGTTACAGACACACATTTTAAGGTTTTGCAAAAACCAATAAACAACTTTGATTAATTAGTATTCCAAAAAAAAAACTGATTATTATCATTACAAAAAAATTAAATAAAAAGAACACATGCCCTATATTGATGTAATTTGATGAAATTGGGAAAAATATATTAAATTGATTTTGGAACATATGCTCTCTTCTTTTAATTCAAACCAAATTTTATTAATTGATGGGATTAAGACAAATATACCTACTGTAGTGTACTGCTATATGATTGTATTATTGTTAAAAGCCAAAGCTGAAACAAAGTAGCTAGAACTAAGGCTGGAACAAGACGGCTGATATATTACACTAGATTCTTTCTATTCCTGACCTATCAGTATATATATATATATATATATATATATATATATGGCATATGTATAACTAAGGTTCCATTATTATTATTATTATTTTAAAAGAAAAATAAAGTTATATATCGTTAAACAATTACCATGTAGGCATGGTTTTTGATATTAAAATAGATGGTATATCAATGCAATTAGCCATGTTTACTTAATGTCTGGTGGACACTATAAAACATTGAATTATAATTGAAATAAACAAAGCATTTAGTGATAACACAAATTTTAGACCCTCTGATGTAACCTAAGATTATAATTATAAAGTTATACATGATCATGTAATAATTAAAAACATAAGGAAAATTATGCACAATATTAATATAAATTAGTCAAGTCTTAGATTGCATACTGACCCTGAACATGAAAAGAAATTATATGCAATTAGTACTCATTTTGATTTAAGCCTCTCAAATTTGCATATCGATAAATATAGCAGAATAATAATTTGAATACCCAAGTGTTTTATACCAAAAGAAAAGAAATTGTTGGTTTACAGGAAAGGAATAAAAGGAAATAGGGGATTAAAGGCATAGGATGAAGACTAATTCGAGGGACAACAATCCTACCATAATCTTTAGAATTTCTGTCAATTTTATAAAATGAAGATTTAATAAAAAAATAATAGGACAGAAAATTTGTAGAGATAGCAAAATATACGCAAGTTAAGTCTTTTCTCTATGTTGAGACCGTGTTCTAAGGATTGTGTGCGAGATGTATGTGATTTTGCTAATTGATGGCACTTCTAATTAGGTTACATAATAGTATATCACGAATTCATAATTAATTTAGGTCCATTAATCCGTTTATAGCAAATTCAATTTATTACTTAGGCTATTAATAGATATTATTAGGCTATTATATGGAGAATTAAATTTATGAACGGCATCATCATCATTATTAGGCTATTATATGGAGAATTAAATTTATGAACGGCATCACCATCATTATTATATTTAATATATAATTAATATAGTTATTTTATATTTATACTGACATAAAAATAAATTTAAATAATAAAGGTTTAGATAACAACGATACTAAAATATGAGGCTTAAGATAATAGCAATCCAGACTGGTATATATTATTTTATATATTTTTTAAAATAAAATAAATAGGTCTAATAACAATTATCAATGATTTTAATTTAAATATCTACAAAGACAATCAAAGAAAGACATTCACATAAAAAAAATGATCACACTATAATAAACACATGTATAAAAAAATATCACTAATTTATAATAACAATAAATTTAGGGTGTTACAGACGTCGTGAGAAAAGCAAGGGAAATAGACAATATTTCTTCCTTTTTCTTCTTCTTTTGTTTGTGACGATAAATTTGGAGATTTAAGAGAAAATAAAAATAAACGTGGAAAAAAATAGAAATACACTAATATGTAGACTATCGTTTAATTTTTTTGTAAATTAACATTAGAACAAAAATATTGTCTAGGATTATTTTTTGTGATAAAAATATAAATCATTATGTTTAAAAGATAAAAATAACATTTTTTTTCCTAGATTGATTGCATTCATAAAAACCAATCAAACACCAATTAAATTTATAATGTCCCATTCAAAAATACAATTAAGATGGTAAGGGAGAGAAAGATAGAGGTATGTCTTAAAGCCAAGAATAAGGGAAGGTTCTATCTTTTAAAGCTATTATTAGATTCAAGGTCGACATCAAAACTATTATTAAGCAAAAACAACACATTCAAGAGCCATAAACTCCTTGTCTTGGAGTGAGCTTTCAAAGAATAGTCCAAGACACATTTTTTAAAACTAAGATGGATGAACTAAAAACATCTTCATGCAATGACACTCATGCATCTTCGTTGGGTCACACCAATTCTACTATTTCATAGACCAAATTCTTTTTTGGCCCAATTTAAACCAACAACCTATATAATTTCTATAAATTCTAAATTAATTAAATTTTATTCAACTAATAATTTTATCATATAAATTAGTTAATTAAATAGAATAGACAATAAACCATATAACAAATAACCATGCAAGATATAATCATCATGTAATTGTCACACAAAAATAATTATATAAAAATAATAATTCTATTTATTTAAATAGAATATAAGGTGTTATAATTTAATTAAATGTCTTCACGTATAAAATAAATCAAGAGAATTACTAAATAATACATGTAATATATGTTGAAAATATTGAAGTGTTACAATAGCATTTGATGAGATATTTTTATTGTATGGTCGATTTTGCCTCGGCCATGTCAATGCTACAATAGTGTCTGATGTCAAATAGCCGACACTACTATTTAACTTTAGCGTTTTAGATTTGACCTGAATTTCGATGTTTAATATTTTTAGCATGGGTTTTTTGCCCTGACCGATGCTAAACACAATTTTTCTAATACTACTACCCGATAAAGTGACTGGATTCTCAGTTATGTCAAGTTACAAGAGCATGATAGAACATAAATGTGGATCTTCTCCACCAAAAACCCTCTTCACTTCTCTATCTCTCACCAAAAACTGAAAATATCTCATGACTTGTATCTATCCCTAGACTCTTATTTTTCCTAGTCAGTGCAAGGAAGCGAGCACAAGACAAAATGACTAAGAGTACGAAACTATTATTCAGAATTATAGGAACATTTTTTAGGCAACATAGTAACTTTCAGATAAGTTATATCAAGAGACAAGTCAATTGAGCGACACATGAATTGAATTAGTAAAGTCTAGTTTCTATTCTAGTTACTAAATTTTCAATTACGTTTCACTTTGTATTGATGATATTATTTCTATAAAAAAAATATATGTTTTATATATAAATTCATCAATGAGAGCTTCACGTCCACAACAAATTTCAAGATCCATATACTTGTGAGATGAATTAAGTCTTTAAATGTTGTATCAACGATAACATACTTTATTACATTATTTTTCCAAACTAATTACTTATGGTTTTTAGGTAAATTAGACTCTAGTAATTTAGAGTTTAGCTAAAAGTTAAGTAAAGTCTCAGTAAAAATTGTTTCAACTAGGATTTGAATTCAATTTATCTCGAATGATCTATTTGTATTTAAAGCTCATTAACCACTTCAGTTCAATAACTTAATTAAATAAATTTTGTTTCATGTAAATTATTTTTATTTATGACAGGATTGTCAATGGATCGAGGAATTATTTGCATCAAATAAGTTACAAGGAAGTGAGATAAAAAAAATTGGAAGGAAGACACAAATTTCACCATTAGCACGGGTGTCGATTAAGACAATAATATATTGTGTTTAGAAAAAACGACAAAGTAATTTATAGCATTGTTATTATGTACTTTTTTTTTAATTTAAATATATTGTTTTTTATAATTACTAATTCAAATATATTAGTTATAACACATTTCTTCAAACTTATTATGTCTAAGGTTTTAAATTTTTTTCAACTTCGTACTACCGTTGTCGATCACAATCATTTTAACAAATAAAATTGGCCATAGTAATAATACATATTTTGTGCCTTTCAATTACTACTTATCTAAACAATGTTTGTGAATTTTCATATTTGAATTTCAATTACTACCAATATATAACACAAGCAAATTTAAGGTAACAATAAACAAGATTTTATAGAAAAGAAGCTCCACCTATAAACAATGATATAAATATAAAGTTTTGTTTTTAAATTTTAAAAATTCTTATAATATGAATTGATCACCACAATTACCACCAGGTCCTCTAAATTGAAGGCCTGCTTCTCTAACCTCCCCTCCTGTATCATGATAGAATTTAACATCAAAACATTCAGATTTGTCGGTGAATCTTTGTGCCAACATTTCTTTAGGTGGAGAGTTTATTCTAGTGTTAGTTGTAACACCCCAAATTTTATAATAAATATTTTCTTAATTAAATAGGATTTTAGATAATTAATTTGGTGTTAAAACTATTTTAGAATATATGTGGATAAATCTTGTGACTAACTTTCGTTATATGGGTGTTTTCTATGATACGATAATTTTGTATATATTTGACTAAATAAGTGATATAAATAACAAATATTATATTTTATTATTTCATAAATAAAAGTATTTTAGTGTAAATATTTTAAAGAATAAGATTTTAAGCGATTCTACATGTATATGTGCGTTCGTAGTTAATATGATATTTTCTTGTATGTTTGACTGATGTTAAGTGTGCACATAATTATATTTAATTATTTATATATATGTGTTATTTTAATTATATATTTTACAAACAATTATCTTGGTATATTAGTAATTTTAATATTGATTTTCTTTATTTTTATATAGTTGCTATGGTACGAGGATTTTATACATATTTATTTTGATTTAGTAAGTAATATAAATCGTTGATGTTATATTTATTTATTTTATCATTTCAACTATTCTACAAAGATGATGTATTTTTATGTGATTATTTTGAGAAATGTTATAGTAATAATTATAGTTATTATTTTGAATATGAGAGTTTTGGTTAAAATTAGATTTATCCATGTTAAGGATAAATAATACTATGTTAAAATGAGTATTTTGGAGAAAAAGTTTCTAGAAAAATAAAATAAATTATTTATTTATTGAGGGCTTTTAGAAATACAAGAAAATGAATTTTGGATTAGACGACTGTTTACATCCCTATTTTCTACCTATGTTATATATATGCTCATTACACCCCTATTTCTGTCTCAGACTTGACTAACTGTGTTAGGCCTTACAGTTTTACTCTTGTACTTGTACATCTGCTATCTGCACCCCTCCTTCTGCAATTAAAAAAATAAAAAAAAACGAAAATCAGACTAATGGCAGCCAAATCGTAGCAAACCCTTTTTCTCTCAAATTCACTTCCACCAATTCATTGGCATTGTGACACGATCTCAACCTCTATTCCACATAAAATCGGCCACTGAATCCATTTTTGGCATCAATTTTATCGATCGTGGCTCTGTTTAATCAGAAACAGCTGCGTTTCTTTCCTTGGGCAAGCTGTTTTTGGCCGATTCCGATCACCACGTTTATCGTCTCAAAAAACTAGTATCGTTTTTGGATTCCTCTCGTCGAAACCTTCAAAAAGCACTACTCATTTGTATTTTTCGGTGAAGTTGACGTCAAACCCTTCCGGCGCTCCGACGAGTCGGTGAGACTTATATGTAGTTTTTTCTCGTCGTTTTGACTCCATTTTTGTTCCTAAAATTATTATTAATTATTTAACATTTATTTTAATGCTCCGCATAATTTATCAGTCACATCTCAATGGTTTTGTGAACTCGCCGTTATTCGGATTCGCTCGCTGTACGTTGTCGATCTACAGTTGCTATTGAAAATTTCCATTGATTTCTGTGTTTGAGAAAGCGTCTAAATAAGGTAAGGGGTGAGAGAGCGTTTGAATTCATGAGTATAATATATTGTGATATGAACGGGAAAACCGTATTTCCCAACGATTCATCCGAGGCTCGCTACGTACGGCAGCCCTTTGAGTGATAAATGAATTAATGTGCAAATATGGAAATTGTGAGATTAAAATGTGGAATAGAAATATTTATAAGGTGTTGATTGATTTAATTTCGTTAAATGTGTGGTATTTGATACTATTGTGATATTTGATTTCAAATGAATTTGGTGCATATGTTTGATTAGATGAGTTTATGTGAAGTGATAATAAAACATGAATGCAGTGCATGATGTAAGTTTATTTGGTGATGATGTATGATTTATGATATAAATCTATGATAAGTTTATGTGAAGATGTTTGATTGATGATAGTGATGTTGTAAATTTGTGATGAGTTTATATGATAACAATGATTATGTATAATTTATGATGTTATAAAATTGTGATGAGAATATTGAAGTAACTCTATAGTTGATGAAATAATGATGATTCTAATTTGTGTTTGAGATGACGGTTTTAATGGAGTATCATATGCCAACAGGGGAGAAAATAAATATTGAGAATTTGTAAAGTAGAGATTATTTTGTCATCATATACATAGGGCCTGACAACCCTAGTGATTCCGGGGAAGTACAACTGAATTGAGTGTGATCGTGGCGGTCTACTGTTGAGCCTTAAAGCAAGATTTTTAGACCTTGGAGCTATTCAGATAGGGAATTCCTAGGTGACTTGGAGGTAGCACTCCAAATGGCGGGAGCTACCATGCAACACACGTTTACCTCGACTGTCGCGTATATGTGTCTCGGGTTGAGTTGAGGGGATCTATGAGGACATGGCCAATTTGAATTGTCCATCCAACGAGATGGTGGCATAGTATCAAGCCTCCTAACCAAGTACTTCAGAGTTAGAATGGTACCACATTGTGAAGTAGAGTCTAAGCTCATGGATAACATTGCATTTCCTTGTGATTGTTTTGTTGTTATTGATGTGTTTCGAAAGTAATAATAATTTCTCTGAGATGATTTGATGCATATCATAATGAGATAATTATTTTACTTGAGTAACTTTGATGTTATAATATAGTACTATTTGCTTAAATATTTTGATATATCATAATGTGATTATGATACGGTCTATTATGATTGTTTGCGTGTTCTTCATACTTATATTATACTATCAACATGATTTCATAACTCACCTCCTTCGTTGTTTGTGTTTGACTGGCTTGGCCTTGCGTTTGCGAAATCGCAGTTATTACAGGTTAATGAGTCTTGAAGTTCATGTTTGGGAGAAACCCCGCTCTGATAGGTGATACCGGGGATTAAGTGTTGTAATTTGTATTTTTTTTTTTAATTAGAAACGACTTTTTGTATGAAAACCTTATAAGTACTACTAAGTTTTTGGAATTAAATTGAGAAATGTGATATCTTAAATTAGTTATAAAAGTTTTTATTTGCTTAGAAACAAATTTTTTTATCCGCAACGAATTTTCCTAAAAAAATCTAGTATAAAATTATTATATATGTTATTTTGGGGTTTAGGGTGTCACATTATTCTGATATGTAACATCTCTAAAATAACACACATGATTAAATATGTCATCGGGAAAGTATCCTGAACCCATTGGAGGACTAGAAGCGCCCAAAGAAGTTGTTGTTCTACTGCCCCACCCTACTTGATCAACATATGTCATGTTGGAGAATAAAGATACTGGAAAATATCCAAGATTCTCATTTTCACTACTCAACCACCAATTGTTTGTTTTAGAATCCTGAATACATTTGTGAAACATATTACTTACAAATTTAATATAATTTTTTTTCTCTAATTATAGATATTTTAAGGCATAGAGATAACATGAATAATAGAAATTGTGATCTCAATCATCATTGCACCGTAGATAGAAGTATTTTCAAAACGTCCACCAAAGTACATTTCTTTGCTTGTTTGAACAAAACCAGAACATAATATATTGAAACATCCGGTACTCTTGAAATTATCATTCTATCATTGTTGAACACCACATAAAATATTGAAGAAAATAAAATAGTATTATAATTAACCTTAAATGAATAATAAGAAAAAAAAATGATTTACTCTTGTAAACCAAGATATTATTTTGTTGAAAAAATTATGTTACGAGGTTTATAAAGTCTAAATTGTTAGAACAAATTAAAAAACGAGATTAAAAACTATTCCTACCGTCCACATTGTATAGAGGTGAGTTGCATTATCATTGTATAACTCGGGAGCCACCTAGTATCAACTCAGGATATCAAATTGACATATCATACACAAAAATTTTTGTGTGAAAAGTATATATGAAAATATACAATCAACAAAATGAAGCTTACATGCCATCCAAAACCGATTAAATTAGTCTGATCCATAGCTCCATTTTGAACCGACATAATAGAGGAACTTGATTGATCCTTTTGAACTTTTACATTATAAATGCTATTTGTTCCACTAATTCCATAATAAAACGATAAAGGATTTACACTTCCAAGAGAAACATGTGCAACCTATAAATAAAATAGATTGATCATATAATTACTCTATAGTTGAAAATAGTAAAAGTGAAAGCATTTAAATTTTGATAGAGATAAAATAAAACTTACATGACTACCTGGAGAATTGTCAAATATAAAATTATTAAAAAATGATTTACCTCGGATGAGGTCTTCTTTAGTTGTCCTTCTAATAGAAACGGTTTCTATTGAACATTGGTCCTTTGCAAGCCCAAATGTAGCCTTAGTTGATGAACTCTTCACACTGACTTTTTTAATTTCATTTTGAAAACTGGGTTTCCTCTAAATTTAACAAAACAAAATCAAAAAAATTAATATTGGGAGAAAATTAAAGTTTATTCATATTTCAATCAGATTCCTCTATTTTGTGCGTTCAAAATGGACCTATAAATAACACTAATTTAAATGACTTTGAATGGTATGTAAGTTTTTATTTGTTGATTATATATTTTCATATGTATTTTTCACACAACCTTATTTGTGTTTATAATATGCCAATTTGATATCATAAATTGATGTTAGGTGGTTAGTTATACAATGATGATGCAACTCCTATATAATATGAACTGTAGGAATTTTTTGAATGTATTTTTTATTTCTTCTAACAATTTAAATTTTATAAATCTCAAAACGAAAAACTATCAATAAATTAGTATTATGGTTTACGAAAATAACTCATTATTTTTTATCTTACTATTCATATAAAGTTAATTATAATAATACTATTTTCTTTTCTTCAACATTTTATGTAATGTGTTCAAAAATGATTGTACATAATAGTTAACAAATAAATTTTCAAGTAAATATCATCAGTAAAATAGCTTGCAAATGTATACAAGATCTTAAAACAAATAATTGGTGGTTAAATATTGAAAATGAAAACATTAGATATTTTTCAGCATTTTAATCTCCACCATCACATGTTAATCAAGTCAGGTGGGTAGAACAACAACTTATCCAGACACCCGTAGTCCTCTAATGGGTTTAGGATACTTTTCTAATGAAGTATTTGATCACTCATTTTATTTTATTGTTCAACCTTTTATACTGTGATTTTCTAAGACACATTTATAGTAATTAAATATAATTTTATTTTTTGATAGTTGTTTAGTTACTTCGTAAGATTTATTATTTTATTATTTGATATTTGATTAGTTTTCAATAAGACTTATTTATAATAATGAAGTTCAATTTTAACGATCGATTCTTGATTAGTGACTTCTTAATATTCACATATTCCAATTAAATATTATTTTATCATTTGATATTTGATTTTTGTCTATAAATACTTATTTATATTAATCAAGTTCAATTTTACCATTTGATTTTTGATTAGTGACTCCCTAAGACCTATTTATGCTAGCTAACTTCAATTTTATTGTTTAATAATTGATTAGTGACTTCCTAATACTTTCTTATACTATTTAATATTATTATTTTATTTGATCTTGAACTTTCTAAGACTTAATTTTAACAATTAGGTTCATTTTTTCCCTACGATCTTTGATTAGTGACTTTCTAAGACTTGTTTATAATAATTAAATCCAATTTAATCATATTATGTTTCAAATTATGTTGATTTATATTAAATTCAAATTAACCAACACTACATTCAATAACCTAACCTCAATTAAAATTTACATTTTTAAATCTTAATTAATTATAACTCAATTATAAAAGATATAATAATTAATCATTATTCAATTAGTAGAAACCCACTTGTACTCAATTAAGCACAATGATCGAAAGTGATGCTTGGGAAAAAGAAAAAATAGGAGATACTAACTCCTTGTTGGCAGATAAATAGGTTTTCTTTTTCATGGTTTAGAAACATTTTAGTCTAATGAATAAATTCCACTCATATGTTTTATCACTCTATAAAAGGGTGTGGTATCTTCACTCAATTTTTATCAATTTGATATGGACAATTTACAAAAATTTAGTTGTAGAATAGTAAAATAAATTTTTTTGTGAAAGTCTTGTGTGTACACAAAGTCTTGAGCACATAATTTAGAAAGAAAAAAAAAGGGTATTATATTTTATTATATTTTTATTGTATTATAAATTTATTGTATTATATTTTTGAAAATTGAAATTTAAGTAAAATATAAATATAAAAAAATTATATTAAAATTAAAATTAGTTTTTAAAAATATTTATAACTTTTTCTCAAGGGTAATTTTATAATTTATATAATCTGAAAAATTTGAAATATTTTGAAATTAGAATATATTTATAAATATTACTATTCAAAATTATAAAAGTATTAATCTATAAAAGGATGTACATTTGTAATCCAATGAACTAACTAGAGTTCAATTAATCACAAGTTAAGCCTCACATTGACTATACATCAGTTATTAAACGTGATAACAAATTATTTGAGCCTAAAAGACACCTCGTCATTTGTCTTTCAAATTGGCTGACAACAGTTTTATCAGTAACAACATCTACTTAGAACAAATAAAGCTTTCAACATTCTTTATCGTGATAGAGCTGCCACAACTTTTAAACTAGGATAACACTTGAAATATCAATCATAGGGCTTCAATTACCTAACAACTCAAGGCTCAAAACTACTGTAAATAATCAAAGGACTTCAATTACCGAACAACTTGGGGTTCAAAACTACTATAAATAGGAGGTTCGCCCCCCCAGATAACACATACACTTTCATAACTCAATCCACTCATAAACCCTATTATTAGGGTGCCTTTGCCATCAAAGCGTGATTCTTCGCATTAGAGCAGACACATACGAAAAGTCGAGAGTCAGTATCAATTGATCATCATCTTGAGGTGACCAATTTTGTGTTCTCATACAGGAGCAATTTTAGTTTATTCGATCGAAAAGAAAGGTTGAACATTTATAGTCCAATGAACTACCCCTATTTTATTTAATCACGTGTTAAGTCTTATCGTTTACTTACGTATTAAAATGATTATTTTTCATGTAGAATCTCAAGCAATACGGAGAATCTCAAAATTTACTTGTGCTACACAAACTGAGTTTTAATATACATTGTCTATAAGTTTGTCCATCTTTAATGAATGTTTGTGAGAGAGACAAAGAGTAAGCAAGTTTCATCTTTCAACGATGTCTTTTAACTTAATATGAGAACAAAGACCGTGTGGGTATTATGATAACTTTTAAAATGGTTTTGGAGTGTAGTTGGATATTTTGGGATAACTAAGAAAAAAAAATTAATGTTCACTCAATCAATTCATTAAAAGTTATCATGTTATTAATATAAGAACATTTCTTAATAAAAAAGAAGATCAAATATCATTAAAATTTACTATTATGGTTTTCATTATAAGAAATAGCTAATTGCTAAGAAATTCTCTAATGGATACCAAAATTAAAATTTATAAGTCATATTTATTTTAACTGATCAAGAGTTTTTAATATAAGCCAAATTTGTTCCTCGTATTTTCTTTTCACAAGTGCATGACTTATAATTGTTTACATGGTGAATGAAACTTGATTAGTAACAAGTAAATGACTATAGTATAGAAGTTATGTTTCAAATGATTTTTCAACAATAATTTTATCATATTATCACACAAAAACAATTATTTAGAGTCATAGTTCGTTTAATTAGATACGATTGATCCGTTGAAACATCAAAACTATAATTTCTAAATTATGTTTAGTCTAATTATATTAGATAGAACCGTTGGATCATCAAAATTTAAACTGATATGTCATAATCAATGTAATTAATTAAGATTTAGTCGTTGGATCATTGAAATATAAAATTTTAAGTCGTAGTCATTCTAATTTGTGAGAATTGGATCGTCGAATCATCAAAGTTAAAGTAAATATGACTTATAAATTTTAATTTTGATGATCTTACGGTTCATTCTTAACAAATTTGAATGACAATGACTTAAAATTTTATATTTTAATGATCCAATGACAAAATCTTAATTAATTAGATTGATTATGACATAGAAATTTAAATTTCAACGATCATTTGGTTCTATCTAATCTAATTAGACAAAACATAACTTAGAAATTCTATTTTCGACAGTTCAATCTTAACAAATTAAATTAACTGTAATTTAGAAATTGTACTTTCGACGATCTAATACTTCATTTTTAACTAATTATACTGACTATGATTTAGAAAATTAAATTTCGACGATCAATCAGTTAAATCATTAAATCTTAAAGACTTATTTACATGCTCTGTGTAACAACCCGATTTATTTTTTAAAGCAAATTCAAATTCATAATAAAGAGAGAAATACCTTTGGATAAAATATTTAAGTCGTATCACAACGACAAAAGTCAACAATAATTACAAACAGTGGAAACGGTTTTGAAATGAAAATCCAAAATATTTAAAACAAAAAAATACACCGGGGATATGAGACCTATCCAACGTAGCTCATACCCCTGGGGTATTCTCGGCAGACACCTGTACAAAAGCACAGCCCCAAGAATTTTAACTTCCCCACGTCACATCAAAAAGTGGTACAAGGACCCATCAAAATAAAAGTCAAGCTGACAATATATGGTATAGGTACAGTCTTCTAGAATGAAATAAATACAACCACAACAGATAGACATCTAGCCCCTATACAGCCATCTAATCTGATCATACTACAAAAAAACTATAACCCAAGTGATCTCCACGCGCCCCGCAGAAATCCTTCAAACACAACAGTGGTCAGGTAAGTCTAACTCCGTTCCCATCTCCAGAGTACTAACTGGTAGGACGATCCTGATTCTCATCTGAGGGCAAAGCCCAGATTTCCACAATAATTGTAAAGGTCACCAACCGAAATTAACAAACATCACATAGCATTTAAATTTTAAATGCACAAAATAATCTTTCAACTTACCATACATCTAGAAAGGGTTTTCATATGCCAAACATGCATAATCAAAGTTGCAAAATGAAGTTTTGGACAAAACTGCACTGTCGTATTCGAATACAACATCCTTGTATTCGAATACAGTGCTATTTCACAAGTCAGTAGCAAAATTGAATATTTGTATTCGACTACACACTGCTCGTAGCCGAATACAACTGCTAAAATTTGTGGATTTCAGTTTCGAAAACGTTTCGCAATCATTCAACACTTACCACACAAAATCTATCAATCACACTCATCAATTACGGCACAATTACAAACAACAACCGAGTATGTATATGCAACCATCACAGTATATCAAACATGACTCGCGTGCCAATCACCCTAATGTAATGCGTATATGCCAATGCACATGATTCCGGAATTCCAAACCAAAACCCTCCTCGAAGGGCGTAAATCATAATTGTACAGCCTCTAACAGACCAGTACTAATTATCAAGGTGCAATCTCTCACGGATCAGCACAATTTACTATCGTACAGCCTCTCACAGACCAGTACTAATTTTCTATGCGTGCAATCGCTCACAGATCAGCACGACTTACAAAAGTGCAATCTTTCACAGATCAGCACGACGCGAAAATCCCCGCAAGGATAAGATGAACCAACTATTCACATGGCATCATCTCGTGGCCCATCACGGTTACCACTATCACTATGGCCCATCGCGGTCACCATGTACTATGAAATGCATGAGCATACTCTGACTCTTTTCACCACAACCATTAATTAAATGCAGCTATTAAAAGATTTCCCTTTTTTAATACTCATTTAAAACTAATAATTTTTCAATCTTTTCACAGAGCATACTCAAACATATATTCATCCATAAAATTCATAACGCATACGCCATCAATTATGGATACATCAATCGCACATTTACCACACATCCACATCTCAAACACAACAAATTCAATCAATTCAAATTCCAAGATTTCATACCAAATTTAATCATAAACCACTCGTATTCACAACTCCACATTTTCAAACATAAACCACCAAATTTAATCTCCAAAATTTTCAACCAAAAATTACCAAGTTCAAAACTTCACATTTTCAAACATAAACCACCAAATTTAATCTCCAAAATTTTCAACCATAATCCACACATAAATCACATCTCAAAAATTCATAATATTAATTATGAACACATAAACCACACCAAACTTGAATCACCACAACAACATTAATATATTAGAGTTCTCCCCACCGCTAACTCGGTGCCAACAGTCTCGATTCTTTTTTGAGACTCAAGGAGCTAACTACATAAACATAAATATTTATAACAATTTGTTCACAACTAAAATTTATTCAACCACAACAAAATTTCCAAAATTATATCTTTTTCACACACCAAACTTTTACAACAAAATACTCTACATTACTAACTTATACTATTATACATATATATACTAACATATATATTATATACTAACTAATAACTTGCTAACAAATATAATATATATATTATTACTTATACTACTTGTTAACATATATGTATATATACTAATATATATATATATATATATTATAATTAAATCAAATCAATAAACATCTAAATATTCTTACACACACCTCAACTATTTTGATAAAAATATCTATTCTCATTGCAACTCAATTGACAAGTAAAATTTTTAGCAATTAGAGATATTTTTAACAAAATAATCCGGTAATAAATTTTGCGCAACGTAATTAAATTATTTCTCGCCAAATAATTTTAAACGGGTCTCATAAAAATATCATTGGCAATTAACATTCGAAATATCAATAAAATTGGCTAAAAAGCCTCAAAGTTCAACATAAAAACATATCAAAAACAAAAAGTACAAATTAAAACTACGGGTCTTACACTCTGTCAATCTTTTTTCTAAATTAATTTTTTGATTAATCGTAGATAAAATATAATTAAGAAAAACATAAAGAATCAAGAGGTTGATTGATTTAAAGATTAGTATTTATCTTTCATCATACAAGAATTTTAATTTCAATTAATTGATTAAAGCGTGCAAAAGTTGGTCATCTCAAACATGTAAAACAATAAGATAATTTAATTGAGTAAAACTAAGACATAGTAAAATGGGATTTCAATCACAAGATTTACCAAAGACCATAGAAGTGAGTTTAGTTACTCATTGATATATAAAAAGTAAAATAAATAGTAATAGTATTCATCAAATTAAGAAAGAAGAAATAAAACGTTAAAAATAATAAATTCTTGCTCCAAAATTTTAAACACTTTTCTCCGACTTCAATTATTTCAAATATTCTAAGTGAGTGTTGATTGATTATTCTATTTTTAAGAGTAAACTATATTGCTATTATCTTTCTATTGGGCCATAGGTTCAATATTTTTTGTTGTCTTCTTTCCGCACAATTCCCCTTTTATTTATTTATTTAATTTTTTTTTTATTTTTTTATCAAAGTGTAGACTTGCATTTTGTTACATAATATGATAGTACTTCAACTTGACCTTTTTGTATCTAAATTTCATTAAATTCAACTATTTGACAATATTTTCAATCTCAATGTTAATTATGTAAAATTGAGTAATAAATAATAATAAGTGAAAATAAAAATTATAAAATTAAATTAAATAAAGGATAATTTTTTTTAAAATTTTTATAATTTATTTGGTTTTCAGACTGCTTTTGATGTTGACGAGGTGAGAAAGACTTACGTGCTGAGAGTTGCCGGGAAAATACACTGAGGTTTTAGATCTCACCTCTCAAACTGCTATCCGTGATGGAAATATGAATGCGGAAGCTCCAAAAATATATAAACATTATATATCAAATGAGGAATGGAGTGCATTTGTAGCAAAATGTTCTGACCCGACGTTTGGTGTAAGTGATTAATTTATCAGCATTTGTGTTTTATTATTCATATTCATAGCGTATTTTAAATTTTTACACGATTGTTATTTTTTTTATATAGAGTATAAGTATGTCAAATCGCGAGAGAGCAAAAAATCCGACGCATCCATACAAAAAATCACGTATGAGATATGCACGTCTAGAGCAAAAACTTGTAAGTAATTAAACATCACTTTTATATAATATGCTACATTATAAACTATAGTTTCTAACTAATTTTTTGTTTATGATCTTAACGAATAGCTACAAGACACCCAATCCAATCAACCGTTGGGTCGACATATCTTGTGGAAGGAAGCTCGCATAAATAAAGATGGAGTTGTTGATAACGAAAATGTTTAAAAAGTAATAGAACTTTGTGTAAGTATATTATCACTTTAATATTTTTTTAAATTGTATTTTAAAAATGATATTGAACTTATCTTTTTAATCCTACGTGTATTTTAAGAGAATCTCGAACAAAGTTCGGAAAATCAAGAGGACAACAAAGCTAGCTGCAGGGACATACTCGGTAAAGTGTTTAATGTTCCTGAATATTCCGGTCGCTTGAGGGGGAAAGGATTTGGCGTAACTCCTAAAAGATATTTTTCAAAAGAGAAGCGCCAAAATCCATCTAATGAGGAAGTATTAGAGAAGCTCAAATTCCTATCAGAGCAAGTGGCACTCTTGGTGAAGAATAAAGAGAGGCAACTTTCGAGTCAACTCCAACGTGAAATAGCAATGGAGAGTGAAAACGCGAGTTGCAACATTGGTTTCAAAAGTCTTCCCGAGGTAATTAATTACTTAATAAAATAAGAAATTCATTCAACCTAATTGTTTCACATACTTATGTATTAACCATTGATTTAGGGTGTCACTCCTTGCGTGCTGCACTTATCCTCCGCTACTCATCGCAAGGTCGGAAAAGGAACACTGTACAATACTTTGGGAGAAGTATTGCACAACACACCGATCCCTACGGGCCATGTCAAAGTATCACCAGTTATTGCTTTGGAACCAAATGCACCGTTGCCAATACTGGACAACGATGCAGATATGAAGTATTTGGGCGAAGCAATTGGTAGTTACGTGGCATGGCCCAAACTTGTTGTTGCCCTTGATAAGGTATGTTTAATTAATTGAAATGTATGTTTAATTGATATGTATATTTAATTTCACGATATATGATTATGATTGATTATATTTAATTGCTGATTTTTTTCCGTTGTTAACTTTAATTTCACATTTATTTAGATTCAGACAAAGTCTAAAGGGAATGATAAGAAGATTCCCAGAAACGAGTCAGTCACATCGCCGGAAAAGGTTTGTCACATTTATTCTGTAAGGTTTGTCATTTTTTCAGATTCAATAAACTAACAAACTGATTAACCTCATTTTTTCAGATTCAATCCAATAAACCACCCGCACAGCAAACCAGCTGCCAGAATAAACCAGCTGTTGCACCACAACTGGATGTTCGTGGTAAAAATAAAGCCGGAAAACTTCAAAAATTGGAGGGTAATAAAGCTGGCAAACTTCAAAAGCTGGAGGGTAATAAAGCTGCCAAAGTTGCTGCTCAAAAACTGGATCGGGGAAAATCAGTTGCTGCTCTTGCTCCTAAAATAAGTCAGCCACGCCTTGCTCGATATGGGTCGTGTCTTGACATACAGGCAAAAACGAATATGGGCGGCAACAACGATTCACGCATTATAAGCATGGATAAAGCTATATTCGGAGATGAGTATGAAGAACTATTTGAAAAAGAGCACACATACGAACTTCTCAACCATAAGGAGCTGAGTGCTACTGTCATCAGCTTATACATGAGGTAAAAATTACTTTTAATTGCATTTATTGGTAATTAATTTAATTTATTGGTAATTAATCTAATTTGAAATTTTCATTGAAGGTATTTGTATGAGAAGTTGGTGTGCACGCGCAGATTGTCAAATAGATTTTCATTCTTGTCTCCGCATAAGCTTTCGATGTTTAAGCTCGATCCAGTGAATGTAAAGAAATACGTTGTAGATATCCTATTAGGAAATAAAGAGAAGGATAAGTTGTTCCTTGCACCATATAATTCAGGGTACGTAATTATATATTCTTTATTTATATCTTTTTTAATTTATGAGATTTTAATTTATTAGTTGTGTAAACAAAAATTTTGTTGTTGTAGGGCACATTGTGTGCTATTTGCAATCAATGCGACCTCTGAAGTTATATACTATTTAGATCCCTTGCACGACCATTACAACAATCACTCCGATATAAAGACTATGTTCGACACGTAAATAACATTCGTTTATTTCTTACACACACACACACATATATATATATATATAATGTGTTTGTTAATGCTATAATAATCACATTTATTTATTCGATAGTGCTTTACAAGTTTTTCGAACTCAAAGAGGTGCTACAGTGTCGAAGCAAAAGTCAAATAACATCACATGGATTCCAATAAAGGTTTGAAATATATGCCTTTAAAATTTCATTTACAATCAATGCACAAATATTTATTGACTTATATGTTTTATTTTATAGTGCCTTCGTCGAACTAACAACATAGACTGTGGGTACTATATATTGCGATTCATGAAGGAGATTGTTGATATGAATCAAACTATAATCCCAGAAACGGTACGATATTTTCATTATTTGATTTTCATATATAAACTATGTATATATTTGATTCTAACTTATTTATGTTCAATTTTTATATCGCACAGTACTTTGACAATTCTTGTCCAACATACTCTGAAAGAGATCTAACTGAAATAAAGGAAGACTGGTGTCAGTATGTGATTGAAATGAAGATTATTTGATTTGCTGGGAAATGGCATGCTGCAAGGGATAGTTATATGATTATTTGATTTGCTCTGTGTAGTTCTGATAGTTATATGTATATGAATAGGGCATATTTGAAAAGTTGTGAATATGTAGTTATATGAATATGTATATAATTCTGTCTTGTTGTCAATATGTGAATATGTATATGAATATGTATTATGTTCTGTGTTGTAGTTTGTTGTGCACTGATTGTGTAAATATGTGAAGTTATAAAGTTAAATTATAAAGTTATATAGTTCTAGATGTTGTTGTGTACTGATTGTGTACTGATTGTCAAATGATTGTGTGAACTGATTATGGATGAAAATGATTTTGGAAAATAAATTAAAAGACAACGCTTTCTAAAAAAAGGCCATAAAAAACCAAAATGCGTTTTTTAAAAATTTCATTTATAGCGTTTTTTAATAAAACTAAAATAAGAAAGCACCTATTACAGCGCGTTTTTGAAAAAGCGCTGTAAAACGTGCATTGTAATGCACCTATTACAGCGCTTTTTTGAAAAAGCGCTGTAATAGGTGCATAATAATGCATCTATTGAATGCACCTACTACAGCGCTTTCTTGGTAAAGCATTGTAATAGGTGCATAATAATGCATCTATTGAATGCACCTATTACAATGTTTTTTTGTAAAAGCGCTGTAATAGGTGCATAATAATGCATCTATTGAATGCACCTATTACATCGCTTTTGTGGAAAAACGTTGTAATATGTGCATAATAATGCATCTATTGAATGCACCTACTACAACGCTTTTTAGAAAAAACGCTATAATAGGTGCATAATAATGCAACTACTAATTAACCTATTACAGTGCTTTTTTGAAAAAGCGATGTAAAACGTGCATAAGAACAAGCGTGTTTGTAGTAGGGATTTACAGCGCTTTTTCAAAAAAGTGCTGTCAAACGAGTATAACAAGCGCGCAATATATCCACCTATTTTACGGCGCTTTTTTATTTTAAAAAGCGGTGTTGTATCTTTTTACAGCGCTAGATACTACAACGCTTATTTTTTTTGAAAAAGCGCTGTAAATGGCTTAAAAAAAGCGCTGTAAAATGCGCTTTTTCGCATAGTGTAAAAAATATTTATTAATTCCTCCATATTTAACATTTGTTTGTCCTCAAGCAAATTCTAATTCATAAGACAAAATTAAAGAATAAAAAACACAACTAAGCCAAGGATGAAAACCAAAAGAATTTTTAGGAAGTATCAAAAGAATGCTCAATTAGAGACTCTAAAGAACCAAAATAATCACCTAATGATGAAAACCAAAAACCAACAGACCACCACCACTAAAATGGATACTATAAACTGACTCTTAGATAACACAAAACTACTAATAAAAATTATTAGAATAACAAACTCAGTGGCAAGAATAATATACTAAAATTTCAGCCAAAACAATATCCACCACTCGTACCAATTCTTCTTCTCTCAATCGCAGCTCTATTACTCAGGAGCGCTCTTCTTTTTTCTTTCTTGTGCACACTTGCTTTTCTCCTTAGCTCAACCAACGTAGGCTTAACCCAATCACACACATACATTTTTTTTTGCTTTTCTTTCAATTGGTATGTGCCCCCAATTGAGGATGGACTCACCAACAATTCTCTCCCTCACAACAATTGGTATGTGTCCCAGTTACTCTTGCTTTCGTCGTATATAAACGGAGAATTCATCTAACTAGAATAAATCATATACTTCTCGCCTAATTCATACATCTAGTAAATATATACGAATACACACACACATATAACACCGCCTAATTAATTACAACATGTTCTATTAATGAATACGTTAAAACTACCACACACTCAACCTTGCAAATTATTATGATTTAAACTGTAACATAAAACATCACTCATTCATATGATAACATACACTATTAAGTCAATTATATCATATAATGTAAAATAAAAATCAAGGAAACATGATTATGATAGATTTTTCCCAAAACTACCCCAAATTTATATTAAAACAATGCAAAACTGAGTTTAATTGTAGAGTCAACTAACAAGAACTTATAAGTATCATAATTGAGTAAACAAGCACTCTTTGGAAAACTTATGATGTTTAGTTTATAGATAATTTTTTTATAGATTAAACCCAATTTTTGCAATTTATCAAAACAATACACAAGTTCATAAAAACAAGATAGAAATTCTGATCTAACTTGTAACTAATTTTTAAGCATCAATATTCAATCAAATATCATAAATTTTGTACCCAAATTGAAGGTAATTGAGTCTAGTTTCCAGAAAAGCTAACAATAATTCGAAAATAAGGTTTAGAGAAAAAGTTATGACTAAAACATCACACATATGTCCCTCCAATTTTAAGTTGACAGCACTCACTCAATCACACTAATTTCCTAATGAGTTTTTGCAAACAAAAATGGTACAAGTTATGAATAAATCAAGTAATTAATACATTAAAGCAACATCACAATGTCAATTCACTCAACATAATTTGTCACAATAGTGAAGTTCAAGGTCTTTAATCTCAAACACATCAAAAGAACATATTTTCGTGTCATCAAGGAATTCAATTCTACTATAATATATTCTCAATTTCAGCTATAGAACTTCACATGCATGAATTATTTTAATCATCTATTCCAGAACCCCTAAATATAATACAGATAGAAAAAAAAAATCTTCATTTCAAACCCTTAAACCCCAAATTACTAATATATGGTAAACACTACCTCATACATGCATGTAAGGAAAATAGGAAAAGAGAACCCACTTCTTGATTTTCAAAAGAATTGAGAAGATGATGATACTCCAACTCTTTCTTCCTTGGCTTCTAGCAAAAAATGTGCACTCTTACTTTCTCTTCTTCTTGTGTTGCCATTGCCAAGGTGTTTTTTTCTTTCCTTCTCTTCTTCTCTTTCTCACCCTTTCTACTTCTCCCTCTAAGTTTCTGTCTCTTCTATCTTACTTTAAACATATTTCCTTTTTTTTCTTCTCTTCTTCTCTTTTTATCTCCTTTGTTTAGTGATATTTCCTTTTTTTTTTCTCTCTATTAATTTAGTGATGTGTGTGTTTTATTTTGGTGTGTATGTTTTGTGTTGGTGTGTGTTGTGTAAATAGAATGAAGAAATAATAAGTGATGTGTATGTTGACTTGGTAATTTGAGCTTTTCCTTTTGGAGTTTTCTTATAGACCTTATTTATTATTCACTCTTTTAATTTCTCTTATTTATAACTCAAAACAAACTAGAATATGTATAACTTTATTTTATTTTATTTTTACAAATTATAATTGCATATTAATAAGTAAAACATAAAATAATTACTACCAGTTTTATAATGTTAAAGAGGGATGTTACAATATCTTCAACCAATAGAGATGCTTCAATATTATTTATAATATGTGTAGATGTTTATTATAAAAATACACATCTGTCTCTTTATAAGAACATTATATTTTTTTCTCTCCTATTACAAAAATATAAAATGAATTTAATGTATTCATTAAATGGGTAGTGTTGAGAAAAACCAGAGATAATTAGAAATAACTATCTCAATAATGCGGAATATTTTTCCCCCACCTCTGCAGATAAATGGCCAAACAGAAAATAATAATTGACAGAAAATTAAATGAGACAAACACAATTTTTAACGTGGAAAACTTCCCGCAAATTGAGAGAATGAAAACCACGGGACCTAGTCCAGCAAAAACTTCCACTATAATAATTAATGGGTACACCAGAATCTTCCTAATAACAATAGGGATATCAATCAACAACAATAACCTTATAACAATCTTCCACTAAAGTGGGTATGCCAAAATAACTCTCAGAGAAAGTAAAACTACTCAACGGTTACCACCACTGGAACTGAATTTCTTTTCTTTTCTCTGACTGTCGTGCGTGCGTGCATGCGGTTACTGTTGTTATTTTGGTTGTTTGCCTTTGCATTTGTGGTATGAGAGCAAAATGTGTTTAAATTGCGATTATAACTTTTGAGTTATTTCAAAGTATAAAATTTTAATTTTAAAGTCAGTTTTCGGCACAAGTACTTGAAAAGGAAAATGAATGAATAGTAATTGGTAGAAATTAGTGGTCATGTTGCATGAGAACAGAGAAAAAAGATTTCATTATAACTCGTCACACCTGCATGTATAATTTTATATATATATATATATATATAGAGAGGTTACCTTAAACATAAATTAAAATAATCAAAGAAAAATAAACATGATATATTTTGAAGTTAGATCTCATTTGGTAATTATTAACTAAAAAAAAATTTGATACAAACTATTTAAATAATATTAATTGATAAAATTATTTTTTTCGAGCATATCCAACCAAAATTTACTATTACATTTTTAATCAAAATCAATTGTCATCAAAATTTACGTTATATTCTAAAATCAATTGTCATTTGTGCTTTATCTAAAAGTAATTTTGTAACTATGATTTAGCATTTTTATAGCTATTAAAAGTATGTCTATACAAATTCCAATGATCACAAAACCAATTGAAATAAGATTGTTTGATTTTTAATATTTGCCTCTCTAATCTTCCAACAAAAATCCAACTATCCAAAGCACAAGTATCCATTGTGTAACAAATGTACAACATCTAAATTACTTTTGAAGCCTTATTTGGTTTATAAGGCTATTAGAGGCAATAAAAGGGATCAATTTGGTAATTACGAAGGAATCAACATTGAATTCATGACTTTAACTTATTGTAATATTTGGATTCTAACAATCTAATAGTTTTTTTTTAACAACTTTTTACAAATTCAGAAAAAACATTACTATTACTATAAATTAAATGACAAAAATTGGGTCGAATCTCGTAAATTTAACTTTAACGACAGATGAAACACCTCATCTAATTACCACATTCACCACCACTATCATGATCGTAGTTTAGCATTTCCTGCCATTTTTTTTTCTCATCGGGTGTTCCCTTCGTTGTTGGAGTAAGTAGAATGAATTTATTATTCATCTACGTTGCATTTATGATAATTAAAATCAATCAATGGTTTATAAGAAAAATTTGATATAATTATTCTTTTATCTCTTTTATTTATCGTATTTTCTTAATATGTGTGAAATTGTCCAATGCAACAATTATTTTGAGACGGAGGGATATTTGATATAAGTCCACATGAGACTTTCTAATATAAGCAAATATCAAATTCAATGTCAATCTCATTTCAATATTCAATTCCAAAACAAATTTGAAGGTTGTAATATCATTGCGCAAATAATCATATAATAACATTCTCTCACCCAAAGAAAAATGATGTGTTGCTTGACAATTAATCGAAGTAATTCCAAAATTAAATCGTGAGTTGGTCTTCAATTATTACAACATGTGCCTTCCAAAGGAGATGCCTCTAAGGATCTTCCTCTATGTGACTGAGTCTAAGGATCTGACTTTGGTAATCTGCCTCCAAGGTTTAGCTCTGAAGATGAGACTTTTATAGGATTGGATTTTTCTTTTTGTTTCCATAAAATATTTTGCATTTTGTTCTAGGCCGATGACAAGTCTAACAGCCCTAATATAGAGTAGACCAATACAACAGCGTCCCTCACCGATTGAGAAAGATGTGGAAGATTATCGAAGTAAGGCATACTCTACTCAAAACTGGGATTCAGAGTTAACCTACCGTGATAGTTCACATATACCTTTGATCTTAGGTATAGGATGGCCGAGTATAGCATTAAATAACGATGGACCATGATAGCTCACATGTGTTGTCATCCTAGGCCACTTGATGGCAATTCAACAACGATTTTGACTCCTAGGTGGTTACCATCGTTCCACGCCAAAAGAGACATGTGTCTCTAATTAGAGGGTGATCTGAAATCATGGATCCACCTCTCTTATTATAATAAAGAAATTCTAGAAACCTTAGAAGGATTATATAAAAGGATACCAGAAGAAATAAAGGTACACAATTATTTTGATCTAAATACCTATCACTCAATGACAAAAAATGACTTGATCGTCGGAGTGTTTGCAATTAAACCACCCGACAAGGAACTTGGAGCCACCATCAATGCAATTAAACCGCCTATCTCCTGGAGCTGAGAGTCTGAGTTCAGTGCTAAATACATTCTAAAATCATAATATGTGTATATTATGTCGTTAAATTTTTTCTTCTTTGTGATTGGCTAAAGAATTTTTCCTCTGTTAAACTTTAGAAAAATGTAGTAAGTTATGAGTAAGTTAGTTTTTCTGGGTGTTCATTCCTATTTTTTCAATGGTTGAGCATACATTGTGAAAGATGAAGAAGAAAGAAAAAGCAAAAGATCGAACAAAAAAGAAAAGGTGTTTTCATTTTTGTCTTTCAATTTTTCTTTGAAGTAGTTAAAGAAATGTTCGTCTATTGGTTAGTCTTCTTTGGATGTATGAGTTCTTTTAAATTAATTATTATATTCAATTTTAAAGTTTAATATCTATTTTTTTTTAAATTATTTTTATATTTATATTTGATTAGATTTACATTTTTATATTTTTGATTATATTTTTAAATTATTTTTATATTGATATTTTATTGTATTTCAATTTTTTAAAAGTAATTGAGTAAATTATTGTTCTTATTATATCCGGCTGCTTTCTAATCTAACTCATATTCAAGATATAAATTGCAATTAAAGAGAGCAGACATAATTGAATTTTGAATTAACTTATCATAAAATATTGATTCAGACAAAATATGATAAGTAATTCCAATCATATCTTTTATCTAGCTCACCGCCCTTAATGTTCATATAAAAAATAGCGTCAATTTTGACCTTTTTAGTAGGTGGGCATTGTATTTGGACAACTAAAAACATGGTTTTCAGTATTTGGCATGAGATAACTATATATATAGACATATATTATGAAACATATAAACATGATTTGAAATTTGAAATAGAAAAAAAATTGACAATAATTTGTAATTGTAATTAAAATGATTCAAATTTGATGTGGAATGCAGTTAAAATACATTGATATGATGCCTTATTTTTTCCATTCCAACATATTTCATATTATAGTTTAATTTTCAATTGAATCAATATACAAACACTTGATTTCTTATCGATTTTCACTAATTTGGTTTCTTTTTGTTGACATGTTAAATGAGGAAAGGAATAGTTTTTATTCAAATATTTTAATGCACACTAATGAATCCAAGGAATTAATTGTTAAGATAATTAAAAATATATAGGCAATCAAAACAAAAAATTATTTCATATTTATGACCTTAAGTCATTTCTCTTGCATCATAACTATAAAAAGAGACGACACTAAAAAGTCATTTCTCTTGCATCATAACTATAAAAAGAGACGACACTAAACTTTGATTCATCGTTAAGTCATTTTTTGTTACAAGACGTATTTTAAAAATATGATCAATATATTGTTCTTTTTCTTGTGTTCGGTGGCTAGCATCACTGGCCATCAATTTGATGGTACAGTGGATGATTTGGAAATAGAGAAAGAGTTGAAACTTATTAATAAGTCTCCTGTCAAGAGTATTCATGTATTTCATACTCTTATAAATTATATGTCTTTGTATTCTTCTTCTTGTTTGATTATGCTTCTTTTTGTTAAACTTGATCTTACTAAATTTTCTTTTGTTTGATTTTGGTCTCTATAGACAAAATTTGGATACATTGTTGATTGCATTGATATTAATAAGCAACCAGCCTTTGATCATCCTTTGCTAATGAATCATAAGTTGCAGGTATGAATCTAATTTTAATGACAAGAAAGATGAATAAATTTTAATTTTCTTCCAATTTTAATTTTTTTTGTTTTGTTTTATTAACTTCAGAAAAAACCAAGTTTTCAAAATGAAATTAAAAAAACCAGTGTGAAGAGTTCATCAAATAAGGGCACATTTGGGCTTGCAAAGGACCAATGTCCAATAGGAACCGTTCCTGTTAGAAGGACAACTAAGGAAGATCTCATCCGAGGCAAATCATTTTTTAATAATTTTATATTTGACAGTTCTCCCGGTAATCATGTAAGTTTTCTTTTATCTCTATCAATTTTAAATACTTTCACTTTTTTTTTTAATTATTTTCAACTATAGAGTAATTATATGATCAATCTATTTTATTTATAGGTTGCACATGTTTCTTTCAGAACTGAAAATCCTCTAGAGCTTTCTTATTTTGGAATTAGTGGAATAAATAGCGTTTATAATATAGATATTCGAAAGAATCAATCAAGTTCCTCAATTATGTGAGTTCGAAATGGAGCTATAGATGACATTAATTTAATTGCCTTTGGATGGCATGTAAGTTTCATTTTGTTGATTGTATATTTTCACATATATTTTTCATACACAAAATTTTTTGTGTATGATATGTAGATTTGATATCATGAATTGATATTAGGAGGCTCCGGACTTATATAATGATGATGCACCTCATCTGTATGCAATATGGACGGTAGGAATTGTTTTTAATCTCATTTTTTAATTTGTTCTAACAATTTAGAGTTTATAAACCTCATAACATAACTTTTTCAGTAAAATAATATCTTCGTTTACAAGAATAACTTATTACTTTTTATCTTATTATTCATTTAAGGTTAATTATAATAATGCTCTTTTATTTTCTTCAATATTTTATGTGATGTGTTCAATAATGACAGAATGATAATTTTAAGAGTACCGGATGCTTCAATTTATTATGTTCGGGTTTTGTTCAAACAAGCAAAGAAAATTATCTTGGTGGACGATTTGACAATACATCTATCTATGGTGGATTGATGATTGAGATCGCAATATCTATTATTCAGGTTATCTCTATAATTTCTATAATAAGAAAAAAAAAATTATATTAAACTTATTTAATTATTTTTGCAAACATAAATTTTCAGTAAATATCATGAGCAAATTTGTATGTAATATAGTTCACAAATGTTTCCAGGATCCTATAACAAACAATTGGTGGCTGAATAATCAAAATGAGAATCTTGGATATTTTCCAGCATCTTTATTCTCCCACATGACATTTGCAGATCAAGTAGGGTGGGGCGGTAGAACAACAACTTCTTTGGGCGGTCCTAGTCCTCCAATGGGTTCAGGATACTTTCCTGATAATATATTGGATCATGCGTGCTATTTTAGATATATTACATATCAAAATAACGCTAGAAAAAAATTTTCACCTGGAGAATGGTTGACACATAGATTCACAGACAAACCTAATTGTTTTGATGTTAAATTCTATGGTAATAAAGGGAGGGAAATTGGAGATGCAGCCCTTCTATTTGGAGGACCCGGTGGTAATTGTGATGATTAACTCATATTATAAGACATTTAAATTTATAATAAAAACTGTATATTTATATTATCGTTTATAGGTGCAGCTTTTTTCCTGTAAAATCTTGTTTATTGTTACTTTAAATTTGCTTCAAGTGTTATTTATCGGTAGTAATTAAAATTCACAAACATTATTTAGATAAGTAGTAATTGAAAGTCACAAACATTTCGAATATGTATTATTACTATGGCCAACTTTATTGTGATCCACAACGTTAGTATGAAGTTGAAAAAAATCTAAAATCTCAGGCATAATAAGCTTGAAGAAATGTGTTATAAATAATATATTAGAATTAGTTATTAAAAAAACAAATATATTTAAATTAAAAATAAAGTACATAACTATAAATTACTTTGTCGTTTTTTCTAAACACAAAATAGATTACTTAATTTGTCTAAATTGACACTTGTGATAATGATGAAATTTTTGTTAATGATGAAATTTTTGTCTTCCTTCCAATTTTTTTATCTCACTTCCTTGCAACTTATTTGATGCAAATAATTCCCAGTTCCATGCACAATTATACCATAAATAAAAATAATTTACAAGAAACAAAAAATATTTAATTAAGTGATTAAACTGAAATGCTTAATGAATTTTAGTTTAGATAGATCGTCTCAAAGAATTCAATTTTGAATTCTAATAAAATTTGTTATCGATGTGAAGATCTCGTTGATCAATTTTATATAAAACATATATTTTTGACAGAAACAAACTCATAATAATGTCATCAATACAAAGTGAAAGTGATTTTTTTGAATGCAATCAGTCGAGGAAAAAATGTTATTTCTCTCTTTTAAACATAATAACTTATATTTTGATCACAAAAAGAATCTTAGATAATATTTTTGTTGTAATGTTTATTTATAAAAAAAATTAAACGGCAATCTACATATTAGTGTCTTCTTATTCTTTTTCTACGCCTGTTTTTGTTTTCTCCTAAATCTCTAAATTTCCCATCACAAACAAAAGAAAGAAAAAAAAAAAAAAAGGAGAAACATAGTCTTTTTCCCTTGTTTTTCTTACGTCATCATCATCACCATCATTGCCAATATTAATTCCAATTTTCTTTCTTCTTGTTTTGCCAAAATTGCTTTCCTTATTTGTGTATTTGCTAAAGTGGTTGACTTTAGTTGTGTGCTTTTCTAAGAGGCTTGTAATATGTACTTTAAAATTCATTATCATCTTGAAATGACACATGCATTTTTGTGGACGCCTATGTGGCTAGTTTATCTTTCTCCATTCGTATGAGTGTATTATCTTTGTGGACGTCTTGATCATGTAGTTGCTAAGAGCATGCATAACTCACATATAGTTATATTTTAACTTGATTATGTGTATATGAGGTGACTCATGTTTGCTAGGATTATGCATAACCCGCATATACTTTGTCGTTAACTTTAATTAGAAAAGCAGAGGTGGACTTTCCTTCTGTTAGGAAATATTAAATCGTCGTTAAGAAATTAAACATTTTTAAATTAAAATTTAGATCAAAATCCAGGACATTAAAAATACGGTCAGCACAAGGACAACCAACTCTTAAAAGTTAATTACCTGCATTACCGCCAATCCAACCGACACCTTGCTATAACTGTTTTTTTTATAATTCTTATCACTCAAAACTCCCCAACAAGTGGTATTAGAGCCATGGTTCCGCTTGGTGGAGGAGGGGGGAAGTGGGAGATCCTAGTATGGATACCTAATGCCTTAATGTTTTGGGTGAAGATATAGTGTTAAAGTCTCTTAAGGTTCCTAGACGTTTAGCACATCGTTGTTGTCGCACTCCTCTGAACTCTCCGACAAGTGTTGAAGGTGCAAACACGAGAAGTGACGTTGAATTGTGTTTGACTAAGTTGATAACTTTTTCATAATTTGATTAAACTAATTAAAACTTAATGATTTACTTGGAGTAGAAGCAATAACAAAACTAAGGAGTGCACGAATAAAGTGACACAAGTAATTTATCCTGGAGGGTCTTCTCAAACAGCCTGACAACCTAGACTTTTGAGGAACACACACACTTTGACTCTACCAGCCAAGTCTTCTCCACACAATCAAACACCATTATCGAGTTTGAATACAAATGTTTGGAACTTGAGTAGTTAATTCTAACAAGTTGATTATAACAATGACTATCACACTCTAAGAAAAACAATCAGAAAATATTTCTCATTCGAACAAATGTTTCTCTCTTTGAACTCTAAGATGAACTTTGGAATTTTGAGTTTGAGTTCTTCTTCTCTTTTTCTGATTTTTCAATGATCTTCTTCTTCTTTTTCTTCAGCCTTGAGTATCAATTTATAGATATAATTAGGACTTTAATTATAATATTTTAGTTAATTCTTGTTGCTCCCCCAATAATTTGTGCAAGATTCGCCACTGGCCACTTATCCAATATATATAAACAATATTTGGATTTTCATAAAGAGATCACTAGTTTAAAATACTCTCTAATGATACTCATGCACTCCCATTGATCAAACATATATAATCGGAATAATTATTGTAGTTATAGTGTATGTATGCGTCCTTTTGGTCAGATTATCAAAATCTAAAGAAACTACAAATAAAAAACGTGAAAAAGAAGCTAGATGATTTGATGCAAGTTGTGACGAAGACGAATTCTTTACTGACACATCCAAAAGGATCCCCATCTTTGTTCATAATGAAGAGATGGTGGGTTGAGTCCCTAAACATAACATTTCACTCTTAATTCGGGATTGCATGGATAATCACAATGTCCAGAGAGTTATGGCTGATCAAGGGAGTTCTTGCAATATCATGTACGTAGGCTTGTGCATTGTGTCGTCAACAGTTCATATGAAGTTGAAGTAGCACATGTCAAATGATAAATTGGTCATGATACTTCTTAACTTTTTAAACACAATACCCTACGTAGTTATTTATAGTCTTCCTCTATAAATAGTTTCAACTGATGACTTCGTTCTTTACTTCTTGCTTTTTACTTTCTCTGATTCTTTCATTCCTTTCCAAGCAATATTTTCCCTTATTTTTCAACCTCACTCCTCTTCTCGAAACCTTCTATTTCTCTGAATTTCAACTTTCAACATGTCGTGCTCGGATTCTCAAAACTTTGACCATAATTATGGGGGTGAGGACATCACTAATTCAGTGTGCTCTAATTCATCATCCGTTGATGTTATCAAACAACTTATCCACCTTGAATGTCTTTCACGCGATGGGGCTATGTTTCTCAGTTCATGTATGTGCCCCTATTGATCATTACCATCTTCCATTTGTTGATCCTTAATCTTATTTGTTGATCCTTACCATTTGATCATTACCATTTGTTGATCCTTAATCTTATTTTATGCAAACAAAGAGCATACTAAGATCAATCTAGAATTAGATGATGCGGAGGAAGAATAAGAAATATATCTGGTTTGGAAAAAGAGGTCAAGATACAATGGCATTCAAATTAATGAGCTCTCTCAATCTGCTAAGGAAAAGTTAGCCGAAGCAACATTGTCATCAAAGATACACAAAAAGGCACATTCATATAAAGCGAACCACTTTTTGAGCATTTAGTTAAACTCCTCTTATTTGTTAATTCTTTTTCACTTTTCGTAGAAATCCAAGATTTCTCACCAAACTCCCTAAAGAAATGTTGATGCGTCCAATCAGTAATCACCTAAAGCCACCCCATAACATTTAATCTTGATTTGGCCATCCGTTTTTTAAGTTTATAATATCACAACATTTGAGAGACATTCATTCATTTGATTTTTATGGCTTGAATTTTAGAGCTCATATGCCACCAAGATCTTCTACTTCAATTCTATCTCAACCAATTCCTCCATCAAGGGAAGTTTTTGAGGCTGAGTTGAACCAGTACTTTTGTTGTAGATGATTCTCCAACGATGATCCCTTCATTCATTCAAAAAGATATCAATAATGTAGATACAAAACTACAAATGAAATCCACACCAAAATATTTGAAGTTGCTTCTCTTAAGACTTTGCTCTTTCAATTATCTTCATTCATTGGAGTATCTCCTGGACGTCAACATCTATCTGGCCAGATATCTCTTCAACTTAGAAATATTTCAAAAACCTATTTAGGCCACAAGGAACAATTTGAACACACTGCATGTGATCTTAACAAGATGCAAACGCTGCAAGCGGGCAAAATGGCCCCCTTAAGGTATCTTATTCAGAACTTGAAGGGGAGAAGAAGGCAACTATTCAAAGGAAGAAAACAATGGAAGACAAGACAACTTCTTTAAGAGGAGAACAAGAAAAAAATTAAACAAGAGATGGAACAATTAACACCAGAGGTATCGCAACTAGCTGAGAAATTAAAAATGACCAATAGTCAAAGGATCGAATTGTACAATGAGTCCACTCAAGTTGATAGTGAGTTGAAGCCTTTAATGGCTTCAAATTCACATTTTAATTTGGACTTTGCAAACAATCAATAATGCCTAAAATTCAAATGCCAAACTTTAGAGAAATTTAGAACTTCTTTAGTCGAGGTTAGGACACCACATTCTGCCCCTCTCGCATCAACACTTCTTCTTTCAATAGTTGAAAAAAATATACTCGTTCAATTTTAGAACAAATTATTCCAAAGGTTAAGCAATTAAAGGAATCTTAGACAGAAGAGATGGTAGCTGAATGAATTCCGCAAGGAAAGTTCCTATTACAAGTTCTCCTCGTCTAAAGGAAGAAAAAATTAAAGAACAAGGCAAGGGAGTAAATCAAGACATAACCTGTTAGGCTTCAAATTTTCAATCTTGTGTATCTATGTAGTTGGCTTGTGCTACCATATCTTTTGAAAACATTAATGGTATTATTCATTTGATCTTCAATACTCTCCCAAATTGTAGGACAATATTTCTTTAAGTATTTTCTATTTATGCTTCTGTTCAATTATTCGCCTTCCATATTCACTAGCTGATAAGCTCCTCCTCTAAAAACCTTACCATTAATTAAAGGTCATTCCCAATTTGGTTACCATTTCCCAAACTTAGGATCTTTAATACCAATTGGTAAAATAGTTTTCCGATCTAAGTCACCTTCATTTGTTGTAAGCTTTAGCCAATTTCTTTTTTGAACTCTCCATTCTTGTATACCAAACCTATAGATGATTTAATATTTTTATGAAATGGATATACACATCTTGTCCTACATTTATCAACGGCTAAGCTTCTACCTATTTAATAAAGTAGTCAGTATCCACTATGATGAATGTATGTCTCTCAGAGGAAGTTGGAATACTAGATACAGTAACTTGGTTGGTGTCGTTTTTATTGGACCATGCAGCTTACATGCTTCACATCCTTTCGCCTATTGAAAACAAGAAGTTGATATAGTTGGCCAGTAGTATCCATGGTGATAAGTTAGCCATTTCATTATAAGAACAGCCTTGTGGGAACCACAAAGTCCTTCATGAACTTCAGCTATAATCTTAAAAGTTTCCTTCTTCTCGACGCATTTTAAGAGAGTATAATTAACCCCTCTCTTATACAAATCTTCGTCTATCAGTAGTCAGCTAACTCTTTAATCCAAGAGTCAACCACTTTACACATCCTTCAATAAAATATTCTACATGTATAAGTTCATGAGGTGTTCCTCTATAACCAAAGCTTGATGAGTTAAATCATTAGCCCCTTCATTCTTTTGAAACGGTACACGTAGGACTACAACATCAATAAACATGTGAACTAGTTTGCTAGTCGTTTCACAGCTCATTTGGAGATTTGTATTCAAACATTGGAATTCTCCAGTGACTTATTTAATCACTAATTATGAGTCACCCATAACCTATATGTGATCATAGTATGTAACCATGCTTGTCAGTGTCTTAAATCCCATAATCATAGCTTCATACTCAACTTCATTATTGGAAAATTTAGGATCCATCTGATATTTCAATTTTTAAGCTCTCCCTTCAAGGTTAATGATAACTACACTAGCTCCAATTCCCTTTGGGTTCTCAATCTGCCAAACATCCACACCCCTGGTTTAATGGTCACAAAAAGGTTTGGCTTGACTAATGGATCTTGATCTTTTACTCAAGGATGTTCTGCTAACACAAGTGGCATGAGTATCAAAGCTTCTTTGATTTGGTCAAAGGCTCTCTATTGGGCATCACTCCACATCATTTCTTCTGAATCCTTCAACAGAGCAAAGGGGAAAAAACCTTAATCTTTACAATAGAATTGGATATAAACCTCTTTAGGAAATTGATCTTCCTTAAGAGATTCTACAATGTCCTTCTTAGTGGTGGGAAGCTTGGCTTCCAAGATAGCCTTAATCTATTTTTTGTCCACTTTAATTAACTTATTGTGTATAAAGAAATCTAGGAAGTATACATACAAGACTCCAAATACACGTTTAGTTAGATTCATCTACAAACAATACAGCCTCGTTCACTTTACGCCCTACTTTAGTTTCAGTAAATGACATTGGAAGTTATGGAATTGAGCCACCACATCATCAATGTATACCTTCATGATTTTACCAATAACATCACAAAGGTTATATTAATGCCTCTATGATAAGTGGTTTTTACTTTATTGAGTTCAAACAACATGACACTCCATTCATAAATTTCAAGTGTACATGGACATCTAAATGATGTCTTGTGAGTGTCTTCTTCAGCTACCAACTCCATGTAAAACAATCTTTGTATTGTCTTATCAACCCAACCAATTGATCCCTTTCAATCTTATTCAATAATCCACTAAGCTTTGAAGTTCCCAGATTAACTTCCAATAGCGTTCTTGTGTTCCAAAGGTTGGCAATTTTCCTTTAATAGGTGATTTAGTTGGCTAACTTTTATGATCTTCCACTAAACCTTGTTTAGATTCTTGTTAAAAGCATAAATCCTAAACCTTTTATTGATGCCATGTTAAACGCATAAATACCTAATTGATCCAAGAATCACAAGACAACATTTTATTTAAACTACTCCTAAAGTTTTCTTAAAACTACGATAACTAAAATAAATAATTACTTAAAATATAATTAAAAACATGCATACGATGAAGAGTTATCACAACTCAAATCTTAGTAAAATAAATAATTACTTAAAATATAATTAAAAACATGCATACGATGAAGAGTTATCACAACTCAAATCTTAGTATGTTGCTTGTCCTCAAACAACAATTTAATTAAACGCAAGAGTGAAAAACAATATTAAGCATAAAGTTAACTCTTCACTTCATATCAAACTCAATCACAAAAAATTCACCTGATACACTACATTTTTCATACTAAATCTCAAAGCCATATCAATGGAATAATTTAAAATAGCATATTCAACATGCATTTATCAAGTTCAACTCTCTCATCATAAATTCTCCAAAGTATTTAAATAGGGCGATCACTCAAATCTAAAACATGCATCATCCTACCATAGGCATAACAATTTTCTAAACACATTCATTATGTAAAATTCATGTACACTCTTAGAGGTCTTTAAAGTTTGTAATGACGCCAAGGTGAAGGTGGGTCATTGGGATAGTAGACTTAAAACTTGGAGTTAGGGAAACCTACTTCTTATTTATTTTAAGACCATGACTTTGACAACTTACCAACCAGTAAAGTCAAGAGACGAGAAACCTGATTTTAAACTTTTTTTGGTACTCCATCTTTTGACATGAATGATGTTTTAAAGATCACTCAATTACTACTTAGTAGAATATTGTATCATCTTAATTTTTGACATAAATGATGTTTTTAGGATTACCTAATTACTACTTAGAAAAATGACACATTTTTTTCACTACATAATTATTGGTTTACTTTTTTAACAATCTAACATATCTCTGATTATGTCAAATTAACAAAATAGGTTAACACCAATTCCTTGACTCAAAAGTTCTTTTTTATATCAACGAACTTAGGTGATCAAGTTGTAATTTAAAGCATGTACTAATTTATTAGTTTCGGTTACTATATCATATTTCTCAATAACAAAATAATACTTAAGTTCAATTATATAGTGATGAAACATTCAAAAACAATAAAAACAAATATATGAAAATTAAATATATTTTAATTGCGTAAATAACATACGGAAATAAAAATTACATAAATAATAAAATGTTCTTTTAAACCAATCTTAAAAGAACGTTGTTAAACCAAAACTACATATGTAAAAAAAATCAATCTCCCTCTTGCTGCCGCCTGCTCCTCCTTTCTTATTGCTCTCTCTTTTTTTCAAAAACTTACTTAAAGGCTTTTTTTACGTGGAGCAAGCCAACGTGTAGCTTTCAAGAAAAGGCCCATCATAGTGTATATATATTCTTTATACATTACTATATATAAATAAAATTATATATGTATGATATAATAGTAGTAAAATATTATTTGTAATCCTTGTATTTTTTTATGGTACAAGTAATTCTTGTATTATTAGGCAATGTAATAAGAACTTCATAATTTCAGTAGTAATATCTCAAACAGTCAATCTGTTTCGCTAAATCAAAGAAATAGAATAAAAATTACATGAAATATCTGATTATTGAAGAGATTAAAAGTATAAATATCTAATCGAATTCAAGAATTACAAGACAAAAATTTATTTAAATAACTCTTAAAATTATTTATAATTACTTAAAAGACTTTTAAAAACATGCATGTAATAAAAAATTATCACGAGGTCATGGTATTGCATGCGTCTTTGTTGAATATGATGTCTAGAACTAACTCTTCATCAAATTTGGAGTATCAAACGCTTCATCAGCCAAACAGAGAAGTCACTCAAAACTATTGGTTCAATATTTTCACCAGTTGTAGCATTAACAAATATTGGACATCATCACCTATTTTTTCAAGACCTTTAAGGGTAGGATCCATGATATCAACACAATACTCATCCCTAATATTGTCATATCTCCATCAATATTTGGGATTCCAATGTGTTTTAGCAATCAATAGCAGAGTTTGTTTCATTTTCGGAATGAACTATTCTTCCGATGTCTCTGCTTCTAATTCCTAATAAGAGTAACAACCAATGGTACCTGAACTTTTATTTTCTAATTAACCACCCATTATTCATGAAGAACATTAGTTGGAGGTTTTGTCATTATTTGAACTATCAACTCACCATTGTCTCTAAATGTCAGTTTCAAAGACACGGTACCTTCTTCCATGGTAATCTTGTCCTCCTAATTCTATCCTCTTGGACTAGGCTCCTCATCAATCTTTAGCAATGTCGGTTGTTCGTTAGTGGTAACCATTGTTTGATTTTGCCCCTGATATCCATCTGAACAATTTTGAATATCTAGGGGAGATGTATTGATCGACTAACCTCGAGACAAGATATCAAATCTTAGGATACTTCTTAGACTTTGGATTACCATAACCTGGTGTGACCTGAGCCCCTAGCCTTTCAAATGTTCATATTATCTCGGTTTTCCTAATCCCTAATTTTGATTCGGTTGTCATGATTTTAGGTTACCACACTTATTGTACTAATTTACTTTCTTTACCATCCAATTTAAACCACACTGGTTCAACAAGTGATATCATGGCTACATTCATGGCTTGAAAGGGATCCATGTCAATGGTCATCTCAGCAATCCCTTTTTCAACTAACTTGAAACTTCCCTCCTTCACAATCTTTTGAATAGCTTTCAGTCAGAAGACAATGCAGTTAGTCATTGAGTAATTGTATGATATGTACTAGTCATTGAGTAATTGTATGAGTTGTACCACTTGTCATACCTTTTGTCTTTGATATCCTGGGATGAAGGTATTTTGTGACCGTTTAATAGTTGTTTTTATTTATTTTTAAGAAAATAATCAAATATTTATACAACTTTGGCAATATAAAAGGCATACTCAACTTTGTTATCTAAAGAAGTGTTGTCCTTCTCTTTGGCAGGCCTTAAGGCATCTTCCCTCTTTGATAGCCTTTTGAATAGCTTTCCACCAAAAGATAATTCAATTAGTCGTTGAGTGATTGTTTTAGTTGTGCCACTTGTTGTACCTTTTGTCTTTGATATCCTGGGACGAAGGTATCTTGTGACACTAATAGTTGTATTTGTTTATCTTTGAGAAAATAATCAAATATCTAGACAAAATTGATGATATCAAAGACATACTTAATTTTGTCATTCCCTTTGGCAGGCCTTAAGGCAGGACATGAATAGTTTTCCCCTTTGGCAGGTTGGTTCTAGTACATCGGGTCTTGGCAGGTATGTTGTGGGGTAAGCTATTATAGGAGGTAATATCATTTTTTAGCGAATACAAGGGAGATGAGTGTTTTTTCAAAACTAGAAAGGGTGTTAAAGTAATTTAAGAAGATCTCAGAGAGATAAATGCAATTTCTCCTTTAATTGATCTTGAATTGGATCAATATGGAAATACTCTCATACTTGGTAAGAATTCAAAATGGTTTTGACTAATTTTATTTGCTTTTGTTGACATGTTAAATGGGGAAAGGAATCGATTTCATTCAAATATTTTTAAGTACAATAAAACAATATATTGCTCATAAAATATATACGTTTCAAATTTTTATTTAAGCAATTCATTCAAATTACACCGATTTAATGATTAAGAATACAGGTTGCTAACATTTTATTTAATCATTAAGGTTGCTAATAGATCAAGAATACAGGTTGCTAACATTTTATTTCATTTCATGATTAAGGTTGCTAATAGATGTCATGTGTACTCTTATACGAGAGGTTAGACAAATGTGTATGTTGTAGATATGATAGAAGATTATGCTTGTCAATGCAACAGTCAAATGAACTCAAGGAATTAATTGTCAAGATAATTAAAAATAAGCAATCAAAATAAGAACTGTAGGATTTTTGTTATGTATTTTTATTTCTTCTAACAATTTAAATTTTATAAATCTCAAAACAAAAAATGATCAATAAATTAGTATTATGATTTACGAAAATAATTCATTATTTTTTATCTTACTATTCATATAAGGTTAATTATGATAATACTATTTTCTTTTCTTCAACATTTTATATAATGTGTTCAAAAATGATTGTACATAATAGTTAACAAATAAATTTTCAAAAATATCATGAGTAAAATAGCTCGCAAATGTATACAAAATCTTAAAACAAATAATTGGTTGTTAAGTATTGAAATTGAAAATATTAGATATTTTTCAGCATTTTCGTCTCCAACATCACATGCTAATCAAGTAAGGTGAGGCGGTAGAACAACAACTTATCCCGACACTCCAAGTCCTCCGATGAATTTAAGATACTTTCCTAATGAAGTATTTGACCACACATGTTAATTTATCGTTCAACCTTTTATATGTGATTTTCTCAAATATATTTATAGTAATTAAACATAATTTTACTTTTTGATTTTTGTTTAGTGACTTCATAAGATTTATTATTTTATCATTTGATATTAGATTAGTTTCTCACTAAGACTTATTTATAATAATTAAGTTCAATTTTACCCATCTTGATTAGTGACTTCCTAATACTAACGTATTCCAATTAAATATTATTTTATCATTTGATATTTGATTTTTGTGTATAAATACTTATTTATATTAATCAAGTTGAATTTTACCAATTGATTTTTTATTAGTGACTCCCTAAGACCTATTTATGATAACTAAGGTCAATTTTATTGTCCATTGATTAGTGACTTCTAATACTTTCTTATACTATTTAATATTTTTTTTTTTATCTTGAACTTCCTAACAATTAAGTTCAATTTTGGCCCCACGAACTTTGGTTAGTGACTTTCTAAGACTTGTTTTTAATAATTAAGTTCGATTTAATCATATTATGTTTCTATTAGTAATTTCATAACTATGATTGAACGTTTTTAATGATTAAGTTCAATTTAACCATACTATATTTCTGTTGGTAATTTCATCACTATTGTTGAACGTCTACATGGACAATAAAAAATAACACAAGATCAATTTAAAAATGTTTTTAATGATTGAATTTAAAAATATTTTTAATGGTTAAATTGAACTTAATTAAGTTCATAATCATCGAATCATATTTTTAAACAATTTGATGATTATGGTTCATTGACACAGTAAAAAAAATGTTTAAACAGATGGTATATATAAATTAAATAATTTATTTGGAGATAAAAAATAAAGAAATAAAATGTTGTA
>JBBPBQ010000004.1:43628974-43652783 GCA_037974755.1 Cicer yamashitae
TACTTTTTTGTCCCAAAATATAACAAATAAAATTTGTATATTTTATCTAAATTTTATACCAAATACATCAATTTGATTTGATTAGTTTTTTTTATATTTTTTATCTGATTTGTAACCCTTACTTTCTCTGTAATGAAGTATAAATAAAAATAATATTCAAAATGTTAATATATTTAATTTATAATTTGAATTAAATATATTAAATTTTTAAATATTATTTTTATTTTATTTTAAAAGAAGAATTTATTACTATACATTGATAATATAAAAAGTTTTACACAGTCAATTATTTATAATTGTGACTTTTGATATAATTACTATAAAAATTAAAGATTTAAAATAATTTAACCATAAAGATTGACTTACATAGTTTGTGATAACCAATGAAACTTTTAGAAGAATTTTTTTTTTTAATTAGGAGTATATATTACTTTACAGGATGTGTTATCGGAAATAAAAAAGAACAGTTGAAATTGCAATGTTGGTTTCAGTGACTTATATTATTATACTTAGTGAGACGATTGAAGAGGGAATGATTGATTGGGTATTGTCTGGATGTTGAATTGGGTGTAAATTAAGAGAAAAATGTGGTGTAGAGGGGTGTATGATATAAAAGTGTATCTGTTTTGTTAACTTTAGAGAAAATCCAATTTTCAAAATGAAATTAAAAAAGTCAGTAAGAAAAGTTCATCAACTAAGGCTACATTTGGGTTTGCAAAGGTCTAATGTCCAGAAAATTAGTTTTTGTACCCCCACAATTTGTTTTGTACCCCTCCATTTTAAATTTTTTGAGTGAAAGTACTAAAATAACCCTCAAATTTCAGTAAAACCCAAACACATTCCTCATACCCCTCATTCTGAAATTTCCGAAAAAAATTTCACCAGAAATTTCAAATTCATCGAAAAATCCGGTACACAAAATGTATATCGGAAATTTCATTTTTGAAATTTCCGGTATTGACTCATAACTACCGGAAATTTCAAATTTCCGGTATTAAAATTTATTAAATTATTTAAAAAATAAAAATACTAATAATAAATAAAAATAAAATACATTAATAAATTATAAATTATAATTATAATTAAAAATGATTATAATTAAAATAATTAAATTATATTATAAATTTTAATAATATTATTAATATTAATAATAATAAAAAGAAAATTATATTAATAAAATAAAATAAAAATACATTAAATTAAATTGAAGAAACAAGATGCGGTTGACTAAATGTGCCTAAACAACTAACGTGTTATATTATTTTAACAAGTCTCTCTTATTTTGTAGATAAATTTTAATTATTTTAACAACTATCTCATGTTTTGCATATAAACATAATAAATAAAAATTAATAATTATAATAATAATAAAATCAAATAAAATACATCAAAGAACGGTTGACTATGACAAAACAAATAACGTATTCCTAATATTTTGCCGACAAAATAGCAACACAATTTTATTTTGTTAACAACTCTCTCCTATTTTTATTCCGATATAATAAATAATAATAGCAAAAATAAAATATTGTTAATTTAATTTACAAAATAATAATAAATTTTAAAAAAATCAAAATACATTTAATAGAAAAATAGGAAGGTGCGTCCAAGAAAAATACATTAAATTAAATTAAATAAAAAATACAAACCGGATTTTTGAAATTTTCAGTCAAGAAAAAGTAACTATCGGAAATATCAAAATTTGAAATTTTCGGTCAAGAAAAAGTAACTACCGGAAATTTCAAAAATTTGAAATTTTCCGTATAAATAATGTACCGGAAATTTGTTGGGGAAATTTCCGGTAGTACAATTTGTTAACCGGAAATTTCGTAAGTTTTGAAATTTCCAGTAGTTATAAATTATGTACCGGATTTTTTGAAGAAAATAACTATATACCGGAAATTTGGTTGAGAGGTGAGATTTTAGAGTAAATTTTTTTTTTACCATTTACTGAATGAAAATAAAGGGGTATTTTTGGGTTTTTAACAAAATGTGGGGGTACAACCCAAATTGAGGGGGTACAAAAACTAATTTTCCAATGTCCAATACCAACTCTTTATATTAGAAAGACAACTAAAGAAGACCTCATCCGAGGTAAATCATTTTCTAATAATTTTATACTTGATGATTCTTCAGGTAGTCTTGTAAGTTTTATTTTATTCCTATCAATTTTGAATACTTTCGCTTTTTACTATTTTATAGGTTGCACATGTTTCTCTCGGAACACTAAATACTTTATCGTTTTCTTATTTTAGAATTAAGTGGAACAAATAGTATTTATAATGTAAAAGTTCAAAAGGATCAATCAAGTTTCTCTATTATGTGAGTTTGAAATCAAGTTCAATTTATTATGTTCTGGTTTTGTTCAAACAAGCAAAGAAATGTACTTTGGTGGACGTTTTGACAAGACATATATCTATGGTGGAATGATGATTGAGATCACAATTTTCTATTATTGAGGTTATCTCTATGCCTTAAAATATCTACAATAAGAAAATAAAATTATATTAAACTTATTTAATTATTTTTGCAAACATAAATTTTCAAGTAAATATCATGAGTAAATTTGTACGTAATATGTTTCACAAATGTATTCAGGATCCTAAAACAAACAAGTGGTTGCTGAGTAGTGAAAATGATATTCTTGGATATTTTTCAGTATCTTTATTCTCCAACATGACATATGTTGATCAAGTAGGGTGGGACATTAGAACAACAACTTCTTTGGGCGGTTCTATTCTTCCAATGGGTTCAGGATACTTTCTTGATGACATATTTAATCATTTGTGTTATTTTAGAGATGTTACATATTAGAATAACACTAGAATAAACTCTCCACCTGAAGAATTGTTGGCACAAAGATTCACCGACAAATTTAAATATTTTGATGCTAAATTCTATCATCATACAGAAAGGAAGGTTGGAGAATCGGTCCTCCAATATGGAGGACCCAATGATAATTGTGGTGATTAATTCATATTATAAGACATTTTGAAATTTAAAAACAAAACTTTATATCTATATCATTGTTTATAGCTGGAGCTTCTTTCCTATAAAATTTTGTTTATTGTTACCTTAAATTTACTTCAAGTGTTATATATTGGTAGTTATATATCGAGTAAAACCTAAGACTTATTTATATTTATTTTTATCTACAAATACTTATTTATATTAATCAAATTCAATTTTACCATTTGATCTTTGATTAGTGACCTTTAAGACTTATTTATGCTAACTAACTTCAATTTTATTGTTCAATAATTGATTAATAACTTCCTAATACGTTCTTATACTATTTAATATTATTATTTTATTTGATCTTGAACTTCCTAAGACTTATTTTTAACAATTAAGTTCAATTTTAATTAATTTAGATAAAAAATGAGTGACATATTAAAATCACAAGGTTTGCTCAAATTCTAATGTGAGAGAAAGATGCATAACTAGAATAATGATATATGCGTAGTGAGAGTGGAACACGATAGATCCAAATAAGAACATGGATGAAGTTTATTTTTGACATAACAAGGATGAAGATTAAGCGAGAAATCGGAAAGAACAAAGCACGTGCAGCCTTCAAAAAATTGGTTTAATCTCTACCGTTTATTATAATCAATGGTTATGAGTTCATCTCTTAAAAGAGTTTCACTCGTTTCATTTAATATGTTCCCATGTATATATATAATAAAAAGATAGTAAAAAATATAAACATTATATGGATATTAAACAATTAAAAATGTTCAAATATAATTATATGATATAATAATTAACTATTAAGATAAAGTTTAATAATTGATTCTCTTCTTTTAAAATAATCTTATTATTTAAATTGTATCAGACATTAAATATAAATATTACTTTTATATATAATTAAATTCAAGTTCTCCATATAATAAAAATTTAGTTCATTCTCTTGGAGTCTACTTCATTGATTCTTTGAATTTGATAATAGGTATAATTTAATTTAGCTTTATTTATAATTTAATATAAATCCACTATCCCAATGAAGATTAGAGGCTCGTTCTTTACTTTTTTTCATACCATACGATCCTCAATTTTTAATTAATTAACAGCTCAAAAATTAGAAAGATCCTATCTAAAATGTCCAAGGATTATTTTCCTATCAGATTTTAAACTAAGACTTTGATATAGGAAATAAATGTTAAAAAGTGGGTACAGTTACCTAATATTAATAATATTCTCTTTGTCTTAAAACATTAATGTGTTGGAATATTAACTTTCAACCAATTTTTGTTGTATTCATTTATGATGCAATATTAGAAATTGATTCTACGTGAAATTAGTTAAGTCACGGTCAAGGTATAATGTAAAATTAATAGTTTTGATTTCATAAGTAGTAAAGTGAAGGTCTTCAAAAGCATATTGAACTTGATCATATAAAGATAGTTAATATGAAAAATGAGTCATAACCTACTTTTCTTTTAATAAAAAAAAATTATTTTCCTGAAATATGGACATGATTTCATCGTGTATTTATAAATAAAAATAAATAATTGAAAATCTGGAATTTTAGCAATGTAAATAAACCTAAAAAAAATCTTTATTAATTAGTTGTAAGTAATTACAAAGTAATTTAAAGTTGTTTTGCTTGTACTTCATTTTATAAATTTTAACCTCCATGGCTTTAGCTCAAATATGTCCCTAATAATTTTTTTCAACATGTCTAATTTATTTTAATTTAAGTATGTCCCTCATAACATAAGGAACAATTTAAACCATCTTATACAGTTGATCCTTGTACTATGTAACATTAAGTAATATGGTATCCGTGCGATGATGGAAGGGTAAAGATGATAGTTATAGTTTTATTAACATATAAACATGTATGACTTAAATGTATAGAAAAAAAAATGTTTGAAGAAAAATTACTATTAGAAGGATGTCATAAAATGTGGATTATAAGATTAAACACCAAAAACACCAATTAAGTGACGAACCGGCCAGTGGTTAGAAGAGTTGTCAAAATAATTTTAGATTCTCTATTAAAATAATTTTTTTAAAGTCTTTAATATTAGACGTTTAATAAAATAATCTTAGAACCTTTAAAAATTTTTTTACTAAGTTTTTAATATTAGACCTTCTATTAAAATAATTTTTTTAAAGCCTTGTACCATTAATTATTTTATTATTTGTTAAGGGTTTAAGGGAGGGGGCTTATAGGTCCCAATATTTTGTTAATTTTGAAATTTTTTTTTCAAAAATTTTGAAATTTATTTTTCTCAAAAAAATATCAAAAAAAATTAAAAAAAATATTTTTTATCAGAAAAATTTTAAATAATTTTTTTTTCACAAAATTGTGGGAAAAATTTAAAAGAAAATTAAAATTTTTTTATCTCGCATCAAATAAATTTCGAGAAAAAAAAAATCGACACTTTTTTAATGAAAAATTTTTAAAAAAAATTTGAATTTTTTTTTTGAAAAAATAGCCATGTCGCCCCACTAAGCCCACATAATTATTTAGACTTTTTAGTGTTGGAGCTTTCCTTTTGTGGGCTTTTTAACTATAAATTTTTTTGCCCCCTCCAACACGTGGACTAGAACTAATATTTAATGGGCTTATAAAATTGACAGCTCTAGTGGTTAGCATACGACCCAAATCTCTGGTAATCACTAAAGATGTGTCTGCCATTAATTTTGCATTATTATTCATATCTAACAGTAATATGATTCTTTGGCTTGAACTTACTAAGTAATTCTAATAGTAATATCATTGCCCAAATAATCATATAATAACATCCTCTCACCGAAAGAAAAATGATGTGTTGCTTGACAATGACTCTAAGTAATTTCAAAATTAAATCGTGAGTTGGGTACACAATTATTACCGTGAAGATATACCTCAAATCATCAACAATTAATGTTGTTATTGTTATCACTGAATTTGGTCAATTTAGTTATGAAAAAGTATTTATATTTAGTTTAGCTTAACTAAATATAAATATTTTTTCATAACTAAATTGACCAAATTCAGTGATAACAATAACCAACATTAATTGTTGATGTGTGTGTGTGTTTGGCTCAAAAAATATTGTATTTAGCTTTAGTAATAATAGTTTTATATTTAGCTACCTCAAATAAATTTATTTGTAATAAAAATAAAAGAAATTAAAAGTAAACAAATTATCACTTGATTGATATATCTATTTATATATATATATTTTTTTAATCTCTAATGCAACTATAAATAAAATAATTTTACCGATAAAAATTGTCAAGAAACAACTCAAAAATAAAATTGAAAATGTATTTATTGTAAATAGTTTAATTGTTTATATTGAAAAACAGTTAGTTATTATAGATTTAAGAGGAACACTAACAAGTACCTAAGATAGAAATGAATTGAAATTGTGTATTAAGCTTTTAAAATGTCAAAATTTATTTATTTTTCAATATAAAATTTACACTTTTGTATCCTTAACATGCATTTGTGAACATGACTTTAATTATGAACGAATTTGATTCTTTAAAGTGTCATCGAATACTACTTTGTTTTTTATAATAAAAATAAAAAAAATATCACCTCATAAAAATTAACATAGCTTTTCCAGGATGTATAAAATATATATATAAATTAGCCGATTTAAATAAAATTTGAGCCTTTTGAAAACAATTAAGTTATAAGTTTAAAAAATAAAAAATACTTGCAATCCACATTTTGGCCCCAAGTTGCCAATTGATCATCCTACAACATTATTGTGTAATAGTATACACTTTGTCCTGATGTGGGCCAAATTTAACTTGACCTTAAAATTGTATAAAATTGTCAATTAATTTGATTTGCATAACCTTGGGTCTTCACATTCATTAACAACGAGGGCAAGTTTCTCAACAAGATACGTCTATTATTCTACTCAAATTATCCATGTTATACTTATATCTCACATTCTATATAAACTATTCATTTTCTTCTCAATTTTGATATTAAATGGAAGAAAAAAAAATTAAAATCTTTATTTCAATCAAATTTTCCGTAACAAATAGTTGAGTGAAAACTTAAAATTTCCGTAACAAAAAATACAATTCTAAAATTTTAAAATTTATATTTATAGAATTTCAAAAATGTTATATATAGAAGATTACCAAATCAAAATTTCCATAAAAATGTTATGTGTAGAAGATTACCAAATTAAAAAATATAGAATTTCGTAAAATTTAAAATTAATAAAACACATGTTAATTTTTAATGATATATTATTTACTTTAATTGCAATGGCTAAATGCAGAAAACAAAATGATAGGGCAATACCTCCTCCAAGAGTTGAAAGAACAACACCATATACATTTGTATCGTTATTTTTAGATTATTTTTTAATTATAATAAAAAAATATATCAAAAGAAGAGTTGATTGGATTGACCAATTAGCTCACCTTTTGAGGCAGAGCGAGTCAATCCGGCTCGTTTTACAACTCTAATGAACACCTTTTGTCCGAAAAATGTTTTGTCATTGTCCACTATAATTTCGTCTAGGATTATCAATCTAGGTGATGCAATATAAAATTATCAACGGTTTGTTTTAGTTAATTTAAAATAGCAAATTTTTATAATACAAGATTTTTAGATTTTTTATTTAAAATATTATTTTCTTTAAGGTTTGCAAATCAATCTATTTAATCGTAGAACAATGCGAGACGAAATGGAAATAATGTATCACAATTTTTCATAACTGTACTAAAAAAAGGTTATTTCACTCTATTATTATATAGAAAATAATTATTTGATCAAAAATTTGTTAAGTAGAGAAGAACTTTGGCTTAGGTTTTTTCTGTTGGATATCTTCATTTTAATGTTCAAAGACATTCACATGAATAGTTTGTGTAGTTGGTAATGTATTTTGTGTTTGATAAGTGGCTACTCACTTGAACATTTGGCTGAGTCAAGGACTAATATGAGTTTTTTGTTGAGGGATAGACTGAAATGATAATACTTTGTTGAGTTAAGGACCAAAATGATAGTTTACAATCAAATTCAAATTGATCACTTATTCAAAGTGTTCAACTCATATGCTGACGCACTCAATTTCAATTGATACTAATTCTTTTGCAACTCTATCAATTCAAATAAACTAAAAAATCACAGAGAACTCAATCAATAAAAAAAAAAAATCACAATTTTTTGTCAAAGTTACGTTGATTTATACTAAATTTAAATCAACTAAGACTATATTCAATAACCTAACCTCAATTAAAATTTAGATTTTTAAATCTTAATTAATTATAACTCAATTATAAAAGATATAATAATTAATCATTATTCAATTAGTAGAAACGCACTTGTAGTCAATTAAGCACAAAAATGGAAAGTGATGTTTGGGGGAAAAAAAAAGAGATACTAACTTCTTCTTGGCAGATAAATAGGTTTTTTTTTCATGGTTTAGAAACATTTTAGTCTAATGCATTAGCCTAAAATAATTTTTTAGGTCTAGTTTTTTCTGATTCCCATTTATTTATTTATAAATTATCAAGAAAATTATTATGTTATTATTGTAGAAAATAATTGTTTTTTTTTACTAAAAAAAGGAAATAGATTGTGATTATCGTTTTACATGTTTTCCATCTTGACATGATCGGATTGAATATATATTTTTCTACACAAGGTTCTATATTTTTTTAAGGCCTTCACTATTGATTGCTCACATATTTGAAATGGGATCATTTTTCAATGCTATAAATGCAGAGCTGACTTTATAGTCTTAGGCTCTTTGCCACACCATCATTGAAACCAAAAATATTTACTTTACTGACAGTGTTTGATATTCAATTGTCATATTATCCTTATCAAATTCAAGTGTCATTAATAATAAATAAAGGGTCACGGTACCATTTTCAAATTGAAAAGAAAATGAAATATTGTTGTTACACATAATAACTAGCTAGCTCCTATATTGATTCAATTGTTGGTTTATATATTCTTCGTTTTCTTCATTACCCTATTTCTGCCTAAATCCATAAAGCATCTCTATCTTTGTAAGATATGTAATCCTAGCATTTATGGTTCTTCTTCCACTTTTCATATTTACTCTCCTCCAATTTCCATGTGGGTGTAATATGATGGTGAAATATGTAAAGGCCCCAGGCTCCCAGTTTTTAACATTGTTACAAATTTGCTTTTAACATTGTTACAAATTTGCTTAGTCATTCGGTCAAAGTAAAAACATTTTAAACAAATATTACACCTCTCTCGCATTTTTTGTAATTGTCATATTTATAGAAAAATTTGTTTCTATTTAATTCTTATATTTAAAATTTGATGTAACATTAATTATTGATATATCAATAATATCTTTAGTTATTTTTTACAGAGAGAAATATATAAAATAAGATAATAAATAATTTAAAAATATTACAGAAAATAAATAAATTATAATATCAAAAATAATAAAATTTATTGATTGTTTTAATATATAAAAAACTAAAAAATGACATTTCAAAAGGATCGGAGATGACAGGTTATCTTTCAACAATAATAATCATCTCCAAAAAATGAGTATTTTTTAAATAATAAAATGATATATTTCCTTTGAGTATTTTTATATAAAAGATAATTTAATTAATAAAAATTAATGTATTTAATTTATAATATAGATTATATATATCAATTTATATTGACTCAAATATCATTTATAAAAATATCTGAAATGAATATATTCTTTGCGGAAAAACTCTAGAATTCTCCAAACTTTTTAACTAAAAGTATTTTGCCACAGATAAAGTTAATTACAATTACAAATTCTATTTATCCTTTTGAAACTTAAATTTTCTACAGTTACTTACTACACATATTTATAAAATTATTATCTACGTAATTGTTGGATTTAGATGTAGACTGACTGATCTCAATCGAACGATCAATTTGAAGACAAATATAAAAAGAAAATAAATGAATGTACGAACGAATACTATGAAGGAGGAGGAAGCAAATTCACTCCCTTTTCTATACTTCTAGTAACATACTTAATGTTGTTGTCTTATTAAGAATCAGGATCATACGAGGTAACCTTTTTCTTTTTGGGGATAACGTAGGACCCTTTTTTAATAATGTCAATATATATTTCATCCCTCTCATTTTAAATATTGTATAAGAAAAATGATAATTAAAAGATAATTAATTATAGATGATCCTCTAAAGAAATTTTCACATCGATAATGACGTTGCATCCACAATTTTTTTTGCGTGACCCAACTCTTTAGTCTAATAATAATAATAATAATAATAATAATAATAATAATAATAATAATAATAATAATAATAATAATAATAATAATATTAATTAATAAAATAGTAAACATTATAATAAATAAAGTAGGTAAAACTGGAGTTTGAGCTGCGTCTAAGATTACATTAATTTGTATACATTTTCACTTATCTTAATCAAAAGAAAAATAATATGATGGATATTCAAGTAAATATAAAATAGAGCAATTTACTGTACAAAAAATAAGATTATTTTAACTTTTTTTTTAGTTGAGTCTCAAAAACTCATTAGGATAGAAAAGATTTTAAGGCTTAGAGAACATTTATAAAGATTCATAGTACATATTATTCATCAACGAGTTGGTTCTAATATTGATATCTGAATTCAAACTCGAGTTAATTAATACATTTATTTAAAAAAGAATATATCTTTCTAGCTAGAATAAAATTCTCAAAAATAATTTAAAATTCAACAGAAACATACAACAATGATCGCAAATTACTTAATAACAATACTAACATCAAATTCAAACAAATTACATGCATTAAACACACAATTTAAGTTATTAACAACGAGCAACAACTCAATCCATAATTTAACACATTTAATCATACTCATATATCATGCAATTACACACTTATAATTTAGTACAATTATTTACACGCTATATATCCTACATGTAAGAATTGTGATATCACGTAGAGAGTAAACTATATACCTGATTGATGGATTTTGATCATGGAAGCTATTTCATAAATCAATGCATCTTACATTGATCATGGGTCTTCATTTCGATAACCCATGACTCATGGTCAAGGTAGAAAGAGAAAATCATTTCAAATTCGAACTTCAAACAATAAATTAAGAATAGGAACGGTGGTTAGGGCATAGTTTTTGAGAAAGAATTTAAAAACTAAACATAAATCACGTTTTCATGATTTATCGAACAACTTATGAACAATGAGTAAGACACTAAATTATAGATCTTATTTATATGCTCGTTCAACAACAAACAAATCGAATTCAGATAATGGATGAAAAAGTTACAAGTGTTTTAGTGTTTCTCTCAAATTTCACCAATTTTGATCTCCAAATCAAGGTACACGAATTTGACCTCTAATTAGGTTTAAAAATTAATTCACTTAAGTTGAGTTTATTGAGATAAATAAGGATCCAAGTCGTTTAGATGTGTTTGTGACATATTAAAAACTAAAAACCACAAAAATCTTATTTTTGTTTCAGCGACAACAACTACATTGTTTCACCTTTTGAACCAAAAGTTAGCTACAAAAGTCCTAATGACGTGTTCTTTGTAGCGTTGAAAAGATAAGAAAATATCCTACGAAAAGAATAAATATATCATTTCCAAGTCTAGCGAAGGTAAAAATCCATTTCAAGGTTCAGATGATGCATAAATATCACAATTTGAGTTGTTTTGCTTTTGAAAATGGTATCTAGAGTTATAGTTATTAAATTGGGATCAAATCAAGGTCAATATTAAGATAAGTAGAAGAACTACACTATTAATTAAGGGATCTTATCCTAATTTTGTTATGAAAGAAGACTAAATATATAAATAGAAAGATTTGGTTTGATTACTAAATTTTGTATCGAATTAAAAATAATTCAAAATTCTAAGCTATTACAAGGAGCGGTTTCAGAAACAGAAGGATCTAGAGTTTACAAATTATTTCCATTTTTTGCAAATTCTAAGTTAGACTCTTAAAATGTTATTTTGACTTTAGCTGAACATCGTTACTTTTGCGTCTTATATGGGTCATATCATAGAGGATTGTATGCTATTTTTTAGCTTTAATAGGATTATATGGGTCTTATTACATATTTATGACCTTAAGCATTTTACCAAACTTAGGTGCAAATATTATAGCTGTTTCTCTTGCATCATAACTATAAAAACAGACGAAACTAAACTATAATTCATCATTAAGTCATTTTATTTTATAAGATATATTATAAAAATATGATCAACATATTGTTCATTTTCTTGTGTTTGGTGGCTAGCATCACTTTTTATCGGTTTGATTATATAGTGAAAGATGATTTGGAAATAAAGAAAGAGCTATAAAACTTATTAATAAGTCTCCTCTCAAGAGTATTTATGTATTTCATACTTTTCTTATATGTTATGTCTCTATATTCTTCTTCTTGTTTGATTATGCTTCTTTTTGTTAAACTTGATTTTACTAATTTTTCTTTTGTTTACTTTTGGTCTTTATAGACAAAATTTGGATACATTGTTGATTGTAATGATATTAATAAGCAATCATTTCTTGCTAATGAATCATAAGTTGCAAGTATGGACTCAATTTTAATGACAAGAAATTTGAATAAACTTTAATTTTCTTCAAATATTAATTTTTTGCTTTCGTTTTGTTAACTTTAGAGAAAATTCAGTTTCAAAATGAAATTAAAAAACTCAATGTGAAGTGCTCATCAACTAAGGCTACATTTGGACATGCAAAGGTCCAACGTCCAATAGTAACCGTTCCTGTTAGAAGGACAATAAGACCTCATCCGAGGCAAATCAATTTTTTAATAATTTTATATTTGACAATTCTCCAGGTAGTCATTTAAGTTTTATTTTATCGCTATCAATTTTAAAAAAATTCGTTTTTAACTATTTTCAACTATAGAGTAATTATATGAATAATCTATTTTATTTATAGGTTGCACATGTTTCTCTCGAAACAGTAAATCCTTTATTGTTTTCTTATTTTGGAATTAGTAAAACAAATAGCAATTATAATGTAAAAGTTTAAAAGGATCAATCAAGTTCCTCTATTATGTGGGTTCATAAAGGAGCTATGGATAAAACTAATTTAATTGGCTTTAGATTGCATGTAGGTTTCGTTTTGTTGATTGTATATTTTCATATATACTTTTCATAGACAAATTTTTTTGTGTATGATATTTTAATTTGATATCTTGAGTTAGGTGGCTCCCGAGTTATACAATGATGATGCAACTCATCTCTATGCAATGTGGATGGTAGGAATTGTTTTTAATCTCGTTTTTTAATTTGTTCTAACAATTTAGACTTTATAACATAACTTTTTCAATAAAATAATATCTTGGTAAATCATTTTTTTTTCTTATTATTCATTTAAGGTTAATTATAATAATACTATTTTATTTTCTTCAATATTTTATGCGATGTGTTCAACAATGATAGAAAGATAATTTCAAGAGTACCAGATGTTTCAATTTATTATGTTCTGGTTTTGTTCAATAAAGAAAGAAATGTACTTTAGTGGACGTTTTGATAATACATCTATCTATGGTGGAATGATAATTGAGATCACAATTTCTATTATTCAGATTATCTCTATGTCTTAAAATATCTACAATAAGAAGAAAAAAAAATTACTAAACTTATTTAATTACTTTTGCAAACATAAATTTTCAAGTAAATATCATGAGTAAATTTGCACGTAATATGTTTCACAATTGTCTCTAGGTTCCTAAAACAAACATTTAGTGGCTGAGTAGTGAAAATGAGAATCTTGTATATTTTTCAGTATCTTTATTCTCCAACACGACATATGCTGATCAAGTAGGGAGGGGCGGTAGAACAACAACTTCTTTGGGCGCTCCTAGTCTTCTAATGGGTTCATGATATTTTCCTGATGACATATTTAATCATGTGTGTTATTTTAGAGATGTTACATATTATAATAGCACACAAATAAACTCTCCACCTGAAAAATTGTTGGCACAAAGATTCATTGACAAATTTGAAAATTTTGATGTTAAATTCTTTCATCATATAAAAGGGGAGGTTGGAGAAGCGGCCCTCCAATGTGGAGGATCCGATAGTAATTGCGGTGATTAATTTGTATTATAAGACTTTTTGAAATTTAAAAATAAAACTATATTTATATCAATGTTTATAGGTGGAACTTTTTTCCTATAAATACCTGTTTTTGTTACCTTAAATTTGCTTCAAGTGTTATATATTGGCATATATTGGTAGTTATATATTGGATACAACCTAAGACTTATTTGTATTTATTTTTGTCTATAACTACTTATTTATATAAATCAAGTTCAATTTTACCGTTTGATCTTTGATTAGTGACTATCTAAGACCTATTTATGCTAATTAACTTCAATTTTATTGTGCAATAATTGATTAGTGACTTTCTAATACCTTCTTATACTATTTAATATTATTATTTTATTTGATTTGAACTTCTTAAGACTTATTTTCATATAATTATTATATCATATAATTATATTCCCATGTATATATATAATAAGAAGAGAGTTAGAAAAAAAAAACTAAACGTTATATGATATAATAATTAACTAATAAAAAATTTAATAATTGATTCTCTTGAAGTAATCTTATTTAAAATGTGTGAGATATTAAATATAAATATCATTTTTATATATAATTAAATTAAAGTTCTGTATGTCATAGAAATTTAGTTCATTCTACTGTAATCTACTTCGTTAATTCTTTGGATTTGATAATAGGTATAATTTAAGTTAGTTTTATTTATAATTTAATATAAATCCACTATCCCAATGAAGATTAGCGGCTTGTTATTTACTTTTTCATACCATACGATTCTCAATTTTTAATTAATTAACAACACAAAAATTATTTTTAATTAATTAACAACACAAAAATTAGAAAGATCTTATGTAAGATGTCCAGACTTTGATATAGGTAGTAGGCACCTATAAATCCATCCTTCTCCACCTAAAGGAAATAGATGTTAAAAAACTGGGTACAGTTACCTAATATTTATAATATTTTCTTCGTCTTACAACATTAATGTATTGCGATATTAACTTTCAACCAATTTTTGTTGTATTCATTTATGATGCAATATTAGAAATTGAATCCACGTGAAATTAATTAAGTCACGGTCAAGGTAGAATTTGAAATTAATAGTTCTGATTTTATAAGTAGTAAAGTGAAGGTCTTCAAAAGCATATTGAACCTTGATCATATAAAGATAGTTAATATGAAAAATAATAGTCATAACCTAGTTTTCAGGTAGTCTTGTAAGTTTTACTTTATTCCTATCAATTTTGAATGCTTTCGATTTTTACTATTGTATAGGTTGCACATGTTTCTCTCGGAACACTAAATACTTTATCGTTTTCTTATCTTGGAATTTAGTGGAACAAATAGTATTTATAATGTAAAAGTTCAAAAGGATCAATCAAGTTCCTCTATTATGTGAGTTCGAAATCAAGTTCAATTTATTATGTTCTGGTCTTGTTCAAATAAGCAAAGAAATATACTTTGGTGGACGTTTTGACAATACATATATCTATGGTGGAATGATGATTGAGATCACAATTTCTATTTCAGGTTATCTCTATGCCTTAAAATATCTACAATAAGAAAAAAAAATTATATTGAACTTATTTAATTATTTTTGCAAACATAAATTTTCAAGTAAATATCATGAATAAATTTGTACGTAATATGTTTCACAAATGTATTCAGGATCCTAAAACAAACAAGTGGTTGCTGAGTAGTGAAAATCATATTCTTGGATATTTTTCAGTATCTTTATTCTCCAACATGACATATGTTGATCAAGTAGGGTGGGATAGTAGAACAACAACTTCTTTGGGCGCTTCTAGTCCTCCAATGAGTTCAGGATACTTTCTCAATGACATATTTAATCATTTGTGTTATTTTAGGGATGTTACATATTAGAATAACACTAGAATAAACTCTCCACCTGAAGAATTGTTGGCACAAAGATTCACTAACAAATTTAAATGTTTTGATGCTAAACTCTATCATCATACATAAAGGAAGGTTGGAGAATCGGTCCTCCATTATGAAAGACCCGATGGTAATTGTAGTGATTAATTCATCTCATAAGACATTTTGAAATTTAAAAACAAAAATTTATATCTATATCATTGTTTATAGGTGGAGCTTCTTTCCTATAAAATTTTGTTTATTGTTACCTTAAATTTACTTCAAGTGTTATATATTGGTAGTTATATATTGAGTAAAACCTAAGACTTATTTATATTTATTTTTATCTATAAATACTTATTTATATTAATCAAGTTCAATTTTACCATTTGATCTTTGATTAGTGACCTCTAAGACTTATTTATGCTAACTAACTTCAATTTTATTGTTCAATAATTGATTAATAACTTCCTAATACGTTCTTATACTATTTAATATTATTATTTTATTTGATCTTGAACTTCCTAAGACTTATTTTTAACAATTAAGTTCAATTTTAATTAATTTAGATAAAAAATGAGTGACATATTAAAATCACAAGGTTTGCTCAAATTCTAATGTGAGAGAAAGATGCATAACTAGAATAATGATATATGTGTAGTGGGAGTGGAACACGATAGAGCCAAATAAGAACATGGATGAAGTTTATTTTTGACATAACAAGGATGAAGATTAAGCGAGAAATCGGAAAGAAAAAAGCACGTGCAGCCTTCAAAAAATTGGTTTAATCTCTACCGTTTATTATAATCAATGGTTATGAGTTCATCTCTTAAAAGAGTTTCACTCGTTTCATTTAATATGTTCCCATGTATATATATAATAAAAAGATAGAAAAAAATATAAACATTTTATGGATATTAAACAATTAAAAATGTTCAAATATAATTATATGATATAATAATTAACTATTAAGAAAAAGTTTAATAATTGATTCTCTTCTTTTGAAATAATCTTATTATTTAAATTGTATCAGACATTAAATATAAATATTACTTTTATATATAATTAAATTCAAGTTCTCCATATAATAAAAATTTAGTTCATTCTCTTGGAGTCTACTTCATCGATTCTTTGAATTTGATAATAGGTATAATTTAATTTAGCTTTATTTATAATTTAATATAAATCCACTATCCCAATGAAGATTAGAGGCTCGTTCTTTACTTTTTTTCATACCATACGATCCTCAATTTTTAATTAATTAACAGCACAAAAATTAGAAAGATCCTATCTAAAATGTCCATGGATTATTTTCCTATCAGATTTTAAACTAAGACTTTGATATAGGAAATAAATGTTAAAAAGTGGGTACAGTTACCTAATATTAATAATATTCTCTTTGTCTTAAAACATTAATGTGTTGGAATATTAACTTTCAACCAATTTTTGTAGTATTCATTTATGATGCAATATTAGAAATTGATTCTACGTGAAATTAGTTAAGTCACGGTCAAGGTAGAATGTAAAATTAATAGTTTTGATTTCATAAGTAGTAAAGTGAAGGTCTTCAAAAGCATATTGAACTTGATCATATAAAGATAGTTAATATGAAAAATGATAGTCATAACCTAATTTTCTTTTTAATAAAAAATAATTATTTTCCTGAAATATGAACATGATTCCATCGTGTATTTATAAATAAAAATAAATAATTGAAAATCTGGAATTTTAGCAATCTAAATAAACCTAAAAAAAATCTTTATTAATTAGTTGTAAGTAATTACAAAGTAATTTAAAGTTGTTTTGCTTGTACTTCATTTTATAAATTTTAACCTCCATGGCTTTAGCTCAAATATGTCCCTAATAATTTTTTTCGACATGTTAATTTATTTTAATTTAAGTATGTCCCTCATAATATAAGGAACAATTTAAACCATCTTATACAGTTGATCTTGTACTATGTAACATTAAGTAATATGGTATTCGTGCGATGATGGAAGGGTAAAGATGATAGTTATAATTTTATTAACATATAAACATGTATGACCTAAATATAAAAAAAAGAAAAAAAAAATATTTGAAGAAAAATTACTATTAGAAGGATGTCATAAAATGTGAATTATAAGATTAAAAATCAAAAACACCAATTAAGTGACGAACCGGCCAATGGTTAGAAGAGTTGTCAAAATAATTTTAGATTTTCTATTAAAATAATTTTTTTAAAGTCTATAATATTAGATCTTCTATTAAAATAACTTTAGAATCTTTAAAAAATTTCTTACTAAGTCTTTAATATTAGACCTTCTATTAAAATAATTTTTTTAAAGGCTCGGACCATTAATTATTTTATTATTTGTTGTGGGTTTAAAAGGGAGGGGCATATAGGCCCCAATATTTTGTTAGTTTTGAAATTTTTTTTCTTCAAAAATTTTGAAATTTTTTTTCTCAAAAAAATATCAAAAAAATTTTAAATCATTTTTTTTTTCAAAAAATTGTGGGAAAAATTAAAAAAACAATCAAAATTTTTTTTCTCGCATCAAATAAATTTCGAAAAAAAATCGAAACTTTTTTAACGAAAAATTTTAAAAAAAAAATTTGAAATTTTTTTTTGAAAAAATAGCCATGTTAGCCCACTAAGCCCACATAATTATTTAGGCTTTTTAGTGTTGGAGCTTTCTTTTTGTGGGCTTTTTAACTATAAATTTTTTTGCCCCCTCCAACATGTGGACTGGGACTAATATTTAATGGGCTTATCAAATTGACAGCTCTAGTGGTTAGCATACGACCCAAATCTCTGGTAATCACTGAAGATGTGTCTGCCATTAATTTTGCATTATTATTCATATCTAACAGTAATATGATTCTTTGGCTTGTACTTACTAAGTAATTCTAATAGTAATATCATTGCCCAAATAAGCATATAATAACATCCTTTCACCGAAAAAAAATGATGTGTTGCTTGACAATTAATCTAAGTAATTTCAAAATTAAATCGTGAGTTGGGTACTCAATTATTACTGTAAAGATATACCTCAAATCATCAACAATTAATGTTGGTTATTGTTATCACTGAATTTGGTCAATTTTGTTATCACTGAACTTGTACTTACTAAGTAATTCTAATAGTAATATCATTGCCCAAATAAGCATATAATAACATCCTCTCACCGAAAAAAAATAATATGTTGCTTGACAATTAATCTAAGTAATTTCAAAATTAAATCGTGAGTTGGGTACTCAATTATTACTGTAAAGATATACCTCAAATCATCAACAATTAATGTTTGTTATTGTTGTCACTGAATTTGGTCAATTTAGTTATGAAAAAATATTTATATTTAGTTAAACTTAACTAAACATAAAAACTTTTTCATAACTAAATTGACCAAATTCAGTGATACAATAACCAACATTAATTGTTGACGTGTGTGTGTGTTTGGCTCAAAAAATATTGTATTTAGCTTTAGTAATAATAGTTTTATATTTAGCTACCTCAAATAAATTTATTTGTAATAAAAATAAAAGAAATTAAAAGTAAACAAATTATCACTTGACTGATATATCTATTTATATATTTTTTTTATTTTTTTAATCACTAATACAACTATAAATAAAATAATTTTACCAATAAAATTGTCAAGAAACAACTCAAAAATAAAATTGAAAATGTGTTTATTGTAAATAGTTTAATTGTTTATATTGAAAAACAGCTAGTTATTATAGATTTGAGAGGAATACTAACAAGTACCTAAGATAGAAATGAATTGAAATTGTGTATTAAGCTTTTAAAATGTCAAAATTTATTTTTTTTCAATATAAAATTTATACTTTTGTATCCTTAACATGCATTTGTTAGCATGACTTTAATTATAAACGAATTTAATTTTTTAAAGTGTCATCGAGTACTACTTTGTCATTTATAATAAAATTAAAAAAAATGATCACCTCATAAAAATTAACATAACTTTTTCGAGATGTATAAAATATATATATAAATTAGTCGATTTAAATAAAATTTGAGTCTTTTGAAAACAATTAGGTTATAAGTTTAAAAAATAAAAAATACTTGCAATCCACATTTTGGCCCCAAGTTGCCAATTGATCATCCTACAACATTATTGTGTAATAGTATACACTTTGTCCTGATGTGGGCCAAATTTAACTTGACCTTAAAATTGTATAAAATTGTCAATTAATTTGATTTGCATAACCTTGGGTCTTCACATTCATTAACAACGAGGGCAAGTTTCTCAACAAGATACGTCTATTATTCTACTCAAATTATCCATTTTATACTTATATCTCACATTCTATTTAAACTATTCATTTTCTTCTCAATTGTGATATTAAATGGAAGAAAAAAAAAATTAAAATCTTTATTTCAATCAAATTTTCCGTAACAAATAGTTGAGTGAAAACTTAAAATTTCCGTAACAAAAAATACAATTCTAAAATTTTAAAATTTATATTTATAGAATTTCAAAAATGTTATATATAGAAGATTACCAAATTAAAATTTCCATAAAAATGTTATGCATAGAAGATTACCAAATTAAAAAATATAGAATTTCGTAAAATTTAAAATCAATAAAACACATGTTAATTTTTAATAATATATTATTCACTTTAATTGCAATGGCTAAATGCAGAAAACAAAATTATAGGGCAATACCTCCTTCAAGAGTTGAAAGAACAACACCATATACATTTATATCGTTATTTTTAGATTATTTTTTAATTATAATAAAAAAATATATCAAAAGAAGAGCTGATTGGATTGACCAATTAGCTCAACTTTTGAGGCAAAGCGAGTCAGTCTGGCCCGTTTTACAACTCTAATGAACACCCTTTGTCCCAAAAAAGTTTTATCATTGTCCACTATAATTTTGTCTAGGATTATCAATCTAGGTGATGCAATATAAAATTATCAACGGTTTGTTTTAGTTTATTTAAAATAGCAAATTTTTATAATACAAGTTTTTTATATTTTTTATTTAAAATATTATTTTCTTTAAGGTTTGCAAATCAATCTATTTAATCGTAGAACAATGCGAGACGAACTGGAAATAATGTATCACAATTTTTCATTATTGTACTAAAAAAAGGTTATTTCACTCTATTATTATATAGAAAATAATTATTTGATCAAAAATTTGTTAAGTAGAGAAGAACTTTGGCTTAGATTTTTTCTGTTGGATATCTTCATTTTAATGTTCTAATACATTCACATGAATAGTTTGTGTAGTTTGTAATGTGTTTTGTGTTTGATAAGTGGCTACTCACTTGAACATTTGGCTGAGTCAAGGACTAATATGAGTTTTTTGTTGAGTGATAGACTAAAATGATAATACTTTGTTGAGTTAAGGACCAAAATGATAGTTTACAATCAAATTCAAATTGATCACTTATTCAAAGTGTTCAACTCATATGCTGACGCACTCAATTTCAATTGATACTAATTCTTTTGCAACTTTATCAATTCAAATGAACTTAAAAAATCACAAAGAACTCAATCAATAAAATAAAAAAAGAATCACAATCTTGTGTCAAAATTACGTTGATTTATACTAAATTTAAATTAACTAAGACTACATTCAATAACCTAACCTCAATTAAAATTTAGATTTTTAAATCTTAATTAATTATAACTCAATTATAAAAGATATAATAATTAATCATTATTCAATTAGTAGAAACGCACTTGTAGTCAATTAAGCACAAAAATGGAAAGTGATTCTTGGGGAAAAAAAAAAAAGGAGATACTAACTTCTTCTTGGCAGATAAATAGGTTTTTTTTTTCATGGTTTAGAAACATTTTAGTCTAATGCATTAGCCTAAAATAATTTTTTAAGTCTAGTTTTTTCTGATTCCCATTTATTTATTTATAAATTATCAAGAAAATTATTATGTTATTATTGTAGAAAATAATTGTTTTTTTTTACTAAAAAAAGGAAATAGATTGTGATTATCGTTTTACATGTTTTCCATCTTGACATGATCGGATTGAATATATATTTTTCTACACAAGGTTCTATATTTTTTTAAGGCCTTCACTATTGATTGCTCACATATTTGAAATGGGATCATTTTTCAATGCTATAAATGCAGAGCTGACTTTATAGTCTTAGGCTCTTTGCCACACCATCATTGAAACCAAAAATATTTACTTTAATGACAGGGTTTGATATTCAATTGCCATATTATCTTTATCAAATTCAAATATAAAAAGAAAATAAATGAATGTACGAACGAATATTGTGAAGGAAGAGGAAGCAAATTCACTCCTCGATAACAGATTATTCAAATCATCGCATGAAAAATAGACATAATTATTTAACACATCAGTTGAACACACAAATATATTTATTTATTTATTTTAAAAATATATAAAATCCAAAATCATAAAAACAAAAAAACAACTGAAATTGAGTGTTCAACTAGGTAGATCCATGACTCTACCTGAAATCAAAGGAAGAATGAAAGGAAAAAAAATCATTATAACACAAAATGCAACTGATCTAAAACGTTAAATTCTTAAACTCAAGGTTTGAAATTACCTGCCGACCACAACTGTTTGAGTCAAACCCGCCGCATCCACGGACGACGACGAAGCCGGACCCGCTTCCAGAGCTTCCTCCGTCGAAATCACCGCCAACTGCGCCTCAGCCGCCGGTGCGGATCTCCTCCTCTTCAGCCAAATGATGACAAGCACCGCCGCCGCCACCGCTGCCGTAACGATCACCGGTATTCCCCATTTGGGTAGCTGAATACCGAAATCTGAATCTGTAAAGTGTAATCCCTGGTATTTTGGATTAGTGGAGGGGGGCAGAAGTCATAGACATCGTGGCAAAATGAGGACACCGTAAAGACAGCTGGGAGGAGAGGAGAGCAGAATGTGAAGAGAGGGAGGAGAGGGGAGGAGAATGTGAACGGACAGGGAGGAGAGGAAAGGAGTATGTAATTTCACGGTGAAGACAAGAGGAGAATATATGGAGGAGTATGTGGATTTCACGGTGAAGACAAGAGCAGAATATATAGAGGACACAGTGTTTTTGTTTGAGCTTCTGCAATTTAGCCATTGCTAAAATTAGGAGATGAACACAAAAGGAAAAGGAAGAGATGAATATTGTGAAGGAGGACTGGCTACAAAACTTAAACTTGTGTCTGTTTCTCTCCATATTCCTATTCCATATGCTTTTTGTGTTATTCAGGTTTATTTAATTTTTATATAAAATGTCTATTCATAATTTATTAAGATCATTATTCGAGGGATATTTTGTACCAGTAGAATGTGAAGCTATTAAATGGGATGAAAACATTATGTATTAAAAGAAAATAAAATGTGTACAAGAAAAGTGCAACTTTAGATAGACGTTGAAAAGTGAGTACACTTGTCTAGTATTGATAATACTTCTTTTGTCTTAAAATAAAAAATAAGTACCTTACTTGAACACTTTACAAATATTTAAAAAAAAATAACAATTTTACTTAATTAGTTTTATTAAGAATTAGTATATTAATCATTACTATTAAATAAAAAATATTAAACTAAAAATAATATATATAATATTAATTAAATATTACAATCAAAGACGAAACTAAAATTAAATAAATAAAGTGACCAATTACGTTTAAGAGTATTATGTTTTGAAATAAAATGTTGATATTCATATCAATTAACTATATTAGTAATTTATTAAAATAGTAATGTCACTGGGAGTTGATAAGATTTGGTTGATTGTTCAATTTGTTTTTTCCGTTTTAATTGCTTTATATTTAAGTTGCAAAAATTATAGAATTTTTTCATTATAAATATACAGAATATCCTATAGCAAGAAAACTGTAGTATATCATATGATTTAATTAGTTACAATCTATTAGCATATAAAAATTAATTTAA
>JBBPBQ010000004.1:43653002-43664000 GCA_037974755.1 Cicer yamashitae
AACAAAATAATTATGTTTGGATTTAATTTTATATACAGTTAGTAAAAGATCAACAAATCATAAATAATATTATAATATTATGTATGATTTTCAGAGTAATAAAAATAAATTTAAACTATTTTTTTCATTTATCTAGACAATATATGAAATTTAGCTACTCGTATTTAAAACTATTTTTATTATTTAGCTACTCGTAATAAAACTTTTTATAATTTATCATAAAACTTTTTTTTTTCAGTAAAATATTTATATCTACCAAGTTACCTTAATGATCTATATAATTCAGCTATTCTTATTTAAAACTATTTTTATTATTTTATTAAATCTAAAAAGTTACTACCTATTCATTAGAAACTAAAATTGTAACTAAAATTGGAAGATTTAAGCTGTTGTTCACAATTTTGGTCGAGGAGAAATTGTTGATAAAAAAAAAATAAAAAAAAGAAGAAAAAATGGTGGAAAGGGTTGCTAAATGAATGAGAGTGGAAGAAGAAATAACAGAAGAAGAAGCATTCTGTCTCTCTCAGCTAATACTAATTAACTATCGTGATTTCAACTTTCAACCACTTTTTATCTTATTCATTTATGTATATATTCTCAAAATCTTTACTAATTAATATTTTACTAAATTGTTTTATAATTTTGAAATTTGTTAAAATATCACCTCATCTTGAATAGAAAAAAAATAAAAACAGGTGCTCCAATGTATATATTCTACACTTACTACAATATAGTACACTACTATTAATGAGAATGCAAAGGAGGGAAATTAATTCAACATATTTAAATGTTTCCAAAGTAAGAAAAAGTATCTCCTTCTTTGTGCTTAACTTTGTGCAAGTGGACTTCTACTAATTGTATTAGAATTAAAATTAGATATTTTATAGTTGAATTATAATTAAAATTGATAAATTTAAAATTTAATTAAGGTTACGTTACTAATTGGTAATCTTAATTAATTTGATTTAAGTATAAATCAACATTACTTAATGTGAGATTGTAATTATCTTTTGGAAAAAAAATGAATAAAATAGTTTCAAACATAATGAAATACTTTTCATCCTACCACCCTCTTTTCTTTTTCATTCCCTCTTATTTAGCTGTTGTGAATAAAGCTGCTGTGAGAGTCTACATATCCATAAGAATTAATTAATAATGATAGTTACATGTACTCACATAATTAATAATGATAGGGCAAAAAAGTAAATCCGTGCAAGTATTATTTTCCAAATAAATCCGCACAAGTATTATTTTCCAAAATAAATCCGCGCAAGTATTATTTTCCAAATAAATCCGCACAAGTATTATTTTCCAAAATAAATCCGCGCAAGTATTATTTTTCAAATAAACTATTTTTTAAGGTTTTCTACGCTCACGGCTTATAATCCTCAAAAACTCTTGCATAGTTACAGGATTTTGAGCACAGTAACAAAAATGCAAAGATGAAATGAATTTTTTTTTTTAAAATAATGAGTAATTTTTAAATAATAAAATGATATATTTCCTTTGAGTCTTTTTATATATAAATGATAATTTAATTAATAAAAATTGATGTATTTAATTTATAATATAAATTACATATATCAACTTATATTGACTCAAATATCTCTTATAAAAATGACCGAGATGAGTATATTTTTGTAGAAAAACTCTAGTATTCTCCAAACTTATTAACTAAAAATATTCTGCCACAGAAATCTGTACTTATACAGTTAATTACAATTACAAAATCTATTTATCATTTTGAAACTTAAATTTCCTACAATCACTTACTACACATATTTATGAAATTATTAACTGCGTAATTGTTGAATTTAGATGTAGACTGTCTTATCTCAATTGAACGATCAATTTAAAGACAAACATAAAAAGAAAATAAATGAATGAACGAATGTTGTGAAGGAGGAGAAAGCAAATTCACTCCCTTTTTTATTCTTCTAGTAACATACTTAATGATGTTGTCTTATTCAGAAATAGGATCATACGAGGTAACCTTTTTCCTTTTGGTGATAACATACGTATGACCCTTTTTTAATAATGTCGATATATAGTACTCTATCCCTCTCATTCTCATTCTAAATATTGTATAAGAAAAATAATAATTAAAAAATTCTCTAAAGAAATTTTCACATCCATGATGAGGCTGCATCCACGATTTTTTTTTGCGTGAACCAACTCTTTAGTCATATAATAATAATAATAATAATAATAATAATAATAATTAATAAAATAGTAAACATTATAATAAATAAAGTAGGTAAATTAAACTGGAGTATGAGCTGCGTCTAAGATTACAATATTGTATACATTTTCAGTTATCTTAGCCAAAAGAAAAATAATATGATGGATATTCAAGTAAATAAAAAATAGAGCAATTTATTGTACAAAAAATAAGATTATTTTAACTTTTTTTTAGTTGAGTCTCAAAAACTCATTAGGATAGAAAAGATTTTAAGGCTTAGACAACATTTATAAAGATTCATAGTACATATTATTCATTAACGAGTTGGTTCTAACATCGATATCTAAATTCAAACTCGAGTTAATTAATACTTTTATTTATAAAAAAAAAAATATCTTTCTAGCTAGAATAGAATTCTCAAAAATAGTTTAAAACTCAACAGAAACATACAACAATGTTCGCAAATTAGTTAATAACAATACTAACATCAAATTCAAACAAATTGCATGCATTAAACACACAATTTAAGTTATTAACAAAGAGCAACAACTCAATTCATAATTTAACACATTTAATCATACTCATATATCATGCAATTACACACTTATAATTTAGTATTATAATTTAGTACAATTATCCACACGCTATATATCCTATATGCAAGAATTGTGATATCACGTAGAGAGTAAACTATATACTTGATTGATGGATTTTGATCATGGAAGCTATTTCATAAATCAATGCATCCTACAACTTATGGTCAAGGAAGAAAGAGAAAATTATTTCAAATTCAGACTTCAAACAATAAATTAAGAACATGAACGGTGGTTAGGGCAGAGTTTTTGAGAAAGAATTTAAAAACTAAACATAAATCACGTTTTCATGATTTATCGAACAACTTATGAACAATGAGTAAGACACTAAATTATAGATCTTATTTATACGTTTGTTCAACAACAAACAAAATCGAATTTGAAATCAGTGTTTCTCTCAAATTTCACCAATTTTGATCTCCAAATCAAGGTACACGAATTTGACCTCTAATTAGGTTTAAAAATTAATTCACTTAAGCTGAGTTTATTGAGATAAATAAGGATCCAAGTCATTTAGATGTGTTTGTGACATATTAAAAACTAAAAACCACAAAAATCTTATTTTTGTTTCAGCACAACAACTACATTGTTTCACTGTTTGAACCATAAGTTAGCTACAAAAGTCCTGATGACGTGTTCTTTGTAGCGTTGAAAAGATAAGAAAATATCCTACGAAAAGAATAAAAATATCATTTCCAAGTCTAGAGAAGGTAAAAATCCATTTCAAGGTTCAGATGATGCATAAATATCACAATTTGAGTTGTTTTGCTTTTGAAAATGGTATCTAGAGTTATAGTTATTAAATTGGGATCAAATCAAGGTCAATATCAAGATAAGTAGAAGAACTAAAATATTAATTAAGGGATCTTATCCTAATTTTGTTATTAAAGAAGACTTAATATACAAATCGAAAGATTTGGTTTGATTACTAAATTTTGTATCGAATTAAAAATAATTCAAAATTCTAAGCTATTATAAGGAGCGGTTTCAGAAACAGAAGGCTCTAGAGTTTGCAAATTATTTCCATTTTTTGCAAATTCTAAGTTAGACTCTTAAAATGCTATTTTGACATTAATTGAACATCGTTACTTTTGCGTCTTATATGGGTAATATCATAGAGGATTGTATGCTATTTTTTAGCTTTAATAGGATTATATGAGTCTTATTACATATTTATGACCTTAAGCATTTTACCAAACTTTGGTGCAAATATTATAGCTGTTTCTCTTGCATCATAACTATAAAAAGAGACGAAACTAATCTATAATTCATCATTAAGTCATTTTATTTTATAAGATATAATCTACAAATATGATCAACATATTGTTCATTTTCTTGTGTTTGGTGGCTAGCATCACTTTTCATCGGTTTGATTGTATAGTGAAAGATGATTTGGAAATAGAGAAAGAGTTATAAAACTTATTAATAAGTCTCCTCTCAAGAGTATTCATGTATTTCCTACATTTCTTATATAATATGTCTCTGTATTCTTCTTCTTATTTGATTATGCTTCTTTTTGTTAAACTTGATTTTACTAATTTTTCTTTTGTTTGATTTTGGTCTTTATAGACAAAATTTGGATACATTGTTGATTGTATTGATGTTAATAAGCAATCATTCCTTGCTAATGAATCATAAGTTGCAAGTATGGACTCACTTTTAATGACAAGAAATATGAATAAACTTTAATTTTCTTCAAATATTAATTTTTTGTTTTTGTTTTGTTAACTTTAGAGAAAAACCAGTTTTCAAAATGAAATTAAAAAAGTCAATGTGAAGTGTTCATCAACTAAGGCTACATTTGGACTTGCAAAGGTCCAACGTCCACTAGGAAGTGTTCCTATTAGAAGGACAATTAAATAAGACCTCATCCGAGGCAAATCATTTTTTAATAATTTTATATTTGACAATTCTCCACGTAGTCATGTAAGTTTTATTTTATCTCTATCAATTTTAAATAATTTCTCTTTTTACTATTTTCAACTATAGAGTAATTATATGAATAATCTATTTTATTTATAGGTTGCACATGTTTCTCTCGAAACAATAAATCCTTTATTGTTTTCTTATTTTGAAATTAGTGAAACAAATAGCAATGATAATGTAAAAGTTCAAAATGATCATTCAAGTTCCTCTATTATGTGGGTTCAAAATGGAGCTATGGATCAAACTAATTTAATCAGCTTTAAATTGCATGTAAGTTTCGTTTTGTTGATTGTATATGTCATATATACTTTTCACACACAAATTTTTTTGTGTATGATGCAACTCATCTCTATGCAATGTGGATGGTAGGAATTGTTTTTACTCTCGTTTTTTAATTTGTCCTAACAATTTAGACTTTATAACATAACTTTTTCAATAATATAATATCTTGGTAAATCATTATTTTTTTTTTCTTATTATTCATTTAAGGTTAATTATAATAATACTATTTTATTTTCTTCAATATTTTATGCGATGTGTTCAACAATGATAGAAAGATGATTTCAAGAGTACAAGATGTTTCAATTTATTATGTTCTGGTTTTGTTCAAATAAGTAAATAAATATAATTTAGTGGACGTTTTGATAATACATCTATCTATGATGGAATGATGATTGAGATCACAATTTCTATTATTTAGGTTATCTCTGTATTTTAAAATATCTACAATAAGAAAAAAAAATATTAAACTTATTTAATTATTTTTGCAAACATAAATTTTCAAGTAAATATCATGAGTAAATTTGCACGTAATATGTTTCACAATTGTCTCCAGGTTCCTAAAACAAACAATTAGTGGCTGAGTAGTGAAAATGAGAATCTTGTATATTTTCCAGTATCTTTATTCTCCAACACAACATATGTTGATCAAGTAGGGTGGGGCGGTAGAACAACAATTTCTTTGGGCGCTAGCTCCTAGTCCTCCAATGGGTTCATGATATTTTCTTGATGACATATTTAATCATGTGTGTTATTTTAGAGATGTTACATATCAGATTAACACTAGAATAAACTCTTCACCTGAAGAATTGTTAGCACAAACATTCATTGACAAATTTAAATATTTTTATGTTAAATTTTATCATCATATGGGGAGGTTGGAGAAGCGGCCCTCTAATGCAGAGGACCCGATAATAATTGCGGTGATTAATTAATTTATATTATAAGACTTTTTGAAATTTAAAAATAAAACTTTATATTTATATCAATGTTTATAGGTGGAGCTTCTTTCCTATAAATACTTGTTTATTGTTACCTTAAATTTGCTTCAAGTGTTATATGTTGGTAGTTATATATTGGGTACAACCTAAGATTTATTTATATTTATCTTTGTCTATAAATACTAATTTATATAAATCAAGTTCAATTTTACCATTTGATCTTTGATTAGTGACTATCTAAGACCTATTTATGCTAACTAACTTCAATTTTATTGTTCAATAATTGATTAGTGACTTTGTAATACGTTCTTATACTATTTAATATTATTATTTTATTTGATTTTGAACTTCTTAAAACTTATTCCCATATAATTATTATATCATATAATTATATTCCCATGTATATATAATAAGAAGAGAGTTAGAAAAAAAAAAACTAAACGTTATATGATATAATAATAAACTAATAATTAAAAATTTAATAATTGATTCTCTTCCTTTTTGAAATAATCTTATTTAAAATGTTGCAGATATTAAATATAAATATCACTTATACATATAATTAAATTCAAGTTCTCCGTGTCATAGAAATTTAGTTCATTCTACTGTAATCTACTTCATTAATCCTTTGGATTTGATAATAGGTATGATTTAATTTAGCTTTATTTATAATTTAATATAAATCCACTATCCCAATGAAGATTAGCGGCTGTTCTTTACTTTTTCATACCATACGATTCTCAATTTTTAATTAATTAACAGCACAAAAATTAAAAAGATTTTATGTAAGGTGTCCAGACTTTGATATAGGTAGTAGGCACCTATAAATCCATCCTTCTCCACCTAAAGTAAATAGATGTTAAAAAGTGGGTACAATTACCTAATATTTATAATATTTTCTTGGTCTTACAACATTAATGTATTGTGATATTAACTTTCAACCAATTTTTGTTGTATTCATTTATGATACAGTATTAGAAATTAACTCCACATGAAATTAATTAAGTCACAATCAAGATAGAATTTGAAATTAATAGTTCTGATCTCATAAGTAGTAAAGTGAAGGTCTTCAAAAGCATATTGAACTTTTATCGTATAAAGATAATATAAAAAATGATAGTCATAACCTAATTTTCTTTTAATAAAACAAATTATTTTCCTGAAATATGGAGATGATTTTATTGTGTGTTTATAAATACAAATAAATAATTGGAAATCTAGAACAGTTAGACCCAAAAAATATTTTAGCAATGTTAATAAACCTAAAAAAAAAAAATCTTTATTAATTAGTTGTAAATAATTTACAAAGTAATTTAAAGTTGTTTTGTTTGTACTTACTTCATTTTATAAATTTTAACCTCCATGGTTAGTTCAAATTTGTCCCTAATAATTTTTTTCAACCTGTCTAATTTATTTTAATTTAAGTCTGTCCCTAATAATTTAAGGGATAATTTAAACCATCTTATACACCCAGGAATGATCCTTGTGCTATGTAACGTTATTTAATATGGTATCTGTGTGATGGAAGGGTAAAGATGATAGTTATAATATTAACTATACAGTAATTTTATTAACAAATAAATATGTATGACCTAAATATAAATAAAAATAAAAAAAGTGTTTGAAGAAAAATTACTATAACAAGGATGTCATAAAATGTGGATTATAAGATTAAAGACCAAAAAAACCAAAATTTTGTGATATACAACAGTTCTCTTAAAAAACTTGATGGACAAGGAATATCTCACCATAAAATCCATCAACATTTATTTTCAGCCAACTATTGTTTCATTTTTATAATGAAATTTTTTTTCTCTATTGTCTTCGTGCAACATGACCTCTTATTTTTCTTTTCAAATACATGTGCCAAAAATTAACTTTAAAATTAAAATTTCTAACTTTGAAATAACACAGAAGTTATATTCGTAATTTTTTGCGGTACAATGACAACTTTTTTTGATTATAAATGGCGTTGATAGATATTTTATAAAAAAAAAACACATTAATATATAAAATACATTTTTAGGAACATCTACACACAAAATAAATATATTAAATTCATTTTATGTTTTCCTTAATAAGAGCGAAAAAATAAAATGTGTTTATAAAGAGAGACATATGTGTATATATATAATAAACATCTTCACATATTACAAATAATGTTGGAGCGTCTCTTTTGTAATATCTCTCTTTAACATTAAATAATTATTAGTAATTATTATATATTTTACTTATTAACGTACAATTATAATTTGTAAAAATAAATAAATAAAATAATATATATTTTAGTTTGTTTAGGGTTATAAATAAGAGAAATTAGTAGAGTTAATAATAAGTAAGGCAGAAATCCAATTTACAAAGTCAACATACACATCACTTATTCTTTCTTCATTCCATTTACACAACACACACCAAACACAAACCACACACACCAAATTCATTTATCCAATACTTTTTTCAATCTATTAGCAAGCATTTTAGACAAGAACTTGTAAATCACATTGCAAAAAGCTATGGGTCGCCAATCTTTCATAGAATTCTAATGTCACCTTTAGGAATCAATGCTATATTAGTCAAGTTAATATATTTGTAGGAGACATATTGGAATTTAGCCATGAACAACATTCTTAAAATATCTCTTGACCACACAAAGACCAAAACTGGTGATAAGAACCTAGAGTAAATCGATCCGACCCGATCACTTATATAATTTCATAGAAAAAAAGGCATCTCTAAATTCATTAAAAGAGAACAATGTAGTAAAACCATTATTATCATCCATGATTATCAAAAGAGAGATAACACTAATAACCAAAACACATATATTGTTTTGCTTTTAAGAAAAATCAATGAAATCGTCTTGAGCTATATTACATAAACACCCCCTATTAGTAACAATGTTTTCATTAGAATCCTCAAAGGACATTATTCGATTAACCTTACACCGAGACGAAGCAATATCATGACCAAAACGTGTATTTAAATCTCCATATATGAATTAAAAGGTGTGTCTGAACGTGAGCTAGTTTTTTCGGCACTCCTCAATTGCTTTTCTTAGACGGTAAAATGCACTTTTGTTGCAATACAAAAACTCCTTAGTGCATTTATCAAGCTTGAAATTTATTTGAGCTCTTCCATTCGCATGCCAACACTTTTGCACAAGATTTTCAAACTCTAGTTTAACTAAGCAAGCATTTTAAAATTTAAATTGACGACAAGTTCTTTATAAATTCACAACTAGATCATAATTTAAGCAAATAGGATAATGACCAGAAGTAAGAGACATATGATTCTCCACTTTAGCATTAGGAAAAATCAACCAAACCTCAATTCCCACACCTCTATCCAACCTTTCTTCAACCACACAATTTGTACCTAGACTTTTAAACCAAGTGAATTGGTGTAACAGTCCGATCCTTACTGTTATCGGCACTATTAATCACGACTTTCTCGCCCCCTTTCCTCTGTTGGAAATAACGAGTTTTTGTCTTCCGTGAGAATCGAACCTAGTAGCTAGGGGATAAGCACTGTGTCCATTCATTCCTACTACCAATTGATGGGCCTACAAGCCCCCTCACTTAAGCCCACAAAAAATAATGAAATAATTGATCGGGTAAAAAATTTATTTCAATAGGGGCCTAATATTATGAGCTTAATAGGAGACTTTTGAGAGAGACTTTGGTTTTTAAGACTTTATTGACAATTTTATTTAAACTGAAAGAGACTCAAAACATCTTGCCGAGAAGTGCATAATTTGCCCTATATATATCCTTTATTGGAGAGAGGACAAAACGTGAGGGAGACACCAATATTATCCATATAAATCAAAATATCACTCCTAATTCTAAATAATATAACTATAGAATGGATGAAGCTGCAACCAAGCCAACAATTGATATAATTGTGTGTGCTTCCATGAACAATATTAATTTATTTAATTCATATTTTAAAATCAAAAAGAAAAAATCGTGATTTTTTAAGAGAAGAAAAGTTTTTAGAATATCGTGTTTGTAGTATTTCTTTCTTAATTGAAGAGAAGTATTGTATTTACTACTTAACCAGTTTGACTACCTAATCTTATTAACTACTCTATTGAGTTTGAAAAAACAATTACTCCACCTAAAATATTGTGTATGTAGTATTTGTTTTTTACTTAAAGAGGAGTACTGTATTTACTATTTCACCGGTTTGACTATCTAATTTTATTAACTATTGTAGTGTGTTTGAATAAATAAACATATATATACTACATTAAACCTGCATAAGAATAGAAACAAATTTTGCAGACACTCCTCCCTCACAATATTCATTTCTTCCTTTTGTGTCCATCTCCAAATTTAGCAATGGCTAAATCGGGGAAGCTCAAACACCTTGTTGATAACCCCTTCTCCCATCCATTGATGAATAAAACGTTAAAACTCATCTTCTTCTCCGTTTCATCCCTATATATATATTCTCATCCTCAAACTCTTCTTCTTCAATACCCACCATGTCTTACACAGCCTCTGAACCCACCGCCACCGTTAACCCAAAATTTCACGGCTTTGTGTTTTAAGATCCAGATTACTCCATGCGCCCACCAAAATGGCTTATACTGGTCCTCGTCACGGTGGGGGTGATATCAGTGGTGGTGGGCATCCTTTACTGGAGAAAGAGAAGATCCTCTCGCCGCTCTGCACCGGCAGCGGAGGCAAACGTGCAGTTGGCCGTGATTCCGGTGGAGGAAGCTCCGGAGTCAGGTCCGGCTTTTTCTTCATAGTTGGTGGATGCTGCTTGTTTGGACGGAACAGTGGAGGCAGATAAAGGTAATATTTTTATTTTTAATTGAAGACTTTAAGAATTTAAGGAGAAAATGAGTTGAGTTTATCACAACGACTGTTGGGTGGGCTCACTCCCCTAATGGAACCCACCGATTTTATAGTATTATTATTATTATTATTGAAATAAAAGAAAAAAAAAAAAAAAGAATATATGGTTTATTGGGCTTGAGCCATGTAAAGGAAAATAAAAGGAAGGAGTCAAAACCAGGAAAATAATTCAGTTCTGGTGGTTATTTTTATTTTCTAATTGTAATTAT
>JBBPBQ010000004.1:43664010-43712006 GCA_037974755.1 Cicer yamashitae
AAAAAAAAAAAAAAAAAAAAAAAAGAATATATGGTTTATTGGGCTTGAGCCATGTAAAGGAAAATAAAAGGAAGGAGTCAAAACCAGGAAAATAATTCAGTTCTGGTGGTTATTTTTATTTTCTAATTGTAATTATTCTAACAAATGATAATTCAGTGTTTTGTAATTATTCTAATTATAATTCAGTGTTTTGCAATGCTGTTTGCTTTTTGGGTTATAATACTTTCTTCGTTGGGTTATAATTATTCTTTCTTTCATTCCGCCATTGATTTTAGGTAGATGTTACATCTACTCTTGTTGGGTTTTGAAGGCTTTCAAGACTCTATACGTACCTTTACCTCCATTATTCTTTCTTTCATTCCTCCATTGTTTGGTTTTTGCTGTTTTTCTATTTAGTTAATGAAATATGTCATTGTATTATTTAAATATATAAAGGTGTTAATGTTAATGATCTTAAGATACTAAATGTCTAGTTCTTCGGGGTAATTAGAATTTTAAGGTATATAAACTAAGCATTACATTGTATTATTTAAATATTTTTTCTATTTGATTGCAGTAAATGATAGCTCAATTAATGCATATCTTTTTATAAATGAGGTAAAAATTATCAAGTATCATAAAGTGATAAGTGGAAAATATACTAAGAAGAATTAGATCATTACCCATACAAACAAATTTTCTCTGAATTTCCTTGTCTTGAACTTTCTCATGAAATTTTGTACATATATGTTGACGGAGGATCATACTAACAATTATTTGTATTATTATAAGCACTTTTAATGAATTCCTGCCTATCTGAAATCAAACAAACATTGACTTGTGTCAAGTACCTTCTTAGATTTTTCAAAAAAAAACTCCAAGCATCCCCTGTCTCACCTCCCAGAAGTGCATAAATAGAGTCCCCTTGTACTTGTCATACAACAAGTTCCATCATTTGAAACAAATGGTTTACAAAATTTGAACCCAGAAATGCACGGAGGGAAAACCCAGAATTGTCATTTGAAATTTTTTGAACTCAGTAACAGAGTATTATCAAAATATGCAGGTGATATTTCCATTTTCATAATAGTTTTTGGAAGAAATTTGTGCATAGCCAACAACCAGCTTGGAAGGTCATTGTAAGACTTCTCCTAGTTCCCATAAATTGTTTCGATAGCTTTGTTCTTTGCCATCCATGCCTTTTTATAGGTGATTGTGTAGTTGTACTGTTCCCAAATATGTGCAATGATCACCTTCACTTTAATTGATGGGTCAGGTTTCAAAAGAGACTTTATGCTTTCACATTTGATGTTAGAGTCAAGTTTGGTATGGTCTTGTGACATAGAGGAATTTTCCCAATTGTGGAGCCCCTTCAAACGACCAATCACCCATTACTTACATTTTTGGCTTAGCGAAGCCCTGCATTTGAACAAGCATTATGGATTCACACATTTAATTACATACATGTATTGATCAGATTGCACTACACGATAATTGAGTGAATGTTTTATGTGGTAGTGCTTAATTGCAAGTTGACAATCTGGTTTTCTATTAAACTTCATTTCAATCTCAAGAGATGCATCTAATGGAGGTGGTTCATTAGAAGGCATATCAAATTCGGTGGATTGGTCAGCATAATCCAAGTTTAGGTTACGTATATGGAATGGTGGATCGTATGTCGTTGCAATTACACAGGGTTCTGGCTTTAGGACGTCGTCGTCCTCCTCCTCTTCCTCCTCCTTCTCCTCCTCCTCTTCAAAGTATGTTTCTTCTTCATTATCCTCACTTATTTCTTCCTGGTCAAAATCGCCCACATCACCTAGTGGAATATACACTTCAGGTTGAGATGGTTCAGGTTCAGATGTTTCGACTTGGTCAAAGTTTGGTTCAGGTTGGTAAGATTCATAATTTTGAAAAGAATGAGTGTGTTGTATTTGAAAATTGTATTCAAGGTGAGGTATGGTTGAAGATGATGGCTGACCAACATCTGATAATGGATGACCATCCTCAAACGTGACATATAATTCGATAAAGTCGAGTTGCGACCACTGGTTATGAACATCAAACACGAGTTCAACATCTTCGGCATCTTTAACATTTAACAATTCATAATGAACTAGAGCTTTGCCAAAGGAGACAAGGTGTTGAATAATTATATTAGACACCCTCTTATTATTTTCTAACTTCAACTTTTCTTCAATTTTTTTCTTTACTAGACACCCTCAAATAATTATATTAGACACCCTCAAATACCTTTTATTTTCCTCACTTTTGAAATATTTACCAATATCTTATCTTTCACATATTTCTCCATTTTAGTAAATCAAGAAAACTACATTTTTTTAGTACCACTTATATGATTTAACAAATTCATATGAAATTTAAAGAAAATAATAGAAAATAGTTATACACACACAACAAGCTACACATGCACAAACACAACATACTCTTTTTCTAGAAGCTTTGGTAAATCGCCTTTCCAAAGGGAGACTTCATTTTACCAGCTTTGGAAAATCGCCATTCCAAAAGGCGACCTTGTGATAGATTCTTTGGAAGTTGCCTTTCCAAAAGGCGACTTTGATGCACCTTTAGAAAATCGTCATTCCAAAAGGCGATTTGGTGATGGAATCAGAACATATTCTCCGCACATTGGGAACTTGCAAAAGACTTACAAAAATCATATTCGAATATATTCCTCTCCATCCAGTCATTCGTCCAGAAATTGCTCATTTTCAAAGTGGTCTACTCTTCATGTGTGAAGCCATGCATGGCCTCCTATTAGTCATTGAATTCCTTAATTGAACGAGTATGGATTTGTGAAATGGGGCCAATTGAATTTTTTGTTACATTTGTTCGTTCGACAAATGAAATTTTATTACTTCTTCGACCACAAACTCAACCATAATTGAAACTTTATAAATAGGCCATGTTTATGATCATTCTCCACACACCAAAATTTCACTCTTCCACTGTTCAAATATACATATTTCTTCTTTTATCTTAGTCACAATTTTATTGTCATCTAAATGACTTTGTTATGGAATGATGATAATCACATATCAACGCTACACCACATTCCAAATTTTGTAAGCAATACAATATTTTATGTAATAATTTTTTTTAATCTTTTCTTATATATTTTTTTTACTAAGTTTCATTCTAAAATATAGTTTCATTCGAATTCCAGCAAATATAGGATTCATATCATTCTAATATCTTCAAATATATGTTTAATCTTTACTTATATATTTTACAGAATTCATCTCAAAATTTAAGATCACTTAGCCATAAACATATTGCACAAAATTCTTTAATAATTTCATTGTTGAATCAAGTCGGGTTTGGTAACCTATTACAAATAGAAAGCTATAAAATAGGAAATTTACTTATTACTGCTTTAGTTGAAAGATGGAGACCTGAAACCCACATGTTTCATCTTCCAACAAGTGAATGTACCATAATATTAGAAGATGTTGCACTGCTTTGACTTATGTGTTGGGGGTAAAGTAGTTATTGAATCAACTATGGTATCATGGACAAATGATTTTTTAGATTTGTTAGGAATCATGCCACCTGAATCTCAAAGAAAGGAAAATTTTATAAAATTAAAATGGTTTAGAGAAACATTTTCAATGTTAACTCTAGAATTTTCGGAGGAAGAAATAATTATACATTGTAGAGCGTACATTTTAGGATTGATCGACAACATATTAATGTTTGACAAATCCCATAACAGAGTACATATTATGTGGTTGCACTTGTTGAGAGATTTGCGAGAGATGAGAGAATACATTTGAGGTTCAGCGTGCTTGACAACACTTTATAGAGAATTGTGCCGCACATCTGAACATGATGTTATGTCGATCATTGGATGTTCACATGTACTTCAAACTTAGGCATGGTACCATATGTCATTTCTTGTACCAATAAGTAATTTTGAGCCTCATTTTACGTTTGCAAAAAGGTAAATATCAAAAAAAGGTAAATATTGTATTTATAAAACTATTAATTAATTCACTAACGTTCAAATTTATTTTCGTAGATATAATAGAAAGGGTATAAAACTTGGTGATATACCTCATTATCATACCGCTTGATATCGATGAAAAATTGATCGCATGAGCATTAACGATGTAATATATTAAAATATTAATTTATTTGTATTATTTTATTTCTTCATATGCATACATTACTAAAATAAATTCCCTTAAAGAAGTCGCCTTTGTAAACTCAGAATTCTTTAAAGAAGTCGTCATTTGCAAAAGCGACTTGTAACTAAGAAAAAAAGATAGTGTTTCAGTATATAGTTTTCAAAAGAGAGTAGTTTGATAAAAAAAAAATTTGGAATAAGGTTATTAAAAAAGAAATCCCTCGTGTTGGTGGCCATTGACATTTCTTTGGTATCTTGATTCATTTTGATTTGTTCTATTCACGGAATTTTCTTACATGTAATCTGTCTAGTTTGGGGCACATCATGTTCACTTCACGGGTTTATAAAAAGATGACAAAGATGACGAGGGGAAAATAAGGGTTTGAAGGTTCTAGGTTGTTATGGGATTGCATCAGATAAGGTTTTGACTTTTATTTTTGTAATTAAACAAATATTTTTCTGTTTTTAATAAATGATTAATAAATATTTAATAGTGGATCAACAAAAAATAATCTTAATCACATATATCATATCCTCAAATTTTGTTCACTCCATACAAAAATTATATATGAAGAAGGACTAAATTAAAAATTAATTAAAACTGCAATGTGAAATTAAAAAATAAATAAATTTTTTTACAAAGACTAAAATTAAAATGAACTATATTTGTTGAGACATTTTGTATATTTAAGTTTTATTTCTTTTATGGTGAAAATTTCAATAAACAAAGGCAAGAACGATTGTGCCAGCTAAAACAAATACAAAAGACGGTGTTCCTATTTCTTCTAAATTGCTATATATATATATATATATATATATATTTAGACTATGTTTGGTAAAATTAAACTTTAAGTTAGTTGATTGTTGAAAAGTTAACTGATATCTGAAAAATTAGTTAATAGTCAATAACTGATGATTTATAGTTGAAAAGTTAATTAATTGAAATTAAAGTATTTGATAAATTTAGCTTTTAATAATATAAAATGACATAAAAGGACATGATTATTTAATTTTAAATAACAAAAAATGTGACATTTTTATCCAATCTTTTGCTTATTGTTTTTGTGGATCTTTTTTATTTTTGTACTCAATCCATTTTCCTACTTCACTTTATTTCTTATGTTTTCTTCTTCTCCATGTCGTTACATTTTATTTCTTATGTTTTCTTTTTCTCTATGTTATTAGTTAGTTGATGTTATCTTATAGCTTTCATCTTTCTCCCCGACTTCTACTCCTCCCAATGTGATTGCCCAATTCACCTAATGCGTCTCTCATTTTTTCTCATTTCTTTATTTTACCATATTTATCTCATTTATGACTTTTGTGGTAAAAAAATCCAAAAAATGTAACAAAACTCTGAATTAAAAAAAAAACCCATGGAATTCATTTATTTTTTTGGTTCAACAGTTCCTTTTTATTTATTTATTATAATATAAACATAAATTTGAAGAGTTCTCTAAAAGTTTAACAAACCTCATGTATATGAATAGTAATTGTAAAAAACAATTCATTTTATAGTTTATAATTTGACATGAAAAGTAAATTTAACTTTATAAATTTCTTGTCTATGAAAGATTTTACGAGTTATTTTGCCAAAAAAATTAAAGAAATTGAGTGCAGCTTTATTCATGCATGCCTTAGTCAATTTTGTGTTATGTGACAGAGATTTTTGGCATACGTGAAGTTAAATTTTTTGATGTGAAATTTTTTGGCGATGATTGAAATAATGGATGTGGTATGTAGAAATAATAGTATCAATTTGAATAAAAAAACAGAAGTAATAGCACCTAGAAGAAAATACTAAAGACAGTGAGTGGATAGTAAGTTAGTGGGACGGTTATGTTTTATATATAAAAAATAATAAAAATAAATTAATGAGGTTATAAATGGAAAAAAGTGTAAAAAGTTATAAGCTATAAGCTCAAACCTTCTTGAAATAACGTTTCAGAATAAACTATAAACTTGTGAGAAAAACTTGTTTACCAAACACATCTCATTTAATCCAACAAACTTATAAGTTAATTTATTAAGCTATAAACTAATTAATTGACGTTACCAAACAATGTCTATTTTTAGGACTTTCGTTAATAAATTTTACAAAAATAAATAAACACGGATACTAATATAATGATTTACAATTATTGATTTGATTTATGTAATGATTTACTCATTGAAGAAAAAATATATCTATAAATATAAGTTTTTATGGAAAATGAATTTTATTGTTGAAATATTTTTATTAAAAATAATTAAGGAAGTAGTTAAATAAGTTAAAGTACGCTAAGTAAAAAGTATATTTGTAAAAAATATAATTAATATTTTATTTGTTATATAAATAAATAAATAAATAAATAAAAAGAAAGAAAAGTTTAAAGGAATGAGACAATCTTAAACACATATCAGTAACTATAATGATAGATCCAAACTAGACTCATCTAATTGAATAAGAGATTCATAACTCCTAACTCTATCTTTGCTAAAATAATGTCTAAGCATTTCTTAACTTCATTTTATCATAAATAATTTTAATTACCAATGTCATATTTTTTTTATTAAAGAAGGATTACCGCATACTCATTCTTATGTGCCATGTCACTAGTGACTTATATTTGATTTTTAACTTTTAAGGAATGGTAACTTGTCATTATGCACACCTTATATGAAAGAAATACTAGTGCTAATTAACTTGCTAAATTGAGAGTATCACTTACTCTTGAACCAATAGTGTTTTTTATTTGCTCCTCTCATTTGATTAATATTTGTTTGTCTCTATTTGTCATTGATAAAAAAATAAAATCATATTTCTTTATTATAAATTTACTATTTATAAATTTAAATTTCATATAAAATTAATAAATATAAATGATGGTGTGATTCAGTATATTTAGTTTAATTTTTAATTTTTATAGTTTTAAATATTTTATAATTTATACAAATTTATATAAGGAAAAAAAACTATCAACACACTCTTGAATTTATTTATTGAATATATTAATTTTAAATAAATTTTTTTATTAATCAAAGTAATACTAATAGTTATTTTACAATTGTCTCTAAAGAAATTTAAATTTAGTACTTTAAGATTAAAAAACTAAGCTTAATTTAATCACTTAATATAATTTAAAATAATTAAATATTGGTGTATGTTAAAGATATATGTCATTTTGAGTTTTAATTTTTATTTGCATTGAACTTTTTATTCATTTACCAGGATTATTAATGAGTTATTGATTATTGTTTTAATTGATTGTATATTTGAGTTTGGTTTAGTCTCAAAATCTTTCCTTTTTTTTTCATTTTTTAATAATAAGTTTTGGTTTTGTATATGATTATTTGCCATTAAAGTGTTATTATAGTTGAAATATAATTTTTCTATGCATTTTAACCTCATTTGTCTTTGAAAATATATTTTCAAAATATTTTAGTTATTACTAGTTTCTGACAACTACAAAGACATAATAAAGAGTTAAAAAAAAAAACACAATAATAATAATTTTTAATATAATTATAATATGCACTGTGCCCACTAGTACAGTAGCTCGATCAGAGTCAAAAGCAACCTGACCCAAATAATAATAATAATGATAATAATGTTTAATATAATAATAATATATATTATGCCCACGAGTACAGTGGCTACGATCCCAATCAAAAGCCACATGTCCCACATAATGTCACTTCAGTCACGTGTACATATCAACAATTTTGTCGATAAGTCTTAATTGTAATTTAATAGTTAGATATTAATATTGTTAAGTTAAACATATTATTTTAAAATCAGACATAAAATTTTGTAGTTATGTTTAAGTTTATAATAATATTTATTATTTTATTTATTGAACTTTTAATGATAATTTTTTTTTAATAAAAAATGTAATAACTAAAAAGAAAAAACATATTTTATAATATAAGATACAATTCAAATGCTACAGTTGTATTTAAATATATTGATACTTGAATTGAATTTGCAACACATTAATTTTTCATAGTTTAACTATTAAACTATTTGAAGATAACTCATTTGTAATATTTATTTTACTCTTTGTTGTTATTTATTGGGTATTATCCATCGAGTCGAGTAGTACTATGATTGACGACAAATCTCACACTTTTGAATTTAATACTGTTGCATTCTCAAAACTCGATTTGAGTTAAGATATTTGTTTAAGTTGAAAGAGACATTCATCATCTCAGACAAGTGTTCTTGGATGAATATTTATATCGCTATAAAGATATTATATTTCGTGCACTGCAAAAAAAATGTTTGACATGACATATGCGCATGCTTTTAACTCAACTTTGTCCCAACAAATATATTCAGCATTTGCACTCAAGTTTCTCTTAAAACTTAAAGAAGAATGTTTTGGGTTTGAAAAAGAACATTCTTGACAAACTTGCAAATAAGAAGTTTGTTTCAAAGAAAGCAACTGACAGTTGGCAAGACTGTCCAACAGCTATATTTAGATTAAACTGAAAGTCTTTCTTCATCTATAAAATGAAGATCAATTATAAGATGAAGGAAAAAGTTTAGTTAACAATTTATCTACACTTGTTCATCTGAAAGCTTAAGTTGTTAAACTCTTCTCTCAAGAAAAACTCCAAGCTCTCTTCACTATATTCGTGGGTCATTCTTTTCGAGTTATTGATATCTCTAAATCTCAAACAAAAAGTTGAGAATCATAAGATCCCAAACACTTTTTATCATACACTTTATTTGTAACTCAAGTTTATCTTTTATGTTAGATTGAGTGGGTTGTAAAAATCATTTCTTATATGAAAGGTGATTGTAAAAATCCTTTTTGGAGTGAAAGGTGGATGTGAAAAATAGCTTTCTGGATTGAAAAGTGAAAGTAGTAATTGATCAAGTGTGATCAAGAAAGAAAGCGCAAACGTAGAACATTTTGTGCTGAGCATATTAGTGGAAATCTTACAAATTTTGAGGACTGGACGTAGCCTAGGTTAGGTGAACTAGTATACTTATCTTGTGTGATCTTCTTGTCCCTTCTCTTTTATTTATTAAGTATTCACAGATCACACATCACTTGATATTCCATCTAGTTACCTTATTTGTTATTTTAACCCATCCAGAGCGTTCTAGTTATGTAATCTCCTATTACCAAGATCATTCTTGAGTATATTAAATTAAGCGTATGAATTAAATTTTAAAAGGGGTCACAAAGTCAAATTTATTGTTGAAGGAGGGTCATCAAATAGACCACCTTATTTTGATGGATCTAATTATCATCTTAGGAAAGGAAATATGCAGTTGTTCCTTCAACCCCAATATACAAGAATGTGGTGCATTATTACAGATGAAAACTTTGTGCCAAGAATATATCAAAGTGATCCAACTTCACATGAAAAACTTGAAGAAAATTGGACAGCAAATTAAAAAGCTAAGGTACTTGTGAACTGTAAAGCTCAATTATTTTTATCTTGTGCTTTAAGCAGGGAAGAAAGTGAAAGAGTTGATGAATATGACACTGCAAAGAAAATGTGGGATACCTTGATTCATACATAGAACCCCATATAATTAAATGATAAGGTTGTGTTTGATTTCTACCTGAGGTCTCGCTGGTCCACCAACAGCACCAATGTTCAGGCAGCCTCGTTTCATGATCTCCACCTTTTTGCATTTCTCCACCAGCACTTGATATTACGTATTTCTTGGGGTCCCACAGACTCCTTAATCTCATATCTGAGCCTGTTATCAAACCTCTCACACGTGTACTCTTCATCCATTTGGTTATGAAAGTAGCGAAAATGTTTTGCTAGGGACTCAAAACTTGCTTCATACTCGAATATTGTAAGACTTCCCTGATATAGTTTCAGGAATTGGGCATCCTTCTCAGCCCTGACACTCTTCGGAAAGTATTTGTCCAAGAAATTTCTCTTGAAAACTTCCCTAGTTAGCTCTTCGTGGTTTCCTTCCATCATTTGTGTCTCCCTTTGCCACCAGTATTCAGTTTCACCAATCAACAAATAGGCGGCATACTCCACCTTCATATCATCTGGGCAGTGGAGGATCTCAAATATCTTCTCGATCTTCTGCAGCCAAAGGTCGGCCTTGTCAAGGTCATGCTCCCCTTTAAATTTTGGCGGATCTTGTCTACGAAATTCAGTTATTCCTCTCATTACAACAGTCGTTTCCTCCCTCTGCGCATTACGTTGTGCCTGGACTGCAGCTTGTTGGGTTATTGTTGCGGCCATAGCATTCATGGCTTGGATTGCTTCAGTCATGTCACTTCCTCCCTGAGGGACTATCGGTTTGTGCGATGAGCCAAACTTCCTACAAATGATCCAATTAGGATAACACTATGATCTAATTGTAACCTTGGGGTTGTAAGAAAATATTTTATTCACGACTATACAGTAGGTTCAGGTCACACAGTAATTCATGCACTAGATGGGTTTCTAGGAAAGAGAGGTGAGTCAACATACCACTTAATAACTAAGTCTTTCCTTAGCCAGAATCCCGCTAATACAATTTTTTACGGTATTATCTTTCCCTTCTATTATGGGGATTCTAAAATTTTATATAGATTAGAGGTTTAAAGCATCGTCTTTATTAACAAAAATTTAGATCATAGCACAAAAATTAAGTAATTAAGGAATACTCATAATCGTTATAAATTCAATTGGCCTAATTAATAACGTCATTAAAGGGAGACCAACTAATTATTGTATATTTTCAATTGAAGTCAATAAATTCTGAATATTTGAAATCATGATATCACAAGCAATCATTGCATGTTTCAAATCAAATCAATCTAAATCAATACGCAATAATTCGATAGTATAGCAAAATAACAACAAATCATTTTATGACTTTAAATAAATAAAATTCAAATCATGGAAATTAATTGATAGTGTCATAAATATACAAACAATTATTACATGATTTAAATTAAAAAAAAAAATCACGAGAAGTAAATTCATAACGTCATAAAATCAAAAGCAATTATTGCATTGAATCAAATTAAATCAAGATCATTTCAAATCAAAATACAATAAATTCATAATTCATAACATCATAATTAATCATTGCATTGAATCAAATTAAAATTATTTCAAATCATAGGATTAAGAACTTAAGGAAGTTAATTGAAATTAATTGGAAAAAAATTTCTTTTTTACGGAACAAATCAATTAGCATTAAAAGAGATCAATTAATAAAATTCCCTAACCCAAACAATTATTCATTTAATTAATTAGTAACAACCACATTCATTTAATATTATTAAGAAAATATTTATTCGAAAACTAAAACAAAGTAAAAGTAATTTTTCTTAACGGAAATGAACTCACTTCTATATTTGTAGTGCATTTTAAAAATTGGTGACAAAATATTAAAAATAAACTTAGAAATATCACGACAATTCTATCATTACAAAATTGTCTTGAAAAAACTCACTATTATCCCACGTTTGCCGCACATCAATACTCATCAACTAACCATGAATCTCCTCAAACTCATTAGTATCTAAAATTTTGTTGTAAGGGTTAGTTTGTTTCCATCATCCACATCAAATCAAAGCTAAACATATGAAAAAATGACACAAAACATATAAATGTAAAACTTCCAATTTAAAAAAAATAATACAAACCGGTAAATCGTATAACACCAACATATGCACTTATGCATAATGCATGCTTCTAAAACTACATGATTCAGATATAAACTTGTCACTAAGACAAATTCCACATAGAAAAATCACTCATACCAATGGAGAAAATAAATCTACCACTAAGGAACTCCCATGAAGATGTATATGTCATGACATGACGATGTATTATCAAAAGGCTATATTCACACACAGTCCACTTAGAATCATGTCATATGCATTCAAAAAACACATCCTTATCATGAGAATCATATATTCCTAGACATCTAATCATAAAAATTATACCTTCCACCACATACGCATAAAAATCGGAACTTGATTTCATATACACCATAAAATTAAAACTTTAACATATATAACAATAAAATTCAAACTCCAACTCATATACATCATCAAAGTTAAAACTTTACCATATAACATAAGAATTCAAACTTTATTTCATATTCGTCATAAAAATTAAAATTTTATCACATATAACATAAAAATTCGTACTTTACTTCATATTCATCATAAAAATTAAAACTTTATCACGTATAATATAAAAATTCAAACTTTATTTCATATTCATCATAAAAATTAAAATTTTATCACATATAACATAAAAATTCATACTTTACTTCATATTCATCATAAAAATTTAAACTTTATCACACATAACATAAAAATTCATACTTTACTTCATATTCATCATAAAAATTTAAACTTTATCACATATAACAAAAAATTCAAATTTTATTTCATATTCATCATAAAATTAAAATGTTATCACATATAACATAAAAATTCAAACTTTATTTCATGTTCATCATAAAATATTAATTTCATGTCATTTAACCAACGGTCTAACTATAATTTGTGATGGTGGCTAGAGTTTTGGTATTCCTTTCTGTTTACAGAATCTTGTCCGTAAACGGTTTCTGAGTTAGGGTTTTTGTTTTTGTTTTTCTGCTTCCTGTAAAATCGTATATTTAATAACGAACCCAACAGAAAGAATTGAAGATTGTTGGGTAGATAGTGTTAGGTTTGAATGAAGAATAGGAGGGAGAAAATATCAATGTTTTTTTTGAACCTTTATCATAAAAAAACCAAGCCACAAACTCCTAGCCCAAATTTCTACTCATTCATATAGGTTGGGTCACACCAAGCCACAAATCCTCAGCTCAAATTCTTCTTGCACTAAAGATAAAAAAAATAAAAAATAAAATAAAAAAAAACCTCATCTATATAATATATATATATATCCATTGATTAAATAATTGTTACTAACAACTTTATCAACTATAGTAAGTTGAACAAGGCAAATAATTATCACACATAAATTAATATTAAAAAATATTTATAGGTCCTAATTATTTCAAATAATAAATTTAGAGGGTGTTACAGACTCAGTTACAAGTCAGTTATCCTAGCAGTTAGTTTTATAACTAACATAACCTTATTGTAGTGTGTGTGTATATATACTGTAATCCCTTTGTAAATGAAAGTAAATCATTTCATGAAATAATATGGGGTAATTGAGTAAGCTTTCTTTTCTCAATACAGGTTATGTTAGGAATCGTTGAATAATAAAAGTTAAGATTAATCTCATAAGAAAAATAAACATGAGAATTTGAAGGAGAATCATACTCATAAAGTTTTATATTGAATAAAAGATAAAGAAATAGATACAATGAGTTCTCTTTATATAGAGATAAATTAACTAACTACCATAGAGAAACTAGCTACTAAACTAAAATCTAATTAACTGTGTAGAGAGAAGGTTAGAAAAAAACCAAGTGATTAAACTCAAGTGGTTAATGAACTTCAGGTAAGAACGTATTATTTAGGAGAATTCGAGTTCGAATCTTGACAATAACAAATCTTTGTCAGACTTTACTTACTTATCATCCGAACTATAGATTACTAGAGTCTTATTACCTTGAGAAGAATGTACTCTTTAGTTATTTATTTTTCTCTTTTTTCTTTCACTCTTCGTTATTTCTTTGGTATTTCTCCTATATCAAATAGACCCTAATAAACTAATTGAAACTCTAGAAACTAACTACCATAGAGAAATCAACTACTAAACTAAAATTTAACTAACTGTAACAAACATTATATTTTTAACATCCCCCAAACCCAAAGTAAGTTACTATTAATAAAATTTTGGACTATATTACGAATCCAAGGCACCCATGACAAACCAGAGGTCGATTCTTCTATCGACTTGTCATACTTGACAACGTTCACAACAAGTTTCGGAACCACAACAACAAGGTATTTGAGAATGGTAAATAGATAAATCGGGACCAGATTTGACACGTTGGCCATATATAACAATACTGTTAAAAGTGGTACTCAATTAAGAACACTTTGAAGATAAGCTTAGGATGGTTACTTACAAGCCAATCTAGTTTGGGCTATAAGTTTTTCAGTTAAAATAGTTGTAACTACCTTTTGTAACAAACTAGTATATATAAGTAGTTGGACAGCAACTAATAAGTAGAAGTAGTTTTAGTTTTGCACACTAGGAAAAAAAATTGACAGCAAACAGAGAAAGTAAACATTGTAATCATTCATCTCATATTAGTGATATTTCAAAGTCAGATCCAGTCCCCCAGACGTAGGAGTTCATCTCTGAACTGGGATAACAATTGTGTGTGTTCATTTTAGCAAAGAAAGCTTTAATTCTGTTAATTAGAAAACAGAGAACATTCTCCGTTTTAAATCTGATCAATCTCTATTTCATTTTCAACCATTTTGCGTTTTCTTTACAAAAACCAAGAACATTCTTGGTTTAGTGACTGATTGATCTCCGTTTTTAGCAACAAATACTTTTCTTGACTTGGAAGCGAACTTAGTTTTAGGTTTGACCCTTCCATTTTCCTTGGTTGTTGTGATAAGTCTTCATTGGTTCTTATTTTTAAGCATTTTGTTATTAGTTTTATTTATTTTCTTGAGGTTTTATTGTCATTATATATATATAAAAAAAAAAAGGGATTTTAATCTTTTTAAATCAATTTGGATGTTTTGCTACTAACCCTTTCTAACCGGACAAATTCTGGGAGTAATTTTTTTTTGATGTTACATGGCAATTACATTGTGGAACAGACACTCGAGAAGTTACATAGGGTTATTGTAGACACAAGATTATTCTCAGAGTGCGAAGTTGCCTTTGTTGGATATGGAGCGCAATAGGAAGGACTTAAGGCGTATTTCACCAGTCACTGCCTTGCAGTGTTTTTGCTGGCACATTCCCCTGTTTATGGGCGCAACCAGGAACTTTGCAGCGCATTGCGCTAGTGGTTTCATCCAAATTAATTCTGAGCTAGCGCATTGCGCCCACACTCAACGCAATGCGCAAGCACGCGTTCTCAGACCATTTTTAAGTCAAAATTAGTTATTTTATTAGTGTTCTAAATTTTGGATGCAAAGGAGGAGGCAATTAAAATTAAAGGAGTCTTTGTGCAACCTTTATGCGTAATTTTCTTCTTTATTTGTATGTTCTATCAAACATCATGACTACCTTATTTACTCATTGATTAGGGATTAGATGAATCTCCTTGAATCTATGTAATTTTGGTTTTCATATACTATTTATGCAATTATAAAGTTTTTGATTATTCGTCTATTTTTGTTCTCAACGTTTTTATGTGCTTGATCACCATAGAATTGAACCTAGGTATTACTTCGTTATTGATAAATAAGTTGTAATAACCGGAACTAAAATAGATGTTCATGTTTTAATATTGTTATAGGAATATAAAATATTAACATGTGTTATAAGAAATTAATATTCATACATACTTTGAGTAACAAGTCTGGTTACCTAAGTAATTATGGTTTGTTTTTATAAAAAAAAGGGATTTTTAGACAAGAAAACCGTCTTAGTCTATTTTGTTAATTTGACGTAATTAATCAAATACTTTAAATTGTTAAAATAGAGAATTAATAATTACATATTGAAATTAATTTTACGTTTGCTCGAAATTATAAACCAACTAATAATTAATTTTACGTTTGCTCGAAATTATAAACCAACTTATAAATTTTTTGTTACCTAAGTATTTACATCTTTGTTGAGATGAATAATTTAAGAGGAGTGTTAGCAACACACTCTCTAACAGACATTTTTAAACATACTTTTTTTAATTGGTTAAAATTTACATTGGTTCCACCAAATTATGGGGATTCCATATGAATTTGGTGGGATCCATTTGGATTTTAACCAATCAAAGAGAGTGTGTTGAAGAGTGTGTGTTAAAAAGTCTCTTGTTAGTATCATTCATAATTTAATAACAAACCATGTAGAGACGATTTTTTGTATCACTTTATTACTTGAACGATTTGATACACTTGCAAAAAGAGTTGTCAAGTTTTTAGGTCGTTGTTGAGGATTGATTATTAAGTTTTTAGATTAAAAAAATGTGGTTCATAAATTTGTTTTTGATTAAAAAAAAGCTTTTGTCGCGGCATTCGTGGCCGTTTTCATTGATTTTTCTTCACTTCATTAAAACAGAAAATAATGGTAATAACCGCTACCTAAACCTTTTTGTTGCAACCATTTTCTTAGTCGTGAACCATTTTTTTAACACATTGTGACTCATAATTTTTGATGACAACAAAGTCATACAAGAATAATTTATTCTCTATTGTTTGTTCAAGTGTGCAAATGATAAATATCCAACTCTTTATCGAGCGATCATCTGACCACATCATCTGGTGGATCCAGTTGCTTAAGACAACGTGTCTAGTATAAAACAAGCACATCTTGTAATTACTTGCATCTAGTACACATAGTGGACATCGTCTAGAATAATACTATGTCTAATATATATCGCGTATTAAATTACCATAAGGAAGAATGTCAACGTATTAAAGAGTATTATGTGTACTTATTTTCAGCGCCAACATATATATTTTGAATTGTCCAAATTTTGTACAAGTCGGACTAAAAATGTCACCATATATGTCCGTACAAGCAATCTAGGGCTTCTTGAAAATCTAACCACAAGAGAAACCAAATTTATTTTCTCAAAAACTATATAAAGTCGTCTTCAACACTAAAGACACTATTGATTGCAATTGATTTTTGTATACACGAAAAAGTACCAATCTATTGTGAATATCAAGAATCAAATATATATACCACATCTACTTTCAAACAAACTCTGATTATCAAAAAGTGTAAATCATTCAAGAAAAAGAGAAACCCTTAAAGCCAATGAAAGATGAAAATTATATTTTTTTCAAAGAAAGTTTTCTTCATTGTATTTGAGCTAATTTTCTATTAACTTCTCTTTGAAAGTTATCTCATTGTTGAAACTTGTAACCAAATTTAAGAGTGGTTAGTTTCTGAAATGTTTCACCATACAAATTCATTTTAAGAAGATTAGAGTATTGTTAAAGTTATAATTAGTATATTCTAGTGTTGTAAATCACTGTCATATTTTTCAAGTCATCCTTTTGCTAAAAAAAAAAACATGATATACTCGTGTGAATATATTAACCATTATTACATTATATATATTTCACTTCGTTATCTTAAAAACCCTTTCCTACATGATATCAAATAATAAAATTTATTGTCACAAATGATTGATTTGGTTGTTGGGAAACATGAACTAACAGCTTCCATAAATTTCGATGAACCATAAAGTAAGAAGAGACAAGAAGGGCAAATCAAAGAAGGGGAAAAGACATGATGAAAATTACGTTTTCCTCAATTGAAAAATAACATGAAAACAGAGATGGAAGTTTTGGGCATGGGCAGGGACATTTTATTTGAGCAATTCTTATATGAGTGCGTGCCCATTAAATATAGTAGTTATATTTTATATTCCCATTAAATATTTCCATAGCATTCATTATATGATTGAAATCATTGACGGAAATCATATGGTGTGAGTGTGATAATATTATTCACACTATTGCCGGGACATTTTTTTTTTTAACTAAAATTAGGTTTTAAATAGTTAATAAATTTTAGTTAAAAATAAATAATTTGAGATAATTTGAAAATATATTTTGACTGAAATGATTTTTGATTAAATTTTAATTACATTCTGATCGAACTCTGAAACTACTAGAGTCTCGTTCCTATGGAAACCAGAAGATTGAAAGAAAGAAAGAAAAGAGCAAGATTGTTTAATGTCAACTAGAAAAAGATTTTTAATTTAGAGCTCGATTGATTAAGATTTTTAAAAAGTCATTTTGACTTTATATTTTCAAAAATAATTTTTATGATAACTTAATTAAAAATAATATAAGTTGTTTTAGACTAATTTGTTATTGATTAAAAAAATTAATTTTGACATTCGATAACTTAGATATTAATTATTAGAGATTTTAACATGATAAAATCACTTTTTTTTTTAAAAAGATATATTTCAAAAATGATTTTTATGAAGAGCTTCTTAAAATAGCTTTTTAATTTAAACATTTTTTGAAATTTCATTATCCAAAAAAACTTGTAGCAAATAGATGAAATACTTAAAATGATATTTTAAGATAAATTATTTAAACAAATTTTTCATTTGAAGCTTATTTTAGAATTATTTTTAAAAAATGTTATAACAAAAAGGTAAAATACTTTAAAAATCAGTTTTTAAAAAATCTTAACAAATGAGCCATTAATGTCTCGAATATGGTTTATGTCCTTTTTAAAACAGTTTTTTCACAAGAAATAGCTCAAACCTAGATTCGTCTACAATCACTAATTGCACGCAGTTAATGATTATGTGACCGTATAATCAAGATCGTATTGTCAAATGATCAACAACATACTTAAAAATATAGAGGGAATTTCTTGGTTGGCAGCAAATTTTCTCTATATATGTTTCATGAAATTTTTTATGCATTTCATCTTTTCTATCGTTATTAGAAATGATGTTGGAACTTAACACTAAATGTTGAAATTTAAAGCTATTGTTGTGTGAATTGAAAAAATGAATAAGTCTCACATTGGAGGGATATCACACACTATTTATAAGGAGGAGGTTTGACCTTTGGAGTGTGCCCCAAGGGTACCCAATTTTGTGAAAGGGAGAGAACACACTCAAACCAACAACCACACGCGCGCTGTCGCCGCTGTCTGCCAGGTCGGTCCAGGACGGGCTCGAGTTATTTCATCTATTTGTAATCTACTTCATCTTTCGGTACCATTTCTCCTCATCAATTTTCGGAAGTTGTGGACTAATTCATCTTCAGAGAATTGGTCAAAAACTGCTGTTGCAGAATTTGCTCATATCAGATGCATAACTTCTCTATAAATAGGGGATTCCACTCAATTCAGAAAACATATTAAAAATCCAAAATAAGTCCAAGTTTCTCGCATCACCTTTTTCTGCTTCGTCTCAAATTTTCTTTTTATCCCTTTACCAATAAAATATGTCCCTTCAAATTTTCGGGTGGTCATAATACCATATTACAAGTGGCATTAATTGCCATATTTAGATGGTGTAATTGTAGAATGGTTTTCTACGGTGCAGTGGTGAAACCGATAAAATGTAACTAGGTTTTTTCTTGGGGATATCGTTGTTGAAAGTCTGTCTTGCATAATTTTGGGCAGTGTCGCGAAACATCTTAAAGAGAGCGACCTAGTCTGCGACTGAACCCAATAAAATATTTGGTGGCTGCGAATTATTTTTCAAAATAGTTTTTCGAAAATAAAAAACAACAATTTAAGACGTTTTTTTCTGTCATGTCAACCAAAGAGATTACTGGATCTAATTCCACTAGTTCTATTTTCAATAAACTGTTTTGATTTGAGGGATGTCACTTCAAACGATGGCAATAAAAGATGCTATTTTTATTAACTGTGAAAAAGGTTGTCAACGTTTAGAAAGATGACATTCTAGTGGTCCAAGAAATAGTTGAACAAACAGAAAAGGATAAAAAAAATTTGCAGAATTAACCCAATAGGAGGATAATGATTACCTCTGTAAGAATTATATTTTTAATGGACTTGCTGATTATCTGCATGATTTCTACAATTCCAGCAATACTGCTAGAGATGATTGGGATACTCTAAAGAAGAAATATGATACCAAAGAAACCGGTATTAAAAAGTATGTTGTGAGCCACTACCTCAAGTATCAGATGACCGATGACAAATACGTGGAGACTCAACTTTTATATGAGTATGTGCCATTAAATATAGTAGTTTATTCTATATTCCCACTAAAAATTTCCATAAGATTCATTATATGATTGAAATCATTGACTGAAATCATATGGTGTGAGTGTGATAGTATTGTTCACATTATTGCAAGACATTTTTTTTAACTAAAATTATATTCAAGTGATTAATAAATTTTAGTTAAAATCAGATCAATGGAGATAATATGAGTATAAATCTTGGCTGAAATAATTTTTTATCAGACCTTAGTTACATTTCGGCCGAACTCTGAAATTACAAGAGTCCGATTGCTTTGAAAACAAGAAGATTTTTTGAAAGAAAAAAAATAGCAAGATTTTTTAATGTCGACTAGAAAAAGATCTTGAATTTAAAGTTTGATTGTTTAAGATATTTAAAAAGTGAGTTTGACTTTATATTTTTTTAAAAATGAACAAGTCTCATATTGGAGGGATATCACACACTAGTAGTGTTTATAAGAAGGAGGTATGACCTTTGAGGTGTGCCCCAAAGGTACGCAATTTTGTGAAGGGTAGATAATGCACTCAAACCAACCACCACACGCGCACCACTGCTGCTGTCTGTCCAAACAAGCTCAGGTTTTTTCATCTATTTGAAATCTATTTCATCTTTCGGTTTCATTTCTCCTCGTCAATTTTCAGAAGTTGTGGACTGATTCATCTTCAGATAATTGGTCAAACACCGCTCTCGCAGAATTTACTCAGATCAGATGTAGAAAAAATTTGTCCCTTCAGATTTTTGAGTGATCATAGTACCATATTACAAGTGGCATTAATTTCCATATTTAGATGAACAATTTCAAATTGCTATTATTATTGACAAACTGCCTTTTGCTTGGAAGGATTTCCAAAATTCTCTCAAGCATAAAACAAATGAATTTTCTCTAGAGATTTTGATAACCCACCTCTGAATTGAGGAAGAATCCCAAAAGATGGACTAGAAAGATGATGTACTAATTGTTTCAAAAAAAAACAAGAAATTCATCATTGCAGTTCTGAAGCCAACTGACAAACCACTTAAGAATCAGAACCGCAATATAAAGAACAACAACAAGAATGAGAACCCTCCGAAGGAACCAACTGTGAAGCAGCAACCACCTCTTAGAAATCACTTTGGTTCACAATTCATCTGCTATAAATGTGGAAACCAGGTCATATGGCACGCAAGTGTAGGAATATGCCAAACTCTGTACAACAGGCTAACCTAATTGAAGTGAAATTTGTTGCTATGATAATTGATCAATATTGTTGGTAGATCAGATGGATGGTGTCTTGACATTGACGCATCTCGCCATGTCTACTATGATTCTGATATGTTTAAAACATACACTGTTGTTGAAGATAAGAAAGTTTTGTTGGGAGATCCTCACACCACTAATGTTGATGGTATTGGAGATGTGGAGTTGAAGTTCACTTCCATAACGACTTTGATGGTAGAGGACGGGATACACACTCTAGAGATAAAATAAAATCTGGTTCTTGTTTTCTTCTAAATAAGGCAGGGTTTACTCAGTCTATAGGGACATATTTGTACACCATTTCTAAAAATGGTATTTTTGTTGGGACATGGTACACAATTGATGGCATGTTGAAATAAATAAAATGTCGTCTTCTACTTACATGTTGTGTGGTTTTAACATCCATTAGGGTACTCATTTCACTAGCAGCTATTCATAACTTGGTGATACACCAAATAGATGATAAAACAACTTTTTTTAAATGGTGACCTAGAAGAAGAAATCTATATGGAACAACCTGAAGGTTTTGTGATTCATGGACAAGAAAACTTAAACAAATCTTTTTATGGTCTTAAACAATCTCCTAAGCAATGGCATGAAAAGTTTGATAACTTGATTATATTGAATGAGTTTAAAATGAATGAAAGTGACAAATGTATTTATTACAAATTTGAAAACGGCATTTGCACTATCATATGTCTCTATGTAGACTACCTACTCATATTTGATTTGAACATTCATGTCGTAAATATTGTGAAATCATTGTTGTGTAGCAACTTTGATATGAAAGACCTCGGAGAAGCGAGTGTAATCCTCGGAATCAAGATTACTAGGTCAGAAAAGGGAATTTCTTTGGATCAGTCTCACTATGTTGAAAAGATCCCAAAGAAATACAAATACTTTGACTGTAAACCTGCTTGCACACCATATGATTCAAGTGTGAAACTTTTCAAGAACACTATTGAAGGTGTTAGACAAACTAAATATGCGAGCATCATTGGCAGCCTCAGGTATGCCATTGATTGTACTAGAGCCGACATTGCCTACGTCGTGGGACTATTATGCAGGTTTATCAGTAGACCTAGTATGGAGCATTGGCACAATATCGAATGAGTCATGAGATACCTAAAAAGGACCATGAGTCTCGAATTACATTATTAAAGATTTTCTGTTGTCCTTGAAGGATACAGTGATGCTGATTAGAACTGTTGCGGTAAAAAGCTTTTTGATATATGTTTTAATGACAACAAACCTTATGAAAAAAATAATTAAGTTTTATGAATGGTGATCTACTAATGATTGCACTTGAGTTTTATTTAAGGAACATGAATTGCATAAGTGTACAATGAAGAAGCCATTGACATCAACAAGTGCATAAGTATCTACTCAATAATGAAAAAATCTCAAAAGGAATATATCATATATCAATCATTAAAGAGAATCATTATTGCATCTTCAAGATAACATATTTATGAAGAAAGTGTCCAATAAATTCATACTTATACTAAAGTATCTTAGTGATACTTGATGGCCAAGACGCAACATGAGAAACACCAAGAGAAATTGTAGGAAGTATTGCTTCAACAAAAGAATTATGGAAGAACATTCACCAAAATGTTATGGTTTTTCAATTAAAGAACAATTGACAAAAGGGATCTTTTTAGAAGAGCAACATGTAGTAAATCAGTTGGCATTTCGCGCATGGTCTTCCCAACATTTAATGAGCAATTAAAAAGATTTGAAGGCCTACTTGCAAAAACAAACATGCAGATTAAATCTCCATATTGATCACAAGATCATTCTAGTTTATCAAGATCATTCTGGTTTATTACAAAATCATTCTAGTTTATTACATGATCATTCTGGTTTATCAAATGATCATTCTAGTATATACAAGATCATTCTAGTTCATAAAAACAATAGTCTGGACAAACCAAGATCATTCTGATTTGTGAAAGGATCAACCTTTGTTTATATACAAGATAATTATGGACAATTTGTTTTAAATGAAATGAATAAATCCCAGATTTCAAGTGAATTAAATACCAAAGAAACTCATAAACATGATCAAAGCCCAAAAGTCTAGCTAAAGGCCCAACGAAGCAAACAATATCAAGATCAATCACCAGATTGATGAGCTATGAGCAAGGACAACAAGGACACTGTTGCTGCACCTTTTTGCAGAAAGCACATCATGCTTCTGATACAAAGGACTGACACTAGACAGCTACTAAATCACTTATCTACGTTTTCCATACAACACAAAACCAAGAACATTCTAGTTTTAAGAAAAAAACATTATGGTTATTATCTTTTAAAGACAAAATTAAAACAGATAATTTTTCACAGTCAAAACCAAAAGTTAAAGAGTATCAAGACTTCTAAAATCAATGGTGAAGCCCACGACTCGAGCTGAATTCCCAAAGGAGGAAAACAACCTCCAGATTGATGACAAGATCAATCTCCAAATTGATGAGTTGTGAGCAAGGACACAAGTACATTGTGCTTATATTATTATGTAGAAAGCTCTACAGAATTCTAGTTTGAAACAGTACCAACTGACATTTCACAACTCATTCACTCACGTTTTCCATCAGACTCAAAAGCAAAAACATTCTTCGTTTGTCAAGAATGTTCTGGACAACGATATAAACATGTATTTAATTGCTTTAAAATAAACCTGACACATGGGAAGTGTGTCCAACGACTATATTTCGTGTAAACTGAATATTCAAAGTCTTTTATCATCTATAAATTGAAGATCAATTGGATGATGAAGACAAGAGTTCAATCTACAAATCTATCAACACTTGTTTAAGTAAGAATAAGTCAAAAACTCTTCAAGCAAACTGTAGCTCTCTTCACTATATTTGTGGATCATCATTTACTGAGTTTGTCTTTATTTATCTCAAACAAGTTTTGAGAAGTTTCAAGATCCCAAACACTTTTATCATACACATCATTTGTAACTCAAGTTTATCTTGTATGTTAGATTGAGTGTGTTTGTAAAAATCATTTCTAGATTGAAAGGTGACTGTAAAAATCATTTTTAGGGTGAAAGGTAAAGATTGTAATTGATCAAGGTGTGATCAAGAGAAAAAGTGTGAAGGAGAACATTATGATTCTATAGAACATAGTGAAAATCTCACAGTTGTGAGGACTGGACTAGCCCGAGTTGGGTGAACCAGTATACTTTTTTTGTGTGATCTTTATATCTTGTATCTTTAATTATTTGTACACACAAATCACACTTCATTATAAACTAATTTGTTTTATTTACTTCTAACATATCCAGAACATTCTTTTTCAACCAAGATTGATCTTTAGTTAATTTAAAATAAGCACAGGAATCAAAATTTTAAAATGATCACAATTCAAACCCCCAATTCGTGTGATTGACATTGTTACTTCAGGAACACCTTATTAGATGAATCCAAAGCAACCAGTGGCTATATTTTTAGTATAGCTGGTGGTGCTGCATCTTGGAAATTGAAGAAATAGACGATATTGGCTCAGTCCACTATGGAGTCTAAAATGATAGCACTAGCTACTGCTAGTGAATAAGTGAGCTGGTTGAGATGTTTGCTAGTGTTGATCCACTGCGATAGTACCGAGACTATTGCAAAGATTGGGAATCGTTACTACAACAATAAGAGACGACAAATACGTCGTAAGCACATCACAATTAGAGAGTTACTTTCTAAATGAGTTGTTATAGTGGATCATGTACGCACTGATGAGAATTTAGTAGATCCTTTGACGAAACGATTAGCTAGAGAGAAAGTCCTAATTACATCCAAAAGGATGAGACTATTTCCTATAGATCAACGATTTACTCATGATGGAAACCCGACCTAAAAGACTGGAGATCCCAGGAATTAGGTTCAATGGGTAATAACAAGTCATAGTGATATGAGATGAGCATGTTGTTATATCTTAGAAAAGCATGATTCTTGAAGCGACGAAATGATGAGGTAATAGAAACTCTTAATGAGATTTTTACTCTATGTGGAGTGGAGCCTCTAGCTACAGGAGTACTCTTGATAGACTCACCTATGTGAATGCGAAAGTGGGGTCATTTCCTATGGAATTTCCAGACATAACTCCTAGAGCGTTCACTATATTAGGATAGACGTGTAGGGCTATCAATGCACGAGCTTTTGAGAAATACACCCTATGAAAAGATTGTGTATGGGTTTGATGTTAGAGATAGTGTTCAAGACTATGAGTCACTCTTGTTGAATCTGAATCTTACTTACTACGCAAAGGTTCAAGTCGGAATACACCTTTATTTATGCACAATCTTATAGAAGCGTTTGACGCTAATTCAGAAATATTTTATTTTAATTCAAGTGAGGGATTTTTGGAAATGATGTTGGAACTTAAACACTCAGTGTTGAATATTAGAACTAATGTTGTGTTAATTGAAAAAATGAAGAAGTCTCAGGGATATCAAAAACTAGAAGTGTTTATAAAAATGAGGTATGACTTTTGGGGTTGCCCTAAAGGGTACTTAATTTTGTGAATGAAAGAGAATGCACTCAAATTGACCACCGCACGTGTGCGCCGCTGCCAGCCCAACTCGGTTGGGCTGAGCTCAAGAAGTGTGGTTTATTATTTTTTAGAATTAAAAAAATTTAATATTTATTTTTTAATGCATGCATTTTTGTCTCCGGAAATTTTTTTGACACTTTTTTTGTGTACTCTGATTTCGCAGGTCATTTTTGTGTGGACTGATTCATCTTTAAAGAACTAGTCAAAAACCGTTCTCTTGGAATTTGTTCAAATCATATGCATAAAAATTCACAAAATACACTAAAACTATGAAATAAATATGAGTTTTCTCTCTTCTCCCTTTTCTGCTTCGTCCCAAATTTTCTTTGTCTTTTTACTTGAAAACTTTGTCCCTTCAAGTTTTCGAGTGGTTATAGTATCATATTACAACTAGAACAGTTTTCTACGGTGAAATAGTAAAACCGGTATAATGTAACTAAACTTTTTTATCTTAGGGACATCGTGGTTGATAGTCTGTCCTGCACAGTTTTGGACAGTGCCGTAAAAAGTGTTAAGAAGAGCGGCCTAGTTCACGATTCAACACTATAATATCTTTTTTGACTAAATTTTTTTTTTTTCAAAACAGTTTTCCAAAACTAAAAAAAAAAAACAAACTTTTATTGCAATATACAACCTTTTTTATCCTAAAACTCTCTTAGGGCCATTCTATAAAAGTGTAAGTTTTGGTGCCATTTAGCCTTTGGAGAGAAATTTTGGAAAACTGCATGGCCGAGTTATGAGGGTGAACCATGTTCTAAAAACTCTAAATTTTGTATCCTTTATTTTTCTTTTAATCAAAATTAGCTAACTCTTAACAAACAAATAGAGGTTGAGTTATCACAAGAATGAAGAACTCTAAACTTTTTAGTCCACTCCAAAATAGTCTAGTATGCTTGTGCCGAATATATCCTCCATTTAACTTGTTAAAATTTTTTGTGGATGTTCATTCAATGGTGTATTTTACTTCTTCGGAAGTTAAGATCCGATAAAAATAAGCAAACACGGGAGATTAGATGAACATTCATCTAGACTTTTTCTTTTTTTACAATAAGATTCGTTTTTTGAAGTTCAGAATTTGTGTTGTATTAAACATCTTTTAAATATTTTTGTATATGAAGGGGAAAAAAAATTTAAATAGTAGCCTTTTAATCTGTTAAAGAAAAAAGTGAATCATTTATTTAAATTTTTTAATTTTATTATATAGGTCGGGTCGGCCTACTAAACCCACAACACACATAGGGCTGAGCTTGGGCATTATTTTCAGAACTAGGTAAGTTATATTTTTAGCCTGATCCAATCAAGTTTGTATCTCAACTCGGCCCGGCATGGTTGGGTAGTCTGTTTTGTCAACTTTATCAAAGACATAATAAACTTAAAGGACTTAGGCGGGAATTAAGTTAAACTTAAAGGACTATAGGTGTATTTTTACTAATATACAAATAAATAAGAGAATGGAGCTATTATATCATAGTGTATATATTGAAAGGTATATGTATTACACTGAATATTGGAGTAATACTCACAAAATCTTCGGTTTTTCTATTATATTAACAGACCACATTTGGCATTCATAGAAAAACTTAAGTTTTATTATTTCAAAAAACCTAAAATTATATTTTTTCTGCGATGGCCGCTATTTCGGCTTGCAGAAATTGGAATAGCGGCCACTATTGTCCTCATAGCGAAACTAGCACAACATTGCGGTTTTCATAGCATATTCATCAAAATCCGCTATGCTATAGCGGCTCTATAGCTGCTATTTGATAACACTGCTTTAAACCAAATACATGATAAGGATTTACTGCATCGATTGGTCCATGTAGGCAACTCTGCCAAGTGAAAAAAAATGCCTGATTATTGTTCTAAATTCTTGTGAGTCTATTATATCAACAATAGAGCTACAAATCCCTCCTATTCATCCAACAATAAAATGTATACCCACAAACCTTCTGCAACAAACAACAATCTCCCTTTTGTGAAGTTCTAAAATGACTAAGAAAACTAATGCTGTAGGCTAAAGATTGAATAGAGCAACTATCAAGCCATGGCGCATTCTAATGTTAAGTACAAAGGACCAATTAAATTTGACCATAGAAGCAGTTTAGTTTCTCTGTTGATTTCCTTTGACTCACAGTTACAAATTGAAATTATAACACACACCAAAAGCACATGTGTGCACACAAACATTCACTCTTTGTGCACTTGCAAATTATAATGGCAACCATATTGAAATTTCAAAAGCATACACTTGCAAATTACCTCTTTGTACACATTCAGTGGAAGTGGCAATCAAAGATACGCAATCCAAGTTTCAGTAAATTTTAACTTCATCTTCTTAGCAATATTGATTGCAGAAAGTACCTATATGCATAACAATGAAGATGTAATAGATATCAAAAGTAAAGAAACAAATAACTACAGCTGAAATAAAGAATGATAAAATAACTGCACCAAATAACAAAATAATAAAGAATGATAAAATAACTGCACCAAATGACAAAATAACTACACCAAATAACAAAATAATAATTCATTGTTATAAATGCTTATGTTGAATAATTTGAGTTTATTGTTGGAACATTTTGATAGCTCTATGTGAATCGGAACCCAAAACAGCAACAGTAACCGCACGCACACACGGCAGTCAGAGAAAAGGAAAGGAATTCAGTTCCGGTAGTGGTAACATGTGCGTAGCAAACTTACTCCGTTTGATCTACAAATTTAGTATGTTATTCCTAACACTGAGTTTGTTATTTTAATATGTAGTCCGAGTAGTTTTACCTTATCCGAGAGTTACATTGGCATACCCACTTTAGTGGAAGGTTGTTATAAGATTGTTGTTGTTGATTGATGTTTCCTATTGTTATTAAGAAGACTCTGGTGTACCCATTAATTAATCATACATTTTAAATTATTTTTATATTAATGAATATAATATTTAAATGAGTATAATATAATAATTAGTCAAAGATTACCTAAATAGTGTTGGAGTGTTTCTTTCAAATCTTACCAATTTTGAACTACATGTTAAAGTACACGAATTTTGTATTGACTTTTTGCATGACGCTGACACGAATTTTATATTGACTTTTTGCATGCTTGACGCAGAGAACTCTGTTGTGTTAGGCATATACCTCGTTATGATTCACTCTGCTGCAGGCTCCTCCCCCGCCGCCTCTAATTCTAAGTTTCACAGTTTGATATTTAACCATCCAAATTATAGCGTTCCCACCCACCACATCCGAGATGTAGTTTTTACCGTAATGGTGGCGTTCGTCGGGGTGATCATTGTGGCTATGTTTCTGGTTTGGGCTGCAATCAAATTGTGCAAAGTGGACAAAGATTTTTATGGTTCTCCTCCACCATCACCACCAACGACGCCAACGTTGTCCTAGTCGGTGTCGAGCTCGTCGCGTACTCCTCCACCTCATATTCGCCAGATGGTGTATAAAGGTTTCATATTTCAGTTTTCGTGCCTTGCAGTATGTTATAGTTGTTGATGAAAGGTAGTGTAGTATATACTTTCATATTTCAGTTTTTGTGACTTGTTGAGGGAGGGTAATGTAGTATATAAGGACAGAACTGTCAACCAGACCACCAGGATATCCATCATCCTGTGGAGGTTCATCTATGTCCTCTGGATGGGCTTCGGGTTGGGCTTCTTCCTGTTGGGCCTATTGTGCTTTTTGCCGTTATAGTCGTTGTCGTTGGGCTCGTGTGGAAGTAGTTGGCCTAACACGATGACCCTTCTCATTAGAAGTACCCTAGTTAATTATAACACGACCCTCTTTATCAGTAAACATGGTATGCACCATATCTGCATAACGAAAATCATAATAAAAATCAAAACAACAAATCCTACGTGAACTGAGTTCACGTACATGAACCCATTTTCAAAAACCCTGAAACGTACGTGAACTGAGTTCATGTAGGGTATACGTGAACTCAGTTCACGTACGTAAACTCATTTTCCCTACATGAACTCAGTTCATGTACGTGAACTCATATGTCTTACGTGAACTCAGATCACATATACCATACGTGAACTCATTTCACGAACATGATTCGTGAACTGAGTTCACGTACATTTCTAGGTTTTTGAAAATGGTTTCACGTACCTCAACTGAGTTCACGTACGTTTATGGGTTTCTAGCAACGAAGGTTTTTATCAACATCAAAAATGGAAAATTGATTTTAGGGTTTCTGACCTTGCATTCGTAATCATAAACAGAAACAACAATAATAATGTACAAAACAACAACAACAACAACAAGGATCATGCTTACTTGATTGAACAATATGAAGATGTTGAAGAAACTCAGTAGTTGATGAAGTTGAAGATAATGAATATGTTGAAGATGATTGAAGAAAATGGATAGAGCTACAAATCCGCTATGCTATAGCGGCTCTATAGCTGCTATTTGATAACACTACTTTAAACCAAATACATCATAGGGATTTAGTGCATCGATTGGTCCATGTAGGCAACTCTGCCAAGTGAAAAAAAAAATGCCTGATTATTGTTCTAAATTCTTGTGAGTCTATTATATCAACAATAGAGCTACAAATCCCTCCTATTCATCCAACAATAAAATTTATACCCACAAATCCTCTACAACAAACAACAATCTCCCTTTTGTGAAGTTCTAAAATGACTAAGAAAACTAGTGTTGTAGGCTAAAGATTGAATAAAGCAGCTATCAAGCCATGGCGCATTCTAATGTTAAGTACAGAGGACCAATTAAATTTGACCATAGAAGCAGTTTAGTTTCTCTGTTGATTTCCTTTGACTAACAGTTACGAATTGAAATTATAACACACACCAAAAGCACATGTGTGAACACAAACATTCACTCTTTGTGCACTTGCAAATTATAATGGCAACCATATTGAAATTTCAAAAGCATACACTTGCAAATTACCTCTTTGTACACATCCAGTGGAAGTGGCAATCTAAGATACGCAATCCAAGCTTCAGTAAATTTTAACTTCATCTTCTTGGCAATATTGACTGCAGAAAGTACCTATATGCATAACAATGAAGATGTAATAGATATCAAAAGTGAAGATACAAATAACTACAACAGTTCTGAAATAAAGAATGATCGTGTACGCACTAATGAGAATTTAGCAGATCCTTTGACGAAAGGATTAGCTAGAGAGAAAGTCCTAAATACACCCAAAAGGATGATACTATTTCCTAAAGATCAATGAGTCACTCATTATGGAAACCGACCTAAAAGACTGGAGATCCCAAGAATTATGTTCAATGGGTAATAACAAGTCATAGTGATATGAGATGTACATGCTATTATATCTTAGAGAAGCATGATTCCTGAAGCGACGAAAGGATGAGGTAATAGAAACTCTTAATGAGATATATACTCTATGTGAAGTGGAGTACCTAACTACAAGAGTACTCTTGATAGACTCACCTACGTGAATATGGAAGTGGAACCGCTTCCTAGAGCTTTCACTATATTGGGATAGACGTGCAGGGCTATCAATGCACGAGCTTTTGAGAATACACCCTATGAAAAGGTTGTGTATGGGTTTGATGTTAGAGATAGAGTTCAAGACTATGAATCACTCTTGTTGAATCTGAATCTTACTTACTACGCAAAGGTTCAAGTCGGAATACACCTTTATTTATGCACAATTTTATAGAAGCGTTTGACGCTACTTCAGAAATATTTTTTTAAATTCAAGAGGATTTAGTAAATCTTGTGAAAAGGTTGCGTGTGGATTTGATGTCAGAGATAGATTTCAAACTACGAGTCACTCTTATTGAATTTAAACCTGACTTATTATGCAAAGGTTCAAGTTAAAAGACATGTTTGTTTATACATAATCTTATAGAAGCATTTGACGCTAATTCAGAAATATTTTATTTTAATTCAAGTGAGAGATTTTTGGAAATGATGTTGGAACTTAAACACTAAGTGTTGCAAATTAGAACTAGTGTTGTGTTAATTGAAAAAATGAAGAAGTCTCAAGGATATCACAAACTAGTAGTGTTTATAAGAAGGAGGTATGACTTTTGGGGGGTGCCCTAAAGGGTACTTAATTTTGTGAATGAAAGATAATGCACTCAAATTGACCATCGCACGTGTGCGCCGCTGCCAGCCCAACTCGGTTGGGCTGAGCTCAAGCAGTGTGGTTTATTATTTTTTAGAATTCAAAAAATTTAATATTTATTTTTTAATGCATGCATTTTTGTCTCCGAAATTTTTTTTGACACTTTTTTTGTGTACTCTGATTTCGCAGGTCTTTTTTGTGTGGACTGATTCATCTTTAAAGAACTAGTTAAAAACCGTTCTCTTGGAATTTGTTCAAATCAGAGGCAGAAAAATTCACAAAATATACTAAAACTCTGAAATAAATGAGTTTTTTCTCTTCTCCCTTTTCTGCTTCGTCCAAAATTTTCTTTGTCTCTTTACTTGAAAAATTTGTCCCTTCAGGTTTTCGAGTGGTCATAGTATCATATTACAAGTGATATTAACCGTTATATTTAGATAGTGTAATTCTAGAACAGTTTTCTACGGTGCAGTAGTAAAACCGGTATAGTGTAACTAAACATTTTTATCTTAGGGACATCGTGGTTGATAGTCTGTCCTGCACAGTTTTGGACAGTGACGTAAAAAGTGTTAAGAAGAGTGGCCTAGTTCACGATTCAACACTATAATATCTTTTGTGACTAAATTTTTTTTTCAAAACAGTTTTCCAAAACTAAAAAACAACAAACTTTTATTGCAATATACAACCTTTTTTATCCTAAAACTCTCTCAGGGCCATTCTATAAAAGTGTAAGTTTTGGTGCCACTTTACCCTTCGGAGAGAAATTTTGGAAAACTGCATGGCCGAGTTATGAGGGTGAACCATGTTCTAAAAACTCTAGATTTTGTATCCTTTATTTTTCTTTTAATCAAAATTAGCTAACTCTTAACAAATAAATAGAGGTTGAGTTATCACAAGGATGAAGAACTCTAAACTTTTTAGTCCACTCCAAAATAGTCTAGTATGCTTGTGCCGAATATATCCTCCATATAACTTGTTTAAATTTTTTGTGGATGTTCATCCAACCTCCAATATTTATCCATCCACCCACTAATCATTATCGGAAGCTAGGATTCAATGGTGTATTTTACTTCATCGGAAGTTAAGATCCGATAAAATAAGCAAACATGAAAGATTAGATGAACATCCATCTAGACTTTTTCTTTTTTTACAATAAGATTCCTTTTTTGAAGTTCTGAATTTGTGTTGTATTAAACATTTTTAAATATTTTTGTATATGAAGGGGAAAAAAAATTTAAATAGTAGCCTTTTAATCTGTTGAAGAAAAAAGTGAATCATTTATTGAAATTTTTTAATTTTATTATATAGGTCGGGTCGGCCTACTAAACCCACAACACACATAGGGCTGAGCTTGGGCATTATTTTCAGAACTAGGTAAGTTATATTTTTAGCCTGATCCAATCAAGTTTGTATCTCAACTCGGCCCGGCATGGTTGGGTAGTCTGTTTTGTCAACTTTATCAAAGACATAATATTGTTTACTCTTTGATGCTTTGTTATAAATCTATGAATGAAGAATAAATTCAGCTCTGAAATATATCTTTCTTATTGAAATCTAATTGAAGTTACACTTTTGTACCAATTCCATATGCACAAACTCTCTTATCACCTCTTTTGTACTTTAATCACTTAGTTATTGAAAATAGAAGGTAAACATTCACAAGAGGTGTAAAATCAAAAAGCCTTTTTTGATACCTAATAATTTAAATATTACTTTCTATAATGAATTATAAAAAAAGATTTTGATCGCATTTAATTATATAGTTCTAATAAAAAATGAAATCTATTCGACTAATGTTTGAAGGACAAAAAATGTCGCCATTTGCCTCACTAAGTACATTAAAGTAGCTATAGAAAAATATATTATTTTATCGACGTCTAGCAAATATATATTATAATCAAAAACAAAAAGAATAACATACTCTAAGTTTAGGGATAATATGTTGATAGAGTAGAAGTAGATTCTCCCACTTACGATAGATCCATTTTTAAGTATTGTATATTCATTGGAGAGAATTTTATGACCTAAAGTATTGAGATACATAATGTCAAACCCAAAAGTAGAATATCAAGTTGCCAATTAGTTTGTTGGTTAATTTTCCTATTAACTTAATTTGCCTATTCTAATTAGACTATATACAATTATTATTACTTGCAAATTTAAATCTAATATGACAATTTAAATGACAATTGTTTACAGAAAGAGAATATTAATGTAAGATTAATGTTGATAAGCTACATACTCAATTACAGCGCCACATCAAAATATCTCATGACAAAAATTTACAGATAGATTATTTTGATTCATATTTTACAACTTCATGGATATATTTGCCACTTCTCATAATTCAAAGACTAATTTAACTAACACTTGCAATTTCAAGAACCAATTTGCATATTTCCTTGTACAGGAGATGAACTCATGATTCTAATTAGTGATATTTAAACTACAATGTATCATATTAAAAAGAACATCCAAATTTTGTTCGTTCAAATTTTAAGTCCTAATATAGTTTATAATATAAGATTTATATATATCACAATCTTGCTACATATGAACGGATTTCATCGTCTTAAATGATGTAAAAATCAATAGAAAATTTAATATAAATAAATAGGACATAATATTTGTATTTCAAAACTTTCAAACAAACATTTTAATTTTAGTCGTGAACAAACATGAACCAAATTCAGGGACACTCAACTCGTTGTCTTTTAGCGGAACCCTGTTCCTGATCCAATAAATCTTTAGCAGCATTCTCGTTGTTGTCATTGATTGTTTCGGGAGTTTCTTCACATTTGAAAGTCCAACCAGCAAAATTATTCTCTGAAAAGAGAGAGGAGGGAGTTGTTTTGTAGAATGCTAGAGGAACCCCCTTCACCCTTCGAGATATCTGCAATGGTACAAGTTGTCACCAATGAAACACCATCAGTTTTCCATGTTATACTATCAGTTTTAAAATAACCATATAAAGGTGGGATGATGCGGCAAAGTAGAGATTTCTTATTGAATGTCGGTGTAAAATTGTTTTACACTGACAATGGATACTCTTTAATTCCATAAAATATTGCCAATTATATACAACAAACACATCTCAAGCTTTCTCTTATTATGCAAACAATGTATATAGGCATGTTCCTGAAAAGAAAACCAAATGGTAATTCACCTCCGCTCCAAATATTGTTGCATAAGACCCAGCACTAAAATCAGCAACTTTAACTTCACATGTTTTGGCTCTGACTGTCAAATCAGTCTCAAGAAGGGTCAAAGCAAACCTGAGAGCACAAGTAAAAGCATGTAGCGTTTAAGGTATTATGTCAAAATCCACAAACACGGATTAAATAAAACAGTGCAGAAAAGGAAAACAACGAGTATTGCGTCAAGGACAAAACACTTGCCGTTGGACAGGAGGACAGTAGTGGTGAACAGCAGAATCAATTTCCCAAAGAGAGCTTCCTGCTCCAAAGAAATCTTCATCAGCAAAACAAATATAGAACAAAAATAGGTGACTCTTAATAAACTAAGAGATCCAATATTATGAACTGTAGGATCCGAATAGAACAGCACATGTGAGCAGTGCATATATTTTTTGTTTACAATATTAATGCGTACATGTAAATTTATACAGGTCATCAATTTCAAATGCAGGCAACAGAAATTTTCTTGTCAACCAATTAGAATATTGTTAGAATATAGAAATAGGGATAAAAAGGAGTTTGTTAGTGGTTGTGTTCCTAGGTTGCTAGTAGTTGTATAGGTGTAACTGCTATTATTAGTTAGTTACCCTAGACCTAATCCTTATCCTAATGTATTGGAAGTCTTTAAATAGAGAGACTTTCACCCCGTTAGAAAGGATCTTTGGCAAAATTGGAAATTGAGTGGTTTATACCATTGTAGGAGTGTATCCGCTCTTGTGTATTATTTTCTTTCAATTAATAAAACTCGCGGACGAATAATGCCCTTTTGCTATTGAGTTCTATCAAGGAACCCAACACATATCATGATAATTAAACATTGACAAGGGAAGGGCCACATTTGCCTACATTGAGTTTAATGGCAAAATTATTGTTGACATTTTACTACAAGTTATGTCAAGCAGGCAAGCTAATTTGAAGGTATAATGATTCTGAATGTGTCAATCCTAATGTCATGCTTAATTGGTTTTTCTCTTGTTTAAGAAACATCAAACAAACAAGCAAGCATGAATGCATTCATGTATGGAAGTGTATCAAGAGCATGAAAAGGGATAAACTTGACCATACAACAATACATGTAAGATTAAATGGTCATGATCAGCTCCCCTTACCTCACACACCATATAGTACAAAAATTAATCAGATAAAAAAAGTGTTAGCAAATAGCTGCCATAGCAGCGTTATAGCATAGCAGAATTTGAACAAATCGTTATGGCTCTGCAATACACTATTGTGGCGCTATAGCACTATAACATAACGGAATTTGAACAAACTACTATTTTCCACGATCCACAATTGACAACACTGGATAACATTCTCCAGGTTTGGTTTAGGGAAAATAACAGAGTTCACATAGAATAGACAATAGATAACTTAAAAAGATACTCACTCATAGCGCCTGACTTCATTGGATCAGTTTCCTCGATGTTAAAATGGTCTACGCTTGATTTCTGGCAGGGCATACAAGTATTGGCATTATCCGAGTTAGCAGCAGTCACTTCATCTGTTCTATCTACCCCTTCAACAATGTCTTCCTGTTCATATATCAGAAATAATCTCTCCAGTTAAAACAGGGAAAGCAGTTATTTTACTACACTGCAATACATATCCTAACTATTTTTCCAAACCAACATATTTCGTAATTTAACACGAACACCCAACTTGAGAGGGGATAAAAAGGAGGTAAATAATGTCTAATTAGATTCAAATTGCAGTTCTTTAAATTCCATTAAAATGTTGGATGAAGCAGCGGTTGGCTAATTAAGAAGTCCCCAAGAAAAAAAACCCAGTCCTGATATTATGACTCCTAGATATGTAAGGGATCAGGAAGAAGCATATGATATGTTCTTTAATTTAACCTTTCTTTACCGTTCCAATATTTCTCTTATCATACTGATGTCAAATTGCCACCATGGCAGCACCTTGGGTTATGGTCCGCCTTAGGCTGCAATGCCAAATTTATATGGAGGATTTTAGGCTGGCCACCATGAATTGGGGATTCAACATTGATGAACCTTATCATAGTATCAGACCAGAGATTTATCCTTGAACCAGGAATCCAATCAATCTCCCGGTTCTACCAATTAAAAAATAATTGAGCGAATATGAATAAACAATGCCAATAATTCACTCTACAGCTGCATCATAAAATTGCAGATAGCAGCATCATATCCTGCACGATTGCCCATTTTCTTGTCAGTTTAGTCTGACACAAACAGATAAACAAGTATGCAGCTATTTCAACTGTCTAGTCTAAGTACGTGTACAAACAAACTTTGTTGAGCAGAAGCATAAGGAAAAGTATATAGAGGAGTAATTTATCAATGCAGGATTTCAGAAGGCAAAATTTGGCATTCACCAACACTATTCATGGTTAAGCTACAACGCTGTTCACAAGCCTCACATAGCCAATCTAATAAGTAATACCACAGCTAAACAACACTGTTTTTAAACCCGGATTTATTATTGTAACAAGCACTGGTTTGTGGTTTATTGGTCTAAACATAGCCAAATTGATGACAATTTAATTTTATATTTAGAAAAAAAAAAATGATTGTGGAAAAGAAACAAACAAGGAAAGCAAAAATGAAGGTCAAAGCCTGATACACCTTTAGGTATCTGAAAGAGGTCAAAGATAAAGTTGAGGGATTCAAAGTGGTAAAATATATGAAATAATAATTTAACATATAATATGTATTCGCAATAGAGTATAAACAAAAAAAGTTACATATTTAAGTTCAACAATATATATATATAAGTACTTTCAGGTCATAAATTTATCAACATACTTTTGTAAATATTGAATGTTTTAATTTACAATAAAAACAGAATTCATTTGTATCGAAGTATATAATAAATAAAACATGTACATATACAATCAAAAGTGCATATGGAATAGGGGTCAAATGCTTCCGCTCATGTGAGAAGCAAAGTTCAAAAACATGCAAAGGAGAAAAGAATATGGCTAATATGGCTTTTCCATATTAAAACTGATTAAACTTGTATGACAAATCAGACTGATCCTAAACGGTTCCCACCAACTTACACCCGGCTCAGCAATCTAACAGCTAGTTTACTGAATCCCTGGTTTTCTGACTTGAGTGAACCGGCTATATAGGTCTGGTTTATGATTTAATCAGTTGGTCCAGTTTCAAAACAGTTGTTATTCATTCTTTAAACAGCAATAATACTAAATAAGATGAATAGAAACATATGTCCTGAACACAAGACTTATATCATCATTTTATAAATGAAATAGCTTAAAGTTGAACCAACAGATTATGATTTCAAGATCCCCCTTTGTTTCCCTCTACCTCATATATTTTCAAGTGATCCTCAATAACATCTCCAATACAAAAGAAGCAATACAGAAAACAAAAGTTACTAATGAATAGGCAAAACAAAAGATAGAGGACACGAGACTATCATTACCCGGTGCACCAAACAGTTGATTGAAGAATGTCTACGCAAAATATTGTGAACCAGAGCCGTAATAACCAATGCACCTGAAGGTGGAACTGAAAGCAACAACCTACTCAATTTCTTTGCAAAGGGGGCAGCCAGGTAAGCTGGAACGCGGTCGGAGTTTAGGCAAGAATCAAGAAGCTGCAAATAATAAATAGCATTTTGTCAGAAAACAGCACACCCAAAGTGAATATCTTTCATCATCAGTCAATCACATTCAATACTTTGGTTTTCCCATAAGACATGTCGGGAAAAATTATTTTCCTCTATCAAGTTAATATATTTGTTTTTTTGCATATTTGTGATGCTAGCCTAATGCACTATTTTTTTGGGATTTCCTTGTCCAATTAGCATAGAGGGGTAAAAAAATGCAGCACAATATTAGTTTGAGTATTTTAATTTTGAAATTGGGGTTTTCAAATTGGAATTATTTGCTTAATATGGATTCTAATCTGTATTACATTATCTTAGTCCCATATAGAATAAGATTATCTTATTATGATATTTGGTTATTTTCGGACTATTTAACATAATTATATAATATTGATATTTACTTCCTTTTCATGAGCCATCAGAAACACTAGATAAAGTATTCTAGGTTTATTGTTCTGCAAGAAAGAGATTAGAGGTTGTAACGTTGTGTCCTTTAAAGTTTTTTGTCAGCTTTCTGTATTTTGCTCTTTCTGTATTGAAATCAAGGATACCTCAGTCTCATGCCATATAGATCTATTTGAGAACTTCTTTTCTTTTTTACCCCCTCACCAACAAAAAAAGAATGATACCTTCACTTATCTGATAAAGTTATTTGCCAGCATCAATTTTCAAAATTTCACTCTAATCACACTACACTTATTGCAGAGTGAACATGAAAATACAACAGCATAATTTACAGCAGATTTATCCTTGATGGGGTATAATAGGACCTGATCCTCAATGCAAAAAAATAAATTATGTAGTATGTTTTGTTATCCCAGTTTTAAGCTCAGATGGTATACTAAATGTTCCTTTTCCGTAATTGGATGCATTATTTCTATGTACAGAAGTGTATGGGATAGAATACGTTAGTTATGTAAGTAACTTCAACCACATTTATGGGATAGAAGTTGGTTTTTTATCACCTTTAGTTTAAGGATTGCCATGTTCAGTCGAAGGAGTTCTAGATGTTTAAATTTTACTGTAGTCATATTCTTGTTGAAACTTCCTCTATAAATTTGGCACTCCAACATACTTAAATCATTATTAACCAAATTGACATATTTAAGTTACATTTAAAATATAATTATTTAATAAGTCAGTACCATATCTTCGTACAACTGAATTCAAAGCATCATTTTTGCTTGATATTCCTCTTTGATTACTTTAACATGTAGCAAAGTAATTTTATAAGATTTACCTGGAAAAACCTTGCACGATGTTTTGCCATGAAGATAGATGGAACTAATAGTTCATATAGTTTTTCATAGAAATTAGGGTACTCCACTCCATACTTGGTCATTAGGACAAAAAGGCTGCTAAGTGCCATCACACTGACTACACCACCAACATCATATGACTTTGACAAGAAATCACTGCACAAAAAAAGCAACGCGTCAGATTCAACATCTAGTTACCATAACAAAACGCCAATTTCTGTAGCACAGATGCTTACCATAACATTTTTGGATTAGACAGATGAGGAATGACTGCTTCGTGAAGGTTAACAAGAACCTAGTAAAAAAGAACCATATAGCTCACAAAATCAAAAGGAAAAATAACTTGCATTAAAGTATAACAATGTAGTTCAATTCACATAAAAAAAGGTGTAAAGACAAGAATGGGAAATTAACAATCACCACTATAACAAACAGAACTCAACTTACATCATACATGCATAAAATGAATATAGTCAAAGGATAATATTGATTAGAAACCTTTGTAAAAATAATCAAACAATACATAAAATGAATATAGTCAAAGCATAAGATTGATTAGAAGCCTTTGCAAATAAATAAAATAATAATATTGATTAGATATAGGAGATTGACTATAAAGCAACATACCTGCTATAAAATTGATGAAAATATATACGAGACATCAAGAAGAACAACATATGGTTCTTATTGAATCAGAAGAAACGTATAATAGAGTATATAGAGAGGTTTTGTTTAAGGCTTTTTAGAGATGAAAATAGTTTGGGTAACTTACATTCTAGTAGGTAAAGATATGTGTGAGGAGATCATGACTGGTCACTGGTGTTAAAACACAAGGTGAATATAGAAGATTTTCTGGTAACTGTAGTTGTGCAACAAGGGTTAACTTTGAACCCTTATCTTCTAAATTCATTTCTACACGTCCTAACTACACATATATAAAAATGGTACCACTGCATTCTTTTCGTAAATAACGTAGTAATAAATGAAAAGTTTAAGATATGACAACAAGCCTTAGATTTAAGAAACATATTTTTTGGCCAAGTATGAAAGACAAATTTACCAAGAGACACGCAAATCCCTGCTTTAAAAGTGAAAATTGGACATATGATAGCTCAAGTCTTGTGGTTAGTACTTAGTACCTTAAACCGTCATACAAAATTGAAGGAAGAGGGAGGTGTCAACCATGAAATCAATGTAGGATAGATAAAATGGAAAAATGTTTCAAGTGTGATATATAAAGAAAATATACCACTCAAGCTTACAAAAAATAATTTATAACTATAATACAAATAATATTGCATTGAACTAAATTTTGAGTGGTAAATATCCATTACGAAATCAACTTAGCCTTGTAGAAATGAGAATCTTAAGTTGGATTAGTGAGTCACACTACACAATATAGGATTTGATAAATGTTTTCTAAATGATTAGTATGAGGGATATATTGTTGCAGCATTTGGTAGAGTTTCTAATTATCAAAAGCTTTCAGTTGAACTAACTGTTGTTGAAATTGAGATAAAGAATTACCGGTGCAAACAGAATGTAACTTAAAGGATTAAATCGGGATAAAATAAACTTAAAAGACTTAAGCGGGAATTGAGTTAAACTTAAAGGACTATAGGTGTATTTTTACCTATATATAAAAAAAAAGGCATGTTGCATACAAATAAATAAGAGAATGGAGCTATTATATCATAGTGTATATATTGAAAGGTATATGTATTACTATTACACTGAATATTGGAGTAATACTCACAAAATCTTCGGTTTTTCTATTATATTAACAGGCCACATTTGGCATTCATAGAAAAACTTAAGTTTTATTATTTCAAAAAACCTAAAATTCTATTTTTTCGGCGATGGCCGGTATTTTGGCTAGCAGAAATTGGAATAGCGGCCACTATTGTCCTAATAGCGAAACTAGAACAGCATTGCGGTTTTCATAGCAAATTCATCAAAATCCACTATGCTATAGCGGCTCTATAGCTGCTATTTGATAACACTGCTTTAAACCAAATACATGATAGGGATTTACTGCATCGATTGATCCATGTAGGCAACTCTGCCAAGTGAAAAAAAATGCCTGATTATTGTTCTAAATTCTTGTGAGTCTATTATATCAACAATAGAGCCACAAATCCCTCCTATTCATCCAACAATAAAATGTATACCCACAAATCCTCTACAACAAACAACAATCTCCCTTTTGTGAAGTTCTAAAATGACTAAGAAAACTAATGCTGTAGGCTAAAGATTGAATAGAGCGGCTATCAAGCCATGGCGCATTCTAATGTTAAGTATAGAGGACCAATTAAATTTGACCATAGAAGCAGTTTAGTTTCTCTGTTGATTTCCTTTGACTCACAGTTACAAATTGAAATTATAACACACACCAAAAGCACATGTGTGAACACAAACATTCACTCTTTGTGCACTTGCAAATTATAATGGCAACCATATTAAAATTTCAAAAGCATACACTTGCAAATTACCTCTTTGTACACATCCAGTGGAAGTGGCAATCTAAGATATGCAATCCAAGCTTCAGTAAATTTTAACTTCATCTTCTTGGCAATATTGACCGCAGAAAGTACCTATATGCATAACAATGAAGATGTAATAGATATCAAAAGTGAAGATACAAATAACTACAGCAATTCTGAAATAAAGAGATTATTCTATTATAATGATAATGATAGATTCATTAAAAAAGAAATTACAATTTATCCAAGGATAAAAGATCCTCGTTAATGAAAAAATTTGGGAGCAACATTGAACTAGCAATGAGTATGGAATAATACTTACATTTTTGTTATGCTTCTTGGACTTAAGCTGCTTATCATCGGCATTCACATCTCCAGAAAGTGTCTTTTGATCGCTTTCTATGGAAAAATAACCAAATTATAAAATATAAATGTATACTTCAATTTTTACTTACTACGACAATGACAACCAAGTCTACTCCCACAAAACAAAGTGGAATCCTCTGTAGTGTATATGGATCAATCAAGCCATAAAGCTCTGTCATTTATTGGGTCCTAAGATACTTTTTTACTTCATCTAAAAAATTGTATTTTACACAAATTCCTCAAGGAAAAATAAGAGAAGTAGCGCTAAATAGTGCATTACATGTATAAAAATATAGGCCTCAAAAGGATCAAGCAAAGATCTTCATTACGAAATAAAATTTTATAAAAAATAAAATCTAAAAGTGATAAGCATGCAGTCACCTGATACACTCCACATTTCGAAATCAGATGTATCATCTGATCTTTCAAGAGCGGGAACATGTGATAGGGTGTAGTACATGTTGTGGATGACACACTCAACACTGCAAAAGATACATTTTTCAAGTTATCAATCAAACTAAATAAATTCATTTTCAAGTAAATTTTACATCTCCTAGTTTAAAATATAAAAACTAGGACCAAGTTTGCCTAGCATAAAAAGTTGAGTTGCTTTCATGCCTTATACACTTAAGTTGCAAAAGTGCTTATGTAGCATATTGTATGACATTGACATGGCATGTCATTTTTCCATGTAAAACATGAGACACAAATCATTTCAGATCAAAGAACATAATCTTATAATACTGCTGATAGTCGACAAGCTATGGTGATCTACATTTCTTAATAAAAGGAGGACATGGGGGAGAATAGAAGTAACCAGTGGCTATAGGTCTTACTAACTTTGAGCTCAATTGACTTTCATTGGCGCCGTCTGCACTTGCAGTTTTATCATCTAATAACAAGAAAGTGAATTATCCAACAAGAATACCCAAATATTTGGAAATTGAAAAGGCTGGCTAAGAAAGAAAATCACCTGAAACATCTTTTCCTTCCAAATTTTTAGTGAGCTTTTCTAGGCTTATTAGAGTAAAATAACTGCACCAAATAACAAAATAATAATTCAGTAAAAAAGATAAAGCCCATAGATGAGATGAGTCATGTACTCAACACACACACACACAAACACAAACACAAACACAAACACAACTAAAATAGAGAAATCAAATCAGTGAATTGTATATATACTATAAATAAATTGTGGCCGCCCTTTTATTCATTCAAAATTTAAATTTAAAATGTAAATAATTGCTGAGAGTTCATATTCATATACATAACAAACAAAAATAATGAATAGCTCGCATAGAAAAACCCCCTGAAAGCATAATAATCATACCGGACATCAATATACTTGAAATACTTCGATATTAATAAATCCACCAAAAATGCAGCAGGACTAGTAGAGTGAATCTAACAAAGCCAATCAAAAACCAAACAAATTAGATTAAAAAAACATTAATTATTCAAACTATGTCACAAAAATAAATAAAAAAGTAGCATTAAAATCAGAATAAATAACTTACAATACCACGAATAATCCTATTATACAAAGAAAAGTGAAAGCTTCCTCCATTAGAAACCTTAACAAACTCCATCAAAGTATCCAAAACAAGCTCCTTAAGAGTCTCATCAGATTCATCCGAAACAAGAACATCGATAAGAGACTTAAGAAACTCATCGAATTTGGAACGTAGCCAAGTGAAATAAATGAACTCGGATTCGTCGCCGTCGAAATCGGAGACAGTGGCGGAGGAAGAAGGTAGTTTAGGGAGAAGAGGGAGGAAGAAGGAGTGAAGAGAGAGAAGCGATTCGAGGACATGGTGAGGTGGAGAAGAAGGTGAAACGAAAGTGAGAAGAAGAGGGAGGTTGTTTATATGTGATGCTGATGAGAGTAATTCGGAGCCTAGGGTTTTGAGTTCTGCGACGCCGTATTGTTTTGTTTTCGTCTTCTTCTTCTTGTTCTTCATTGGAGGCTCCATAGTTCAGTTCTTAGTTCTTAATTCTTACGGTTCGATGCAGTAACGCAGAAAAGTTTCGTCAGGGTTTAAGAATTTGGAGGTATGGTTTGGGTTGGGTTTTTCTTTTTGAGTAGGAAAAATGGTAGTTTTTGGGCCTGTTTTGGGCCAAGTTCTTTTATAAGCCCAGTTTACTGTTTCTGGAAAATTGGTTTTTGTACCCCTTTATTTTCATTCAGTAAATAATAAAAAAAAGAAATACCTTAAAATCTCACCCATTAACTAAATTTCCGATACGTAATTATTTTTTTCAAAAAATTCGATACATAATTTATAACTACCGGAAATTTCCCAATAAATTTCTAGTAAGTTATTTATACCCCGCAAATTTCAAAATTTTGAAATTTCCGGTAGTTACTTTTTGTTGACAGGAAATTTCAAAAATCCAATTTGTATTTTTTTTTTAATTTAATTTAATGTATTTTTCTTGGACGCACCCTCCTATTTTTCTATTAAATGTATTTTGATTTTTTAAAAATATATTATTATTTTGTAAATTAAATTAACAATATTTTATTTTTGTTATTATTATTTATTAGACCGGAATAAAAATAGGAGGAAGTTGTTAACAAAATAAAATTGTGTTGCTATTTTATCTGCAAAATATTAGGAATACGTTATTTGTTTTGGCATAGTCAACTGTTATAAGTTTGATGTATTTTATTTGATTTTATTATTATTATAATTATTAATTTTTATTTATTATATTTATCTGCAAAATAGGAGATAGTTGTTAAAATAATTAAAATTTATGTACAAAATAGGAGAGAGTTGTTAAAATAATATAACACGTTGGTTGTTTAGGCACATTTATTCAACCGCATCTTGTTTCTTCAATTTAATTTAATGTATTTTTATTTTATTTTATTAATATAATTTTCTTTTTATTATTATTAATATTAATAATATTATTAAAATTTATAATATAATTTAATCATTTTAATTTAATAATTTTAATTATATTCATTTTTAATTATAATTATAATTATTAATTATAATAATAGTAATTAAAATATAAAATTAATTTATAATTTATTAATGTATTTTATTTTAATTTATTGTTAGTACTTTTATTTTTTAAATAATTTAATTAATTTTAATACCGAAATTTTGAAATTTCCTGTAGTTATGAGTCAATACCAGAAATTTCATTTTTGAAATTTTCGGGAGTTGTATCCAGAAATTTGAAATTTCCAGTATTGAAAACAAATTACCGGATTTTTCAAATTTCCGGATACAACTTCCGGAAATTTTGATTTTTCAATGAATTTGAAATTTTCGGAAAAAACCATAAAAATCCAAACTCACTTTTTCCGGAGATTTCAGAATGAAGAGGGTATGAGGAAGGTGATCGGGTTTTACTAAATTTTGAGGGTTATTTAAGTAATTTCACTCAAAAAATTTTAAAATGGAGGTAAAACACAAATTAGGGGTACAAAAACTAATTTTCCTAGTTTCTGTTGTAGTAAAGTGACGAGTTACAATTTACCCTATTCTTATATGAGAAGGTTGCTTTATGCGCCTCCGTGTTTATGGTACACACCTCGGTCTCAAAAAATTGGTACTTTAATGTGTTTTTTTACCCAACGATAATTGAATGATTGAAATCGTAGGACTTTTTTAAAAAAATACCTTAAGTATAGAAAAAGAATTTAAATATGATTTTGATGAAGAACTATTTTAGTTTTAGTCACTAAAAAAAAATTGATTTATGTACTTGCAATTTCAAAAAAAAAAATTGATTTATGTACTTGCAATTTCAAAAAAAAAAATTAAAAGTCCTTTATGAATTTTTTTAAAATCAGAAATAAATTAATTTAAAGAAGTTTAATTAATTAATTTTACACAGTTAAATCTCCATTCCTTCTACTCCATCTTCCTCCATTCTTTAACCTACAAACCATAAAGTGCTCAACCTCATCTTCTAAAAGATGGAGAGCAACAAATATGATAGAATAACACCATCATCATTGTTGTTTATATTCTTTGTTTATCCATCTTCTTCATGCTGGTTTTTATTATTAAATAACAATAAAAAAATAAATATCAACAACTTTACAAACCCAAATAAGATTGAAGTTCAAATAGTTGAGAATAGGAGAAAAAGAATAAGTTATGGTGCCCTGAAGTTAAAATGTAAAAAGCAAAACTTTTTTTTTCTTTATAAGAATAAGACTCAAAGGATGAGGAAGATTTTTTTATTGTGATTTTGTTCTAATTTATTAGAGATGTATATTTTTAAAAGAGAAATAAATAAAATGATGAAATAGGAACGGAAAAAGTTTGATAGCAAGTGAATTCCTTTGAAAAAACGAGACAGTGAACGTGACATAGCCCAATCCGAGGGTAATATCATTAAAGCAATCACTTTAGTACTCCAAATTAAATAAAAATTTTACTTTATCACGTTAAAAAAAATTAATAAAAGCCTTAATAAAAGATTTACTTAATAAAAGACTTTAAATTTTAATATTTTTAAAATTAAAACATATAAATATTTTCTAAATTTAATATTGTCTCACCAGTATTAAAACAATTGAAAGAAATATCACATCACATCAACTATATTAATTTAGTGATGTCATGTTGAAAATTTCACTCTAAACCTCATATTAAAATTAGCTTTAGGCCTACACATGTGTTTGGCCGGCTATGTAACGTGATTTTATCAAATTATTACATTACCAACCAAAAACTTTTGTGATAAAATATTTTGTTATGGAAAATATGTAGAATAAATTACATTCATTGCACTTCTTTAAGTCTAATTCAATTCGATATTATTAAGTTGAACGTCTCTATTGAATCCGATATCTTATAGTATTTAATTACATTTTAATCTGAATAGAGAGAATTAGTTATACATACAATGAGGCTTAGCCAACTTTCCTCTTTAATTGCTCACTCTCTTAAACTTATAAACACAACAAAAGATACAAATATCACCATTCTAATAATAAATAATTAATCCTATATTCTAAATTATTTTTATATGAATGAGTATAATATTTAAATGATTTTTTTTCTTCAATTAAGTCAGCATTTAATGTCATATTTCGAAATATAATAATAATAATAATAATAATAATAATAATTATTATTATTATTATTATAATAGTAATAATAATAGTTAATATTACTACTATATATTGAATCCACAAGATTGTTCAAGAAAAGTAATATTTTTAATATTTTATAAAAATAATATTAAAAATAATAAAATATGTTAAATAACTTTAATATAAATATTAAAATAATAATATATTGACGAATAAATTTTGAAAATATAAATAAATTTTTGTGT
>JBBPBQ010000004.1:43712322-43728988 GCA_037974755.1 Cicer yamashitae
ATTTAAATTATTAATATTATAAACTATAATGAATAAAATAATTATCTATGACAATATTTAAAATATTTCTTTAGTTTTTAATGAGATACTCCCCTACTCTCGTATATGGAAAGAAACTTATTTCACATATTTTAATATTAATATTTTATTTATATAATTTTTTTAAAGTAATAAAAAAGGATAATTACATTATCTAAATTAATTCCATGAGAACTTGTTGTATGTGATCTGAATAAAAGAGTTATTAAAAAATAAAATATAAATTAATTAAAATATATTTTATAAAAAACAGCATCAAATGTTTAAATTAAGTTTTTTTTTTATATTTCTTATCGCTAAATATAATTTTGTGTTGCTTATTTTTTAAATAGAAGGAGTAATTTATATTATTTTGACAAAAAGTTTATACCATGTTTAGAGTTATGATTATATTCAAAATATCTAACAATAGAAAAAAGTAATACTATTGTACCAAAACAGAAAGAAAAAAATACTATATATAAATATAAAAAGTAGCACCAATTTAATAGGAGTATCAGTTTGGCACAATTTGAAAAAGTCACGTTTGTGTGTGATTGGCTATTTGACCCGTTATATTCGTCAAAAAGATAGACAATTTGTTGCTCATCTCCAGCAAAATGTCACATGTGTATTTTTTGCAATTTAATCTGTAGACAAAACATGAGTTAAATTTATTTAATTGTCTCTTTTAAATATCAAAAACTCAATTACTTGTATTAAATTTTTTAAATTAAATAAATAATATATTAAATAATCACATTAAATAATTTAAAACTAATTAATTTTTTTATTATAATAATAACTCAGATTTGAAAGAAAATAAAATGTTTTTAATAACTACTTGAGAAAAGTATATAACATAAAAGATTAAGCAAACTCCGTGAACAATCACATATAAAAATATGATTTTGATTTTACCTCTATCAAGAACACACAAGAAACGCCGATTAATGGCGAAGAAAAAAAGCACGTCAGAGAAAGCAGTGTTGTACAAAAGCAAAAGTTGGAGCATTGATGAGTTGAAAAGTAAGAAGAATAACAACACTAATAAGATTTTGATATCGATCAATATTGTGGGTAGTTCGGGGCCATTATTAATTGTTGTGAATGAAAATGATCTTGTTTGTGATGTTATTTCAAAAGCTCTTAAATCTTATGCACGTCAAGGGAGACTACCTCTTTTGGGATCTCATGCCACTGATTTTGCTATTTATTGCTCACATCATGTGTCTGATGGTAAGATTTCTTAAAGATTTTTTTGTTTGGTTTTGTTTTAATTCTATAGTTGTTAAATGTAGTAGTATAATAATTTGGATTTTAGATGAAAATAAATAAAATTTGAGTAATGATTGTGTTAATGGAAATCGAATTTGATACTTTCAATCGATCCGATCTTAAAATAATTTTATTAACTATCAATTTTAAATTTTGATATGTTGTTACTTAGATCTTGAAATTTTATTTTGAATAAATTTATTATTGAAATTAGCTAAATTATAAAACTATTTTGAAATTGAACTTTCTCAATCAAGTGAATTTTTTTTTTTGTCAATGATATTAATGCATGTTTGGTATTAGAGTTGTCAGAATTAAGGTAAGTTACCATAATTTTTAATAGCTATAAATTGTAGTTTTTGCAAAATTACAGTAGTTCATCGTAATTCTGACAACTCTACCAAAATATCAAATATAGGATTAATTATTTTATGTCGAAGTATTTAGTTTTTTAAATTGGTTATTCATTTTTGAAAAAAAAAAATTGTTATCAGTTTGTCTAATTTTTTTAAATTTCTTTTGAATTTTCATCTCACTTTTTATGTTTAAAGTGGTTTTTGTCCTACTTATTGAAGTTATTAATCAATTCATGCTAGATTGTACAATTTTCATTAAGTGTTTTCTTTTTGTTGTCCTTTCTTATGTTTGCATTTTTTTAAACACCCATATTTATTAATTAGAGCTCAAATCAAATTTAGAGCAAATTCAATTAGATGATTTTCTTATGGCAAAAGTAATCGCATAAGTGTTGAAAAAAATGATATTTTTATAAATGTTATGTTTTTTACTTTTGTATAAGTTAACTTATTCTCATAAATTGTTTTGAATTTAAATTTATTGTAAGTAATTTCATTGTTGTCGTTATATCTGAACCGTCTAAATTTTAAATTTTAATTATTTCAAAATCTAAAATCTGGATTTGAAATATAGACCATTTAACTTTGAGTAATCGGTTCAAATGTGTTTGGCTATACTATAGTCAAAGTCTTTTGATTGCAGGCTAATCTCGGTCTCACTTAATTAACTTAAGTTGAGTTTACTATCATATAATTGTACCAACATAACTTTTTTTAAAACGGAATAATTTGAGTTTATTGTTTGAAACATTTTAACAGCTCTACGTGGATCGGAACCCATAGGATCTTTTGGGTCAAGGAAATTTGTGCTATGTGAAAAACAAGCATCTCCAAAGACAGAAGAAAGACCAAAGATGATAGCTCAAAAGGAAATTAGTAAGTGGAAATCATTTAGTTTCAAAAAAGTCCGTTGTGCGCTTAGTTGTGCTATTGGTGGCAAAGATTAGTAGGTGGAAATCATTTATCTACTTCATGTAGATCTTCTTATTTTTATTTAAAGTACACAATACAATAGAATTTTGTTTTTTTTTTTTTTGTTTTTTTAATATCATAGATATAATATTTTTTATATCAATTTGAATTGCATTTCTTAATATTATTATTAATGAATTTGATTTAAAAATAATAATTTAGAATTGTTAAGTAAATTATGAGAATTTCAAAATTCTGTGTCATTACTGTTACTATTACCAATAAAAATATCTATAAAAAAGGATGGATCTCCTTTAGCATTTTATTTTAGTTTGTGTTAAAACATGTCTACACATTAACAATTAACAATATGATATTATTCAATAATATTATCTCTTGACTACAATAGTACAACGTTATATTGAAGATAAGGTTTTTGTTTTTGTTTTTGTAGAACATTCTATTGTGAAACTTTTTCTTTGCGTTTCTTAATTTGAAAGCGTTTATTTTTTTCTCTCAATTTATATGAAATTTAAGAAGTTGTGCAATCACTACGGAAAATGAAAAAGCAAAAGTTTTTTCTAGTTCTGAATTGGTTTTAACTATTAAATGGTTCACAAAATTCAGTTTTGATTTTGAACTGATTCGATAAAAGTCATTGCATCCATAAATCTTGTAATTGGTCTCAAAATTAATATGTATTTAGGAAATTAAATTTAATATGGCACCCAAGTGTGGATATGGGATTTTGGAGAGAAGAGAAGGAGATGACTTAATTTTCTTTTTAAAATTAAGCAAACTATAAAATATTTTTAAGAATAAATGAAGTGCGATTGAAATGTTATATAGTAATATATCTTTTCATTCTTTTAATTTTTATAAAAATATCAAATATATATTAAAATATTGACTTAATCTTCCAAAACATTTCAAAATGAACTTTTCTCATATACCGTTGATGATTAGTCTCTTTAGTCTAATGCTATTGATGATCAATTGAAGACATCTTTAAACCATAAGTGACGAGACATAAGTTAATGTGGCATAACTTTTCTTCACAAACCATGCTATTTTGTTGCTCATTTTTTCTTATTTTCTTTTCAATATTAATTTTATCATCGCTTCTTTTTCTATTTTTAATTTATCATAATATAATAATGAAGACCAATACACCATTTGAGGGTATAGATTACCATAAAAAATTCCATTTATGCATGCATCCACCCAATTGTTCCATTTATATTCTAAATAAACTTCACAAAAGAAAAATCATAAAAATATAAAACAATTACGCAAAAGTACAAATAAAGTGTGTATATAACAAAAGCTCTCAACTAAGGAGGAATGTACAACAAGAAATCTAACACATCACCCCTCTATTCCAACAATTTTAATTTCAATTTTCTAATTATTTTGTTGTGTAATGAATTGTATGTAATTTGACATTGGGCCTATTATGTTTTTGGTATTAGGCCCATTTAGTTTAGTATTGGTTACACCCATTATAACTTTTTGGACGCAAAGGCCCATTATAACTTAGTGCTGGCTATTGCTAGTTTTCTCAATGGTTCATCTTTTATTGCTAGATATCCTAGTGCAATTCATTTTTCTCAAAATTTTTATTTTTACAAAGTTATTTTTCTTCCTCAATTTCAATTGAGAGACTAATATCAGTTTCTCAATTGACAAAACATTAAAATTGTCAATTATTATTTTTAAGTAGTTCTTGTATTATTCATAATTTGCATACCTAAAGGATAATTGAGCATGTTGAGCCTCATCATAATCAGGTTCAGGGGTGTCAATTTCATCCATTATACCATCATCCACCCAATCCATCCACTCATTAATCCATCAAATTCATCCACAAAACTACAAATTAGTTAATGGATTGGATTCTATCCATCCATGCAACCATTTTTTAAATTCCACTAGATAACATATTTTTTTGAATTAAATCTAATAGACTACATTTATTTATTATAAAATGGATATCTTTAATAATTATTATTTATTTTGTTTTAAAAAATGTTACATAAAACAATAGAGAAAAAATATTTTTCATTATAAAAAATGAAACAACAATTAGTTGTTAATAATTTTTTCAAAATTTGAAAAAAAGTTAAAACATTTCAATAAATAATTGTAGATTAATTTACTATTAATAAAAAGTTTAAAAGAGTTAAAAAATATCATCATACGACAAATATGACAAATATGACGCTTGTCAATGAATTTATAATTCGTGCTTTATTATATTATATAGAATTTTACGAAATTAGAAAAAATAAAAATAAAATAACAAAACAATTAAATAAATAATTATAGATTGGTTACTACAAATAGAAAATTTTAAAAAGTTAAACATTCTCAATGTGTGTTTAGGAACATATCAAAACAGCATGAACGTGGGTTAAACCCTCTCACAGACACGGTTTGAAAGCAAATTGATTTCACAAAATGATTTTCATCTTTATATTTTCTCTCAGACCCATTTGTATCCAAATTGATTTCTTTGTACTTCTTACCCATTTGCATCCGTATGATTCCACAAAGTCAAAAGATAAAATAAACTTAAAAGAAGAAGGTTTGTTTTCCATATAAAAAGCAAAATGGTTATAATTATAATTTATAAATAATCAAATATAATAACTCGTCACACATGGTTTGCATTTATAATTTTTTTAATATATTTGTTAGTTTAAAAAATAAAGTAAAATAATCAGAAAAATAAACATAATATAATTTGAAGTTATGTCTCATTTGGTAATTATTTACTCAAAAACAATTCTAATACAATTAATTAATGAATTTATTTTTGCTTCGAACATATCCAAACAAAATTCACAAAATTGATTTTTTTAAAATTAATTGTCATTACCACCAAATCAAATACACGTTAAAAAAGTAATTTTGTAGATATAATTTGGCAATTTTATAGCTATTCAAAATATGTATATACAAATTTGAATGATCACAAAAGCAATTGAAATAAGATCGATTGTTTTTTAACGCAAATATAATAATGGTGCCTCCAATATCTTCAACTCATATATAATGATTGTCATGTGAATAAGTTCATCCCTAATTAACCAAACCATTTGAACAAACATTCATCAATTCAGATCTATAATGTTTCGCACTCTTGCTCCGCAGCAGCAACCTAATTTAAAATTTGAAGATAATTACAAAGTTTAATGTGAAATCTTCAAGTGACCATTCCAATTTATCGCTGAATTAATGGGGTTATTTTGATAATTTGCAATTATATTAACTACTACATTTATAATTTGTACTAATTTTCACTACAATCGCTACAGTATCACAAATTGAAAATTTAACAACCATAGCAAGAAAGATATTATATTATACACATATGACAAATGTACTACATCTAAATCCCTTTTGAAGCCTTATTTGGTTTATAAGGCTGATTAGAGGCAATAAAAGGGATGAATTTGATAATACGAAGTAATCAACATTGAATTCATGACTTTCAACCTATTGTAAGATTTGGATTCTAACAATCTAATAGTTTTTTTAATAATTTTTGACAAATTACAACATTACTATTACTATAAATTAAACGATGAAAACTGGGTCGAATCTCATAAATTTGTAAATTTAAGTCTAACGGCAGATGGAACACTTCATATGATTACCATGTTCACTGCCACTATCATGACTGCAGTTTAGCATTTCCTGCCGTTTGTTTTGTCTCATTAGGTGTTCTCTTCGTTGTTGGAGTAAGTAGAACGAATTTATTATTCATCTACGTTGCATTTATGATAATTAAAATCAATCAATGGTTTATAAGAACAAATTGATATAATTGTTCTTTTATCTCTTTTATTTATCGTATTTTCTTAATATGGATGAAATTGTCAAATGCAACAATTATTTTAAGAGAGAGGAAAACTTGATATAAGTCTACATGAGATTATTTTTCTTTTTGTTTTTAATAATTTTTTAATTTATAAAATATTTAAATAATACAATGTAATGCTTAGTTTATATATCTTAAAATTCTAATTACCCGGAAGAACTAGACATTTAGTATCTTAAGATCATTAACATTAACACCTTTATATATTTAAATAATACAATGACAATAACATCTTTTAGTTAAATAATACAATGACATATCAAAAGATAATACAATGACATTTTTAACTAAAAGATATGAGGTATTATACCTTCTCAAAATATGAAAATGCAATTTTTCTGTCAAAATCAAAAGTTGTATCAGTTCTAAAAGATGACCACTAAAACCTGTTTCTATTTCTTCTTATAAATCTGGTTAGCAACGGTTATAACTGTGACTAAATGATTATGTTGAAATTTTTCGTTCTTATTTACTATGGTCTAACCATGACTAAGTGATCAAGTTAAAATTATTTATACTTATTTGCCACGATCAGGGAGTGGCTAACTTAAACGAAATCGAGGCTAACAATTACAACCGTTCAAATTGACTGTAGCTAACATTAAAGTCCATTGTGGCTAAATATGTTGTGATGCCTTGGTAGAGCATGGACGGGTTAATCGTGGCAAAAAAATTAGCTATGATGTAAGCGTCAATTAACTATGGTTTTCACTGTCGCTAAATACTATATTTTTTTGTAGTGAATAATACCTTGATATCTCAATTACCTTTATATCTCTCTCGGTTTTTTTAAGTGTCATTTTTAAAGTTAAAATAGTATTTACTATTATTTTATCAAAATAATTGTAACGAGTGAAATAAAATGATAAATAGTTAAAAATATTACAGAAAAAGACAAATAATTTTATTAAAAGTAACAAAATTTATTGAATATTTTTTATCCGTAAAAATAATCTTGAAAGGAAAATTAAAAAATAGAGAGAGGATAGAGCAGAAACAACTCTAAATGAGAAGGGAAAATTCACACAAGTGATAGTCCAAGCTTTTTATAGAGTTCCAAGGTAATTGGATCCTTGCCAAGTGACTATTGATCGTTGCAAAACGATAACAGAAATGCTTAATACATAAAATGAAATTAAGATCCCTGTCATTGTATTATTTAACTAAAATTGCATTTTCATATTTTGAGAAGGTATAATACCTTCATTAACTAAAAGATGTAACACAAAGGTTAATCAAATCACCAACAGAAATTGAACCCAAAACAGAAAAACAGCAAAAAGAAAACAAACAATGGAGGAATAGAAGAAAGAATAATGAAGGTAAAGGTATAGAGTCTTGTAAGCCTTCAAAACCCAACTAGAGTAGATGTAACGCTACCTGAAATCAATGGAGGAATGAAAGAAAGAATAATTATAACCCAACGAAGAAAGTGTTATAACCCAAAAAGCAAACAACATTGCAAAACACTGAATTATCATTTGTCAGAATAATTACAATTAGAAAATGAAAAACATTTCTTCAACATTTCTTCAATAATAATAGATACTGAATAAACATAGTTGTCGTTGTCATAAACTCAACTCATTTTCTCTTAAACTCTTCAATTAAAAATAAAAATGTTACCTTTCCTCTCCACTGTTCCGTCCAAACCAGCAGCATCCACCAACTATGAAGAAGAAGCCGGACCTGACTCCGGAGCTTCCACCGGAATCACTGCCAACTGCACGTTTGCCTCAGCTGCCGGTGCAGAGCGGCGAGAGGATCTTCTCTTTCTCCAGTAAAGGATGCCCACCACCACTGATATCACCCCCACCGTGACGAGGACCGGTATAAGCCATTTTGGTGGGCGCGTGGAGTAATCTGGATCTTTAAACACAAAGCCGTGAAATTTTGGGTTGACGGCGGCGGTGGGTTCAGAGGCGGTGGAAGACATGGTGGGTATTGAAGAAGAAGAGTTTGAGGATGAGAATATATATATAGGGAGAAAGGAAGAAGAGGATGAGTTTTAACGTTTTATTCATCAACGGATGGGAGAAGGGGTTATTAACAAGGTGGTTGAGCATCCTCGATTTAGCCATTGCTAAATATGGAGATGGACACAAAAGGAAAGGAAAAGGAAGAAATGTATATTGTGACAGAGGAGTGTCTGCAAAACTTATACTTTTTTACTTGCCAAAGAATAATCTTGCTTTATTATATTGTATAAGAAGATAATTTGACTTGGTAAATGTCTTAATTTCAAGAGGTAATCATCTATAAACAAAAAAGTTATAGATGAATGAGTGGTGTGGATCTCTTTTAACATGTGAGTTTGGGAATACGACAAAACAACATAAATACAAGTTACACATAGTAATTTTTATCTTTTGTATTTTCTCTATGCCTATTTCCATCCAAATTGAATTCTTTGTACCTCTGGGACCCATTTGCATCTGTTTGGTTCTACAAAGTCAAAATATAAACAAAAAATAAACTTAAAGAATTTTTTTGTTTTCGATATAAAAAGCAAAAAGGTTATAATTAAAATATAATAACTTGTTACACATGTCTGCATTTATAAATTTTTATATATCGGTTACCTTAAACGTAAAGTAAAATAATTAAACAAAAATAAAGATAATATGTTTTGTAGTTAATTTGTAATTATTCAATCAAAAACAATTGTGATACAAACTACTCATCCACAATAAAAGTATGGACTTACTGTTTTGGGATTTTTTTTATTGTTCTACCACTAAAACAAAAATAAAGTACTAAATTATCACTAATTCCTAATTAAATATTAAACTATTATTTTTTTTCAATTTTCTACACTTCGATTGAGAAGTCGTTCCTCTATCACCACTTTCTCAATTTATCTTTTTTTTTTTTTTAAATGAACGAAGAGAAATCGGTTTCCTATATACCAATTTCTGAATGTATTTTTTTTAATTATAAAATTTACTTTATTATTTATAGAATCATTTTTATTAGTAGTGCTATTTAGTAGGCACACACATAGGGAATTTGATCAATTAATAAAGACACACCCTAGAAATAATGCAACAAATTATTTTTTGTTAACATCTTTCTTAATAATAAATATACATTTTATTAATCAATAATTATTATTTTAATTAAATAATTAATTTAAGTTTCATTAATTATTAATTTAATTAATTATTATTTTAATTAAATAAATAAATACAATGTTAATTTTACATTTTATAATTATTAAAAAAATTTAATAAAATGGAGTCCATAAAAATAACAACATTTAATTTAATATTATAATTAAACATACAAATACCAAAAATATCCTGAATGAACAAAAGTTGACGTTGTTATAGACAATTTGAAAACAAAAATATGAAGAAAAAAAATATGTGTGACCGTTGGAATGGAAGAACCAAATGAAATGATAGTTCCCTACTTGGAGGAAGCTCAGTTTTTGACCGTTGCAACATTGGAATTTTTAATATTTGTATGTTTAATTCTAATATTAAATTAAAAGTTATTTTTATGAACTCCATTTTATTATTATTTTTTTAATAATTATGTACTTTATTTTTGTTTTGGTGGTAGAATAATAAAAAAACCTCTCTTGGTCATGAAAGTCGATGCTAATTTTCCTCTCCTTGCTGCAGCAAACGTCATTAATCCCTTTCTCTTTCACTTTTACTTTAACAACCCCTTCACAGACGTCACTCATTCACTATGATGTTTGTGAAGGAGTTGTTAAAGTGAAAGTGAAAGGGGAAGGGATTAATGAAGGCACGTCACAGTGACGTTGGGAGAGGAAAATTAATCCCTTTCCTTTTTACTTTCACTTTAACAACCTCTTCACAAACGTCACTCACTCACTGTGACGTGCCTTCAATAACTCTTACTCTAACCCTTTCACCAACAATGTCCAAATTAAAATTACTACTATTATTATTCTAAACAATTTTCAAATTTATTTTTATAGTTAGCATACACTATATATATATATATAAAGGTCACAATCACCAATTAACACTGGTCATATACACTACCAAGAATATACAAACTTAAGGTCTCCACTACGTCCAAACCAATTAACCACCAAGGATAACCCAAAATCTCATAATACATTATGAGCCACATAAATTAATAATGTCCCACAACGTATAAAACATACGGGATCATTTCCATTAAATAAGAAACGCGGATCATTTTATGCATAAATAACAAAATGTACGATAAGTGCAATTAAATATAATTATTAAATAAATTCTGTCAAAAAATAAAATTATTAAATAATGCTACTCATCCCTTGTAAAAAAATAATACTATCCATCTTTATAAATTTGTACCATTATATAAAACTCATTTCAAATTATAAAAACATTAATTAATTTTTTTACAAAGATACACTTAACTAAGACATAAAAAAATAATTTTAAATTATTATTATTATTATTATAATAGTAAAGGTGTAAAGAGTAAAAAGTAGAGTGAAATGGAGCCAAATGTGGTAATTATGTTAACTTTATGAAATAAGTCAGAAAGAGAGAGAACATATGAGTCAGGTACAATTAATTAACTTTATGGTTGTTGAAAAAGGTTGTATATGTTATTATTACGAAGGTGTGTTGAATCTAAAAGATAAAAACTCATAGTCCATCTTAACCCAATATTTCATAGGTGCAGACTAAACGGATTTATTACTCAAGAATAAAAACATAAATGTATTAGTAACCAACTTTTCAAAGGCAAGTTGTCACTTGAGAAGTGACACTATAAACAGAAAAGAATTTATCTTATCATCAATTCACATATATTCATTATTCTGAAATACAGCTCATCAAACACTATTTTTTTTTATAAAATAATTAAAATAAAGATTATTCTAACGAGTATCTCCACTGTATTTGTTAAAAAAAAAATTATATAAAAATATTGTTTTTTAAAATCTTAAAATATTAAATAAAAAATTTAATTTAATTCTTATAGTTTCACAAATACTCTTAAATATTTGTTATTATTTCCCTTAAAATAATTATTAATTGACTAATACAAAAGACCAATATTTATAATATCCCAACAACCTTATCCATCAATCCCCCAAATCAATAACTAGTTCAAAAAGAATACCCGTAAAATGACAATTAAAAGGCCAAAAAGATTTATTTAACATTTCAAAAACCACTCATCTGTCTAAGAATAAATGAATACGTCATGTCATTTAACAAAATATTTATTATTCATTTATTAAGTTGAACTTTGTTCAGAATAGGAATGAGATTTGTGGGGTAGGAGTAAAGGTTAAGGTTGTATGTGTATATTAATTATCGACTAAAAGTCCACACTTATAAAAGGCCACTAGATCATAATTCTCTCAAGTGAAAGGCCATCTGCGCTAATTCATTTACAAGTCTAAAGATGCAAAAATTCATCTCAAGGTTGAGATGATGCATACATGTCACAATTTGAGTTTGTTTTGCTTTTGAAAAGGATATTTAGAGTTATATATATTGGACTGAGATAAAATCAAGTTCAATCTAAAGATAAGACGAAGAACTACAATATTAATTAAGGGATCTTATTCTAGTTTTATCATTAAAGAGGACTAAATATACAAATCGAAATATTTGGTTTGGTAACTAAATTTTGTATCAAATTGAAAATAATACAAAATTATAAGTACCATATTACCACAATTTTCTAATTATGTACCAAAATATCATTGTTTTCAAAATTTAAATTTTTAAAAGTGAGAAGTTGCAATGGCTGCAACTGACTTCTCAAAAGGATTTTTTTTTTTTAAACTGAGTGAAGGAAAATCGGTGTGGCTGGAACCGATCTCCCAATGTGCATTTTTTTTTTAATTATTAAATATATGTATTTGTTTTTAATAGTAGTGCTATTTAGTAAATACAAATACAGGAAGTTTGATCATGCACACATACGAGAGAGTGGGTAGTTATAATTTGTAAACGTGAGATAATGCTACACATTATTTTTTTTTTGTTAACATCTTTCATAATAATAAATATACATTTCATTATTCAATAATTATTATTTTAATCAAATAATTAATTTAAGTTTCATTAATTATTAATTTAAGTAATTATTATTTTAATTAAATTATTAATTTAAGTTTCATTAACTATTAATTTAGGTAATTATTATTTTAATTAATAAATAAATACAATGTTAATTTTGTTTATAATAATTATCTAATTAAATTTTACTTTTTATAATTATTAAAAATTTAAATAAAATGGAGTCCATAAAAATAACAAAATTTAATTAAAATACAAATACAAAATGAGTGAAAAAAGAAAATAAACACAAATTTTATTAAAATATTTTTATTACATTAATCTCCTATATGGTGTCCAGTCCCACATCGTTGTGGTCGACGAATACGATGTGGACGATGTGGAGGTAGGTTTTCTTCGTCAACTGGGGCATGTGTCTCTTGTACATTTTCACTTAGTAGGTCGACATGCATCGAAGAACTAGGATCTACTTGATTGGAGAATGACAGAATACCAAATGAGTACATGTTATTAATATAACGAGCAGCCGACTCAGGCGTACCTAGGTCTGCACCAAATACGTTATTCACAAAATCTTGGTCGCTTGAATGAAGAGATTGTTGGTGATCATATTGTTGAGTTGACGTGAATTGAAATGATTGTCTTGGTGCTTCAAATTGTTGTTGTGTTGGGGTGAAAGAACATGAATGGCGATGTGGTTCTGGCGCTTCATTTACAATAGTAACAAGGGGAGTCGGTGGGCGAGGTCTATTACGCCTTTGTCGTTGTGATGGTTGGGTTGGCTCTTCTGCAACACCGCGTCGTGGGTCCCGCAGTAGGTGCGAAGTTAATAGGTACATAATGGAGTTATGTCTAAACCACACCATATACTTTTCTGTTGGTATTGGGTGTCCATGTATCGGTTGGCCGGTAAGACACCGACTTCGACGTTCGTTCCAAAATTGAATCCATACAGCATGTCTGTCTTCCCAATTTTCCAGATGATTCCCTCTCATATCTTGACAGTGAAGTGTATAAATATTTTCAGGATCATCTGGTATTTCTTGGGAAAGTCTAAACTGTTGTTTGACTCTATTTGTTTGATGTCATTGTACAGTTGAGAAACAAATCAAAGTACTTTTGGCAGTCCATATCATTGAATCCTAATATGCTTGTTGTGGTATGACATTTTCAAGACCCCTGGAAGGAATCCATATGAACTAGAGAAAACAAAAGACATATTAGAAAGGCGACACAATTATAAGTAGTATAAATTTTGTTGAACAATGAAATTTTAAACTTGATAATGTGGATCCTTGCTTTCAAACATTATCTTCTAGGCACTGTTACCGATATTGAAGTGCGATCCTTTATTGATGATGACCAAGGAGTTCCTAGCAAAGCTGTCTTCCATCGCCTCCTCTGGAGTTTCCAATCGTGTATCAAAGGGTTTGATCATTGTAAGCCAGTTGTTTCAGTTGATGGAACATGGTTGTATGGGAAGTATCGTGGGACCTTACTAATGGCAATCGATCAGAATGGTGATGGCTATACCATTCCTATAGCATACGCCATTGTTTAGGGTGAAATATCAAATGCATGGTTTTTCTTCCTCAGTCATCTACGAATGTTTGTCACACCTCAGTCCAACCTCTGCTTGATTTCGGATAGACATGAGTCAATTAAAAGTGTTGTTAGGCGTGTAAACAACAATTGACATCTTGTCTTTTGCATTCGATATATATCACAAAACTTCACAAGAACCTTTAAATATGGCCAAATGAAAACTATTGTAACCAACATGGGTTAGTATTTTTTTTATATATATCTCACACATATTTTTGTTTTCAAATTGTCTATAACAACATCAACTTTTGTTCCTTCAGAATACGCCATGACTCAACCAGGCATCACATACTATAGAAGACAAATCAGTGATTGGAGTCAAGATGTAGTGAAATGGCTCGATGATATTCTAAAGGAACAATGGCTACAAGCATATGATGAAGGTAGACGTTGGAGACACATGACAACTAAACTTTCTGAGTGTATGAACAATGTATTAAAGGGCACACACTATCTTCCAATTAGCTCTTTGGTGGAAACAACATACTACAGAGTGACAACAAAATTTGAAGAAAGTGGGACACAGATCCAAACAATGACGGCACTAGGTTTGATTTACTCAAATACAATCATTCAAAACTTTAATAAGGAACGAGCAATATCGAATTCCCATGAAGTTGTTATTCATAATCGAGCTCATAGTATCTTTACAGTTAAAGAGTTGGTCCGTCCACCAAGCAGTCGTCCTATAGGGACATTCAAGGTAGACCTCGACAAACGATTGTGTGATTGTGGTGAACTTCAAGCATTACACTATCCATGTTCACATGTCATCGCCGCTTGTTCATTTATTCACCGTGACTACATGATGTATGTGTCTTCCAAGTATACATTGCAATGTATCTTTGACGTTTACAAGGAAGAGTTCCCAACAATTCCTCTTCAATCATATTGGTCAAAATACAATGGAATAGAATTGTGCCACAATCCAGCCATGAGAAGGGATCCAAAAGGTCGTCCACAGTCTACTCGCATTCACACTGAAATGGATCAACGGCAGAAAAATACACACCTAAGAGATGTGGTTTGTGTCGGAACGAGGGACATAACAAGAATAAATGCCCTTATCTGATGCTCCCGATGGAAATCAGTTCATTGTAATAAAATTGGTTCATTTTGTATTTGTATGTTTAATTATAATATTTAATTAAATTTTGTTAGTTTTATGAACTCCATTTTATTTAAATTTTTTAATAATTATAAAAAGTAAAATTTAATTAGATAATTATTATAAAAAAAAATTAACATTGTATTTATTTATTTAATTAAAATAATAATTACTTAAATTAATAATTAAAGAAACTTAAATTAATAATTAAAGAAACTTAAATTAATAATTTAATTAAAATAATAATTACTTAAATTAATAATTAATGAAACTTATATTAATTATTTAATTAAAATAATAATTATTGAATAATAAAATGTATATTTATTATTATGAAAGATGTTAACAAAAAAAATAATGTGTGGCATTATCTCACTTTTACAAATTATACTACCGACTCTCTTGTATGTGAGCATGTCATCGTTAATAGATCAAACTCCCTATATTTGTGCCTACTAAATATAACTACTAATAAAAACAAATATATATATATATATATATATATATATAAATAAATATATATATATATATATATATAAATAAATATATATATATATATATATATATAATAATTTAAAAACAAAAAAAAAAATACGGGAAATCGGTTCCAGCCACACCTATTTCCCTTCATTCAATTAAAAAAAAAAACATTTTTCTTTTGAGAAGTCGGTTGCAGCCATTACAACTTCTCACTTTTAATAATTAAATTTTGAAAACATTGATATTTTGGTACATAATTAGAAGATGGTAGTAGTACGGTACTTAATTTTGTTTTTAGTGGTAGAATAAAAAAAATAGCCCCCAAAAGAGGCTTGATTTGCAAATTATTTGCATTTTTTAGATATTGTGGTTGCGTCACACTCTTTAAATGTTATTTTGACTTTGACGGAACATCATTATTTTTGCGTCTTATATGGGTCATATTATAGAGATTCTATGTAGATATGTTCTACTTTTAAATAGTTTACAATTTCTTTGTATTAGATGTAAGACTAATTAACCTGCTCACTATTTAGCTAAATTTGTTCTTCATGATATTTATCATATATGGATTGAAAAGGCTCCAAATTGTATCTTTGTAATCTTGACCTTTAACAACTTACTATACAATAGGTGGTTTCACAATCAACCAAATTGAGTGTAAATCAATTTCTCACAATTATAACACTTTTAACAATATATTTTCACAAGTGTTATTACCTTAAATTCACAAAATAGATTTTGGACTCAAATATTGAGAATATATATTATTTAATAATAGTGCATGAATCTCAAATTTTATTGACACTAAATATTTGTAGATTATATATCAAAATTTCTAAGCACATATAACAAGAATTGACTTTTTCAAAAAAAAAAAACAGAGTTGATAAATATATTATTGGAATGATTATATTTAAATTTGGTTGGTATTTCTCTTTTATTCAAAATATATTTGATTTATTATTTTATTACACTGAAGTGTTAACTCAATGGTAAGAGCATAGTATTG
>JBBPBQ010000004.1:43729181-43782927 GCA_037974755.1 Cicer yamashitae
TATATATATATATATATATATTTGTTTTTTTTTTTTAAAAAAGGATGTTTGATTTGATCTAGTTTCAGATTTTAGCTTGGTTAAAGAATGCATTTGATTTGGTTTCAAATTTAGATTTGGTTTTGGGTTAAATAAATTTTTAGTTTGAGATAAAAAATGTTGATGCAGATTTTGAGTTTTGAGTTGAAGATTCCTAATTTCCTTTTTTAAAAATTTGTTTTAATGTTTTATTATTTGTTTTAAATGTATCAGTTTAAAAAAGTACAAATAAGCATGTCAAATGAAATATTCGTTACCATTGCCACACTATTAAAGAAAATAGTCAAATAAACTTTTTGAAACAAAAATCTGACTTTATAAACTAAATTAAAATTGTTTTGAAATTGTATGATTAAATTAAAATAATCTTTTTATATAGGGGTGCGTTTATTTGAGCTTAAATAAAAATAATTTTTAGTTTAAAAAATTTAGAGATTTTTTTTAAAATTATTTTTTAATTTTAGTTTGTTTACTATCATAAAAATAATTTTTTATAAAATGATTTTTAATCTATTTGTATACAATTTTATAAAAGTGATTTTTTAAATTACAAAATTACCATAAAAGACATGACATTTCTAATTATCATTTCTTACACACATACAAATGCAAAAAAAAAAAATAAATCGTATCAACGTATGAATAATGTAAAAATAAAATGATTTAAATAAAAACGATGTGGTGAAATTGAAAAGGAGAAGAAAACTTACCTGATAAAAACCTATATTAGAGTCTCAGAAAAACAGTTACAGTTGAGTGCGTGAAACTGATACAGTATAGAGAAAACTTAGTATAAATTGAAGGAGGGCAATTTTGGATTTTTGATGAGGTAATTACATCATTTTCTTTAAGTTTTGTGTTTTTAAAATTTGTGGCATATTTCTCTCTCGTCTATCGCAATAAGCAAATTTGAGAAACTATTATTTTTAACTTTTCATTTTTAGCCAAAAAATAATGTTTTTAACAAAATAATTTTTCAAAAAAAACTAAAATAAACACCGTTTAAACAACGAAAAATAATTTTTAATTTAAAAAAATAAATTTTGTCATGAAAAATTTCTCACCCTAAATTCAAGCGACCTTTACTTATATATAGTGACTTTTTGCACATGCCTTTAAAATTCATAGTTTGTGGCGGAGAATCATGTGTTATGTATATACTTTAAATATACGAAATTAATTATCATTTGTCAATATACATATTACTAACATTAATTATTTTCAAAAACTTTTCCAAAAGAAAAAAAAATATTTGCAAACAAAAACATTATTTTTTATTGGATAACCTAAAAAGACTCTGCTGTAGTAATGGCTATTATGATATATTGTATATGAATGAAGTGTTTATGGACTATTTTTAATGAGAGTACGTATATTATAAATTTAGCTTCTCTATACCGAATAAAGTGAAAAGGGTGAAATTCAAAAGTTGCTATTTCAACTAAGTCAAAAAATTATTTTTGTTATTTCTTAAAATGAATCTTCATTAAATAATATTTACATCTTTTTATTTGGTTCACTTCAAAATTGTCTCTCATCAAAGGAAAATAAACAAACAATTTAAGAAATGACAATACAATATTTTTACAAAGTAAAGGAGGTCTTATTGATTCTAAATTTTCTCAAATTATATAAAAGTATTATTATTTATAAAATTTAGATACAAGGGACATTTGTATTTGCGTGTGATTCTTATTTTTTCAATGGTTGAGTATACTGCTGAAAGATGGAGAAGAAAAAAAGGCGAAAGATTGAAGAAAAAAGAAAAGAGTCTTCCATTTTTATTTTTCAATTTTTCTTTGAAGTATTTAAAGAAGCATCGATCTATCGGCGAGTCTTCTTTGAATGTATAAGTTTATTTATAAACAAAATAGCATGAAACTAGAGAACAAAATTAAGATTCCAAGACAAGAGGTAAACCTGCAAATTATAGAAAAATATTTGCACATTTCACATTCATAACCGTTTTGTTATTATACCAATTAAAACTTTCTATTTTGTTACACATGAACGTTTAGTGATAATGGATGATTGTCACATGTAAACGAATCAAAGCACAACAACTCTAACATATATTCTTTTAATGTCTTTTAAAAACAAAAGTGTCAATTTTGACCTTATTAAAAAATAGTGGAAGTACTCCCATATTTGTTAAGTTTCACTAATTTGGTTTCTTTTTGTTGACATGTTAAATGGGGAAAGAAACAATTTTCATTCAAATATTTATGGGTGTTCACTAAAACGGTTATTGCTCATAGAATACACAGTTAACGTTTTATGATAGATGATTGTGCTTGTAAATGCTAGTTAAATGGATCCAAGGAATTAATTGTTAAGATCATTAAAAATAGGTAATCAAAACTGACAAATTATTTCATATTTATGATCTTAAGCATTTTACCAAATTATTTCATAATTATAGTTATTTCTCTTGCATCATAACTATAAGAAGAGACAACACTAAATTATGATTCATCATTAAGTCAATTGTTTTACAAAATATATTCTAAAAATATGATCAACATATTGTTCATTTTCTTGTGTTTGGTGGATAGCATCAGTGGCCATCGATTTGATGGTATAGTGAAAGATGATTTGGAAATAGAGAAAGAGCTAAAACTTATTAATAAGTCTCCTCTCAAGAGTATTCATGTATTTCATATTCTTCTTATATATTATGTCTATGTATTCTTCTTCTTGTTTGATTATGCTTCTTTTTGTTGAATTTGATTTTACTAATTTTTCTTTTGTTTGATTTTGGTGTTTATAGACAAAATTTGGATACATTGTTGACTGCATTGATATTAATAAGCAACCGGCCTTTGATCATCCTTTGTTAATGAATCATAAATTGCAAGTATGGCCTCAATTTTAATGACAAGAAATATGAATAAACTTTAACTTTCTTCCAATATTAATTTTTTTGATTTTGTTTTGTTAACTTTAGAGAAAACCCAGTTCTCAAAATGAAGTTAAAAAAGTCAATGTGAAGAGTTCATCAACTAAGGCTACATTTGGGCTTGCAAAGGACCAATGTCCAATAGGAACCGTTCCTATTAGAAGGACAACTAAAGAAGACCTCATCCGAGGCAAATCATTTTTTAATAATTTTATATTTGACAATTCTCCGCATAGTCATGTAAGTTTTATTTTATCTCTATCAAAATTTAAATGCTTTCACTTTTTACTATTTTCAACTATAGAGTAATTATATGATTAATCTATTTTATTTATAGGTTGCACATGTTTCTCTTGGAAGTGTAAATCCTTTATCGTTTTATCATGGAATTAGTGGAACAAATAGCGTTTATAATGTAAATGTTCAAAAGGATCAATCAAGTTCCTCTATTATGTGGGTTCGAAATGGAGCTATGGATCAGACTAATTTAATTGGCTTTGGATGGCATGTAAGTTTCGTTTTGTTGATTGTATATTTTCATATATACTTTTCACACAAACTTTTGTGTGTATGATATGTCAATTTGATATCCTGAGTTGATATTAGGTGGCTCCCGAGTTATACAATGATGATGCAACTCATCTCTATGCAATGTGGACGGTAAGAATAGTTTTTAATCTCGGTTTTTAATTTGTTCTAACAATTTAGATTTTATAAACCTCGTAACATAATTTTTTCAACAAAATAATATCTTGGTTTACAAGAATAAATCATTATTTTTTTCTTATTATTCATTTAAGGTTAATTATAATACTATTTTATTTTCTTCAATATTTTATGTGGTGTTCAACAATGATAGAGTGATAATTTCAAGAGTACCGGATGTTTCAATATATTATGTTCTGGTTTTGTTCAAACAAGCAAAGAAATGTACTTTGGTGGACGTTTTGACAATACATCTATCTATGGTGGAATGATGATTGAGATCACAATTTCTATTATTCAGGTTATCTCTATGCCTTAAAATATCTACAATAAGAAGAAAAAAATTATATTAAACTTGTATGTAATATGTTTCACAAATGTATCCAGGATCCTAAAACAAACAATTGGTGGCTGAGTAGTGAAAATGAGAATCTTGGATATTTTCCAATATCTTTATTCTCCAACATGACATATGCTGATCAAGTAGGGTGGGGAGGTATAACAACTTCTTTGAGCGCTTCTAGTCCTCCAATGGGTTCAGGATACTTTCCTGATGACATATTTAATCATGTGTGTTATTTTAGAGATGTTACATATCAAAATAGCACTAGAATAAATTCTCCACCTAAAGAAATGTTGGCACAAACATTCACCGACAAATCTGAATGTTTTAATGTTAAATTCTATCATGATACGGAAGGGGGGGAGGTTGGAGATGCGGGCCTTCAATTTGGAGGACCTGGTGGTAATTGTGGTGATTAATTCATATTATACGAATTTTTAAAATTTAAAAAATAAATTTTGTATTTATATCATTGTTTATAGATGGAGCTTCTTTTCTATAAAATCTTGTTTATTGTTACCTTAAATTTGCTTGTGTTATATATTGGTAGTAATTGAAATTCAAATATGTAGCAATTGAAATTCACAAACATTGTTTAGATAAGTAGTAATTGAAAGGCACAAAATATGTATTATTACTATGGCCAATTTTATTTGTTAAAATGATTGTCATCGACAACGTTAGTATGAAGTTGAAAAAAAAAACTAAAACCTTAGGCATAATAAGTTTGAAGAAATGTGTTATAACTAATATATTTGAATTAGTAATTATAAAAAATAATATATTTAAATTAAAAAAAAAAGTACATAATAACAATGCTATAAATTACTTTGTCGTTTTTTCTAAACACAATAAATTACTGTCTTAATCGACACCTGTGCTAATGGTAAAATTTGTGTCTTCCTTCCAATTTTTTATCACTCTTCCTTGTAACTTATTTGATGCAAATAATTCCTCGATCCATGGACAATCCTGTCATAAATAAAAATAATTTACATGAAACAAAATTTATTTAATTAAAATATTGAATTGAAGTGGTTAATAAGCTCTAAATACAAATAGATCGTTCGAGATAACTCGAATTCAAATCTTAGTTGAAACAATTTTTACTAGACTTTATTTAACTTTTAGCTAAACTCTAAATTACTAAAGTCTCGTTTACCTAAAAACCATAAGTAGTTAGTTTAGAAAAATAATGTTATAAAGCATGTTATCATTGATACAACATTTAAATACTTAATTCATCTCACAAATATGTGGATGTTGAAATTTGTTGTGGACGTGAAGCTCTCCTTGATGAATTTATATATAAAACATATATATTTTTTTGATAGAAATAATATCATCAATACAAAGTGAAACGTAATTGAAAATTTAGTAACTAGAATAGAAACTAGACTTTACTAATTCAATTCATGTGTGAGCTTAATTGACTTGTCTCTGGATATAACTTATCTCTGGATATAACTTATCTGAAAGTTACTATGTTGCCTAAAAAATGTTCCTATAACTCAATAATAGTTTCATACTTTTAGTCATTTTGTCTTGTGCTCTTGCTTCCTTGCACTATCTAGGAAAAATAAGAGTCTAGGAATAGATACAAGTCATGAGATATTTTCGGTTTTTTGGTGAGAGATAGAGAAGTGAAGAGGGTTTTTGAAGGAGAAGATCCACATCTATGTTCTATCATGCTCTTGTAACTTGACATAACTGAGAATCCAGTCACTTTATTGGGTAGCAGTATTAGAAAAATTGTGTTTAGCATCGGTCAGGGCAAAAAAACCGACGCTAAAAAAATTAAATGTCGAAATTCAGGTCAAATCTAAAACACTAAAGTTAAATCGTAGTGTCGGCTATTTGACATCAGACACTATTGCAGCGTCGACATGACCGAGGCAAAATGACCATACAATAAAAATATTTCATCAAATGTTACTGTAATACTTCAATGTTTTCAACATATATTACATGTATTATTTAGTAATTCTCTTGATTTATTTTATACGTGAAGACATTTTATTAAATTGTAACACCTTATATTTTATTTAAATAAATAGAATTATTATTTTTATATAATTATTTTTGTGTGACAATTACATGATGATTATATCTTGTATGGTTATTTGTTATATGGTTTATTGTCTATTCTATTTAATTAACTAATTTATATGATAAAATTATTAGTTGAATAATTTAATTAATTTAGAATTTATAGAAACTATATAGGTTGTTGGTTTATATTGGGTCAAAAAAGAATTTGGTCTATGAAATAGTAGAATTGGTGCGACCCAACCCATATGCATGAGTGTCATTGCATGAAGATGTTTTTGGTTCATCCATCTTAAAATAAAAAAATGTGTCTTGGACCATTCTTTGTAAGCTCACTGCAAGCTTTGAAAGCTCACTCCAAGACAAGGAGTTTATGGCTCTTGAATGTGTTGTTTTTGCTTAATAATAGTTTTGATGACCTTGAATCTAATAATAGCTTTAAAAGATAGAACCTTCCCTTGTTCTTGGCTTTAAGGCATACCTCTATCTTTCTCTCCCTTACCATCTTAATTGTATTTTTGAATGGGACATTATAAATTTAATTGGTATTTGATTGGTTCTTATGAATGCAATCAATCTAAGAAAAAAAATGTTATTTTTATCTTTTGAACATAATGATTTATATTTTTATCACAAAAAAGAATCCTAGACAATATTTTTGTTCTAGTGTTAATTTACAAAAAAATTAAACGGTGGTCTATATGTTAGTGTATTCCTATTTTTTTCCACGTCTATTTTTGTTTTCTTCTAAATATCCAAATTTATAGTCACAAACAAAAGAAGAAGAAAAAGGAAGAAACATTTTCTCTTTTCCTTGCTTTTCTCACGACGTCATCATCATCGCCGAATTGAATTCTAATTTTCTTTCTTCTTGTAATACCATCTCAAGTAACGCATTATGTTTTCTCTTGTTCTTTGAGTTGTGGGGCTTAGAGCGTGTGAGGGATTTTTCCTTGATATTAGTATGAATTCTTGATGTGATAAAAGAAGAGTTTTACATTTTAATGTCCTATAAAATAGTACACAAATTTTCTTGATAAAAGTCGGATTTTTATGTGCCTAAAAGAAGTGTAGACTTGCATTTTGTTGCATATTATTATAGGACTTCAACTTGTTGTTTTTGTGTATCTAAATTTCCTTAAATTTAACTATTTTACAATATTTTTTATTCACAACATTAATTCTGTAAAAATAAGTAATAAAAAATGATAAATAAAAATAAAAATCATAAAATAAGATTAAACAGAGGATAAATACCTTTTTGAAATCTTATAAATAAAATTATTTATCAACTTCTCCACACTTAACATTTGTTTGTCCTTAAGTAAATTGTGACTCATAAGACAAAGTTAAAAAGTAAAAAACACAACCAAGTCAAGGACAAAGATAAAAAAAAAAGTAACTAAGACAAACAATAATTTTTAATTTCTAGGAAGTATCGAAAGAATGCTTAATTAGAGACACAAGTTTCATGCAATCAAACTTTTCAAAGACAAAGTTCACACAACTTATCAGTCTCAAGAGTTTAAAGATAAAAGAAATATAACACTTGAATTTCCTAAGAAAATCATGACTGTAGGCATGCTGATTGACCAAAACTCCACAGTTCTATTCACAAACATGCAGAAATGGTTGACTTTAGATGTTGTAATTGTTGAGATCAGAGCGCACAATGAAATCTTGTTAAATTAATTATATTTTGTGGAACCTGAACTCATAAATTAACACAGAGCGCCTATACCAATATTAATAACAATTAAGGAGAAAACTCTATAAAGAAGACACTTTAAATTTTAACGTGAAAAATTCCTCAAAATAAGAAAAAGAATCACGAGTTGTCCACATCAAATAAATAACTCCACTATAATCAAATATTGAGTATAATAAAAATCTTCCTAGTAACTCTAAGGAACCAAAATCATCATCTAACAAGTGGAAATCAAAGAGCACCACCACAAAAACAGATACCACAAACAAACTCTAAGAGAAGACAATTACTAATAAAAATTATTAGAATAACAAATTCAGTGACAAGAATAACATTTAAAATTTCAGCTAAAGCGGAGAACGTTTGCTAAGTCGATATCCACCACAGGTACCAATTCTTCTTCTCTCAATCATAGCTCTCTTACTCAGCGACGATCTCCTTTTTTTTTTTCTTTCTTTCTTTCTCAACGCACGCTTGTTGTTCTCCTTAGTTCAATCAACATAGGCTTGTCCCAATTACACATATAATTTTTTTCGAGAAATACATTTTTTTGATTTTTTTCTCAAAATTTTTCAATAAAAAGATTTTGATTTTTTTTTTCAATAAAAAAAGTTCACAAATTTTTTTCATTTTTTTTTCTTGAAATTTTATTGATTTGAAAAAAAAAATGATTTTTTCAAGGATAAGAATTTTTTGATTTTTCGAGAAAAAATTATTTAAAAAATTTTCCGAGAAAAAATAAATTTTTTCAAGGATAAGTTTTTTCTAATTTTTTTTGAGAAAAAATAAATTTCAAAAAAAAGAATCTCAATTAACAAAACATTAAATATATGACCCCTCAGTTAAGCACACAAAAAATAATAAAATATTAGTCTGAGATCTAAAATTTTATTTCGATAAGAGTCTAAAATTATAGACTTAAAAAAAGATTTTTTAAGTACAACTTTAAACTTTGAGGTTTTATTAATAGCTCTAATAATAATGATTGTCATGTGAATAAGATTTATCATCCCCAATTAGCTAAACCATTTGAACTAGCACCCATCACCCACTAACAAACCAGTCTATTCATCTAATCCTATTTAATATTTATGCCATCTACTTAGAATTTACAAATAAGATCTCACATATAACAAGCATTCATCAATTTAGATCTAACAATGTTTTTCACACTCCTGCTCCACAGTAGCAACCTAATTTAAAACTTGAAGACAATTACAAAGTTTAATGTGAAATCTTCAAGTGGCCATTCCAATTTATTGCTGAATTAATGGGGTTATTTTGATAATTTTCAATTATATTAACTACTATATTTAAAATTTGTAATGATTTTCACTACAACCGCTGCGGTATTAAAGAAATCCCTTTTGAAGCCTTATTTGGTTTATAAGGATGATTAGAGACAATAAAAGGGATCAATTTGGTAATTACGAAGTAATCAGCATTGAATTCATGACTTTCAACCTATTGTAAAAATTGGATTCTAACAATTTAATAGTTTTTTTAAATAATTTTTGACAAATTCAAAATCAACATTCCTATTACGAAAAATCAAACAACGAAAACGAGGTCGAATCACGTAAATTTAACTCTAATTATTTATGGAACACCTCATTTGATTAAAATGGTCAAATGCGATAATTATTTTGAGATGGAAGAAATATTGTATAAGTCCACGTGAGACTTTCTAATATAAGCAAATATCAAATTCAATGTCAATCTCAATTCAATATTCAATTCCAAAACAAATTTGAAGGTTGTAATATCATTGTCCAAATAAGCATATAATAACATTCTCTCACCCAAAAAAAATATGTGTTGCTTAACAATTAATCCAAGTAATTCCAAAATTAAATTGTGAGTTGGGTGCTCAATTATTACAATTGCGAATAAAGAAAATCTACAACACATAGGTCTCTCCATTTTAATTCCTTTTTTGTTTTTTATTCTAACAATTTTGGATCTAATCATCGCCTTTAAAAAATAAAGATCTTCTTTATGTAAGCCATATTTTTTTATGGATGCTTGATTCAAAATCTACCTTTTACTAATTTCTAACATTTTTCTTCGATCTTAAAATCTACTTTTTATTTTTATTGTGTTGTTGTTTATTCTAACAATATCCGATGTGTCAACCCGTGACATATTTTCCTGCATTTCAAATATATAATAAAGAGTAAATATAATATTTTATGATATATTTTTTAAATTTCATATTACTTTTTCATTTTAATAACTTTTTAATTTAAAAAATATTTAAATAATATAATGTTATTCTTAGTTTATATAGTTTAAAATTTTAAATACCCTGAAAAACCAGACATTTAGTATTTTTATATCATTAACGCGCATCAATAACTTTTTATATATATATATATATATATATATATATATATATATATATATATATATTATATAAAGTTATAAGTGATAGAAAAAATTCATCTCCACAAATATTATTATTATTATTATTACAAAAATGAGCGTTTTTTCTCCAACCTCTAATATTACCAAATAAACAAAATATACGTTCATATTGGTAACCCGTAAAATCAGTGGTGAAGCTATTCGCATGAGTTAGCTTTGGCCCAAAAAGTATTTTTTTTTTAGAATTAGTAATAATAGTTTTATATTTAACTATCTCAAATAAACTTATTTGTAATAAAAATAAAAGAAATAAAATGTAAATAAATTATCACTTGATTGATATATCTATTTGTATTATTTTGACTCTTTTAATTTCTACTGCAACTATATATAAAACAATTTTACCAATAAAAGTTGTCAAGAAACAACTCAAAAATAAAATTGAAGATATATTTCTTGCAAATAGTTTAATTGTTTATATTGAAAAAGATACGGCTAATTATTATAGATTTAAGGGGAACGCTAATAAGTGCCAATAATAGAAATGCATTGAAATTGTGTATTTAGCTTTTAAAATGTCAAAAAAAAATTTCAATGTAAAATTTGTACTTTTGTATCGTTAACATGCATTTGTTAGCATGACTCTAATTATGGATGAATTTGATTCTTTAAAGTGTCGTCGAGTACTACTTTGTTATTTATAAAAAAAAAAAAAAAATAACCATCTCATTAAATAATCTACTTTGTTATTTTATAAAAAAAATTAAAAAAAAATAATCTACTTTTTTTCCCAAACTTAGTGAGGTAGACTCACATACCCACCAGCTTTTCTCACCATCTCACATCAAAATTTATTATAGTGGAACCCAAATATAAATATATACAGTAACATATCATATTTCAATTAGCTTACACATAGCTCTTTTTAGAGCCAAAATTAGGTATTTCATTCGTAATAATAACATAAATACAAATAAGAATGTGATCAAACAATAGAGCTACCTATATCTATGTTTAAGGGTGTTCAAAAAAAACCAAAAACTGAATTAAATTGTTAAACTGAATTAAATTGTTGAACTGAACTGAACCGAACTATATATTTTTGAACGGAACTGATTTATAAAAATTGAGAATCAAACTGTTTTCGAACTGATTTTTTTAAGGTAGAACCGAATTTGTTTTAGAAGTAATTAGTGGTAATTATGTAAATTTTGGCCTATATGAACAAAAAAATATATGTTAAACTAGTTCGGTTCAGTTCAAAATAATAAACCAGTTCAGCAGTTTATAAAACAGTTCGGTTCAGTTTGTTGAATTGAAAACCAGTTCGATTCAGTTTTCAAACGGTTTTAATTCAGAACTGAACTTTGCCCACCCCTACCTATGCTCACCCCATTAAATTAGTATGAGCTAACTCATTTGTTTATATTTGAATAAACTCAAAATAACAATTAAATATGTTTATATATTTTTTTTTCCATATGTGCAAATAAATAGCCAACACAGTAAATTCAATTCCACATAGCAGTAATAATTGACAAAAAATTAAATATGAAACAAACACAATTTTTAATGTGGAAAACTTTCTTCAAATTAAGAGAATAAAAACCACGGACCTAATCCAATAAAAACTTCCACTATAATAATTAATTGGTACACCAGAGTCTTCTTATAACAATAGGGAACATCAATCAACAATAACAACAAACTTATAACCTTTCACTAAAGTGGATATTCCAAAACAACTCTCAGATGCTACACACATGTTGCCACTACCAATAAATACAATTCCACATAGCAGTAATAATTGACAAAAAATTAAATATGAGACAAAAATAACAATAGGGAACATCAATCAACAATAACAACAAACTTATAACCTTTCACTAAAGTGGATATTCCAAAACAACTCTCAGATGCTACACACATGTTGCCACTACCAATAAATACAATTCCACATAGCAGTAATAATTGACAAAAAATTAAATATGAGACAAACACAATTTTTAACGTGGAAAACTTTCTTCAAAGTAAGAGAATAAAAACCACGGGCCTAGTCTAGTAAAAACTTCCATTATAATAATTAATTGGTACACCAGAGTCTTCTTAATAACAATAGGGACATCAATCAACAATAACAACAAACTTATAACATTTCACTAAAGTGGGTATTCCAAAATAACTCTTAGATGCTACACACATGTTGCCACTACTAGAACTTAATTCCTTTCTTTTTCTCTAGCGATTTACGGTTACTGTTACTGTTGCTGTTTTTTTTTTTTTTTTTTTGCATTTTGGGATTTGAAATCCCTTTCCTTCCTGGGCCAAGCCCAATAAACCATATATTTCTTTTTTCTTTTTCTTTTATTTCAGTAATAACAATACTAATAATAATTATAATAATAATACTAATAAATTGGTGGGTTCCACTTGAGAAGTGAGTTTGCCCAACACTTATCACTACATTCTAGTAAGTGTAGAGTATATATACTTTTACTTATAATTGAAGTCAGAAGGAACACTTATTTTTATTTTATTCAAGAAGAGATGACGTTTTAACAAATTTCAAAATTATAAAACAATTTAGTAAAATATTAGTAAAGATTTTAAGAATATATTCATAAATGAATACGATAAAAAGTAGTTGAAAGTTGAAATCAATATAATTAATTAGTATTAGGTATAATGAGAGAAAATTTGAAGGTTAAGATATTAAAAGAGTTACTTGGTAGTACAAATAGTTGAATTTCTAATAGTTTATTACTATAAATTTCTTGAAGAATTAATTTTACATTGACTAAAATAAATAAAATATTTAATTTGTGATATTGACTTTTAGATGCAAATATCAACCCTTTTTCTACTGCAACAAAAAAGTAAAGTCTAAATAGCTGATATACATGATACACACCTCTTCCATACAACATACCAATTATTATATCTACAATATTAATTATCAATAATATTAATTAATAATACAATCGAAACAATTTTTTAACTGTGATAGTTATTTTAAAACGAACTAATATCATTTTTAAAGTCTTCATTTACAATAAATGAATACTACCTACTAGAACTAGTAGTGGTAGGAGTATCATAAATTCTAATAGCAACCTTTCTAGCAACAAAAATAGCTAACCTTAAATAGATAAATGCTTATTAATAGCATAATACTAGCGGAGCCTCATTTATTAAACCCACATTATTAATCATTAAAATGTGCAGAGTAGTAGTATAATACTCCACCTCAAATGATGTTTGTAATTAATTATTATTATTATTATTATTATTATTATTATTATTATTAAAATAACACTATATATCAATGGAATTAATTGATAGTAATATCACCACCTTCCTTTTTTCATAAACTCGTTTGGTCAATTAGTCCTTTTGAACTTTATTTTATTCCAACTAAAATACTAACTGCTATGAGCATATTTATTATATCTCTTGATGAATTTATTGTGGTGAGTTCACTCAATTAAATGCTATACATCGCAATGCATAAAAGTAGTGGAGATATGATCCTCACACTACATAAACTAGGAACCAACTCTATTTTTATGAGGCCTTCCCTTACAACATGTGTTTAAAAAATAAATTAAATTAACAAATAATAAAAGTTGAAAAACGCAAGATCAGGGTATCAAACCTGCAACTGATTTTCATTAAGCGAAACAACCACTACACCACAAACTATATGTCAAAGATCTATAGTTAGATTTATTTATTATCAATTTATTGAATTATATTTTTGGAAATTGAAATTTTAGTAAAATATAAATATACAAAATTATATTAAAATAAAAATAATTTTTAAAAATATTTATAGCTTTATCTCAAGGGTAATTTTGTAATTTACATAATCTGAAACATTTAAAACAATTTGAAATTATAATATATTTATAAACAATGTTCTCATTTAAAATTATAAAAATATTAATCTATAAAGAGATGTACATTTGTAATCCAATGGACTAACTATAGTTCAATTGATCACAAGTTAAGTCTCTTTATTGTTGTTGTACCCATATAGGTAAAACAGACCAAAACCAAGGTTAAGTGACTCGGTCCAAATCAATTTTGATAGTAAACTTGGTCTAATTGAAACGTTGACACATACACATAACTTACACTACGCCAAAAATGATATTTTATAGCGCGTCTTTTACAGCGCTTGTTGAATACAAGCGCTGTTGTATACATTTTTTAAAAATAACGGAGGATACAACAGCGCTTTTTTGACAAGCGCTGTAAAAAAAGCGCTGTTGTAGGGTCATATAGGGTCACATACGCTTGCACATAGCCTTTTACATCGCTTTTTTAGAAAGCGCTGTAAAATCAAGCGCTCTCACATAGCCTTTTACAGCGCTTCGTGAGCGCTGTAAACACAAGCGCTGTAAAATGTAGCGCCCCCACCTTATGTTACATAGCTTTTATAGCGCTTATTGTGTAAGCGCTGTAAAATCCTTGCGCTTTCTCATAATCAAATGACCTATTACAGCGCTTTTTACACAAGCGCTGTAATAGGCTTGCCCTTTCACATTATTATAAGATCTATTAGAGCGCTTTTTGAACAAGCGCTGTAAAATCATTCATTTTAAATAAAAAACATTCACTTTAAGTAAATAAAAACAAATTTAAAACAAATTTAATACGTTGTCCAAACCCTACGAACTCTCATCGTCCCTCCCCTGCGAACCCTCCTGTGCGCCCATCTACAAATTGATTTACCTTCTTCCTCCTTTAAAACAAATTGATCATCAACGTTCAGGTACTTTATTTTATTTCATTGTTGTTGTCACTAATTCAAACTAATAAATTGTTACATGATATATATGTTCTGTTTTGAAATCAATTAATCTTGGACCAATATTATAAGATATGTGTAATATTATCAATATATAGGTCATATATATCAGACTTGAAATCATGCTTATTGTGTAACTGCATTTATATATATAGGTCATATAAATGGACCGGAAATGGATGTCTGCTAATCGATTGACAAAAGAGTATGAAAATGGAGTGAAGGAGTTTATTGAGTTTGCAGTGATGAATGCAAAAGATCCAAATAGAGTCGTTTGTCCTTGTTTAAAATGTTGTTTTGGAAAACGCATTAGAGCAGATAAATTGGAAGGACATTTAGTATGGTATGGAATTGATCAAAGCTATACATGTTGGATAAGACATGGTGAGAAAATCAATGGAAACACTCGCACAGATACATATGTTTCAACTGATTTCGACACAGATACATATGAGCCGGACCGAGTTGAGGAGATTGCAAAAGCAGTTGAAGAAGATCTTCGTGATTGTCCTAAAATGTTTGAGAGCTTGTTGAGTGATGCAGAGAAACCATTATATAATGGTTGTACTAAATTCACAAGACTTTCGGCGATACTAAAGTTGTACAACTTAAAAGCGAGTAATGGATGGTGTGATGAAAGCTTCACAGAATTACTAACACTCTTAAAAGATATGTTGCCAGATGATAATGAACTTCCCAGTAGAACCTATGAGGCTAAACGAATTTTGTGCTCTATTGGTATGAGTTATGAAAGGATTCATGCGTGTCCTAATGATTGCATTTTATTTCGAAATGAATATGAATTACTAAAGGCGTGTCCGAAATGCAATGTCTCTCGATATAAGAAGAAAGAATCTACTCCAGCAAAAGTCATGTGGTATTTTCCGATAATACCAAGATTTAGGCGCATGTATCGCAGTGAAGTAGATTCAAAACACTTGACATGGCATGCAGATGAAAGAATTAGAGATGGAAAGTTTCGACACCCTGCAGATTCTCCGCAATGGGCAAAAATTGATCACGAGTATCCTGAATTTGGGATAGAGTCGAGAAATCTACGCCTTGCACTTTCTACTGATGGAATGAATCCACATGGTCTTCAAAGCATCTCACACAACACGTGGCCTGTGATTTTGTTGATTTATAATCTACCTCCATGGGTATGTATGAAGCGTAAGTTTATGATGTTGTCTCTGTTAATTTCTGGACCCAAACAACCGGGGAATGATATCGACGTATACTTGGCTCCTTTAATTGAAGATTTAAAAATTATGTGGGAGACAGGTGTAGAAGTCTATGACGAGTATAAGAAAGAATGTTTCAATTTGAGGGCTATGTTGTTCGGCACAATTAATGATTTTCCAGCATATGGTAATTTATCAGGATATAGCATTAAAGGTCAGTGTGCATGTCCTATATGTGAAGAGAGTACAAATTGGATGCGGTTGAAACATTGTAAGAAGAATGTATTTCTTGGACATCGTAGATTTTTACCTTATAGTCATCAGTATCGTGGGTGGAGAAATGGATTCAATGGAAAATCAGAGGAAGATAGAGCTCCTATAGCATCGACTGGATATCAAATACTTGAGAAAGTACAAGGTTTGACCAATAAATTTGGCAAACCTTTTGCGGGAGAGCTGGTCAAAACTGGGTGGAAGAAAAAGTCAATTTTCTTTGAATTGCCATATTGGAAGTCATTGTATGTAAGACATTTTCTCGATGTGATGCATATTGAGAAAAATGTATTTGACAGTGTTATTGGTACGTTACTCAATGTACCAGGAACGTTTAAGGATGGCATCAATGCAAGATTGGACTTGGTCGATATGGGGATAAGAAATGAATTGGGTCCCGTAAAGAAAGGAAATCGCACATATCTACCTCCAGCCGCTCATACTCTATCTAGAAAGGAAAAAATTGTTTTGTGTAAATTTCTACACGAAGTTAAAGTTCCAGAAGGATACTCTTCAAACATTAAAACTTTAGTTTGTATGAAAGACCTCAAGTTAAAAGGTTTGAAGATCCATGATGCTCACATTCTAATGGAACATTTGCTACCAATAGGTATACGTTCAATTTTACCTGAAAAAGTTCGCCGAGCCATAACTAAATTATGTTTCTTCTTCAAGGAAATTTGTAGTAAAGTGATCGATCATCAGAAATTACCGAGATTGTAGAGGGAAATTGTTGTTACTTTGTGTGAGCTTGAAATGTACTTCCCGCCCTCGTTTTTTGATATAATGGTTCACCTTACTGTTCATCTTGTTAAGGAGACACAACTTTGTGGGCCAGCTTATATGAGATGGATGTACCCGATAGAACGATATATGAAAATATTAAAAGGGTACGTAAAAAGTAGAAGTCGACCAGAAGGTTGTATTGCTGAACGGTACATTGTTGAAGAAGCTGCTGAATTTTGTACTGAATATCTGTCAAATGTTGAATCCATAGGGCTTCCCATGTCTCGTTATTCGGGAAGATTATCAGGAGAAGGGATAATTGGAAAGAGACTAATGACTATATCAAGGACAGAATGGGAGCAGGCACAATTGTATGTTCTGCACAATGATGATGAGGTTCAGCCGTATGTTACAATACACATGGATCAATTATCTAGTTTGAACATGAATAGGAATCAAAATTGGATAACTCGAGAGCACAATCGAAGTTTCATAACATGGTTAAAAAATCACACAAAGTCAAAGTTTGATGTAGACCCCGGATCAATTTCACAGAGATTGAGGTGGCTAGCAAATGGTCCGAGTTTACATGTATTTTCCTACACAGGTTATGTAATTAACGGCTACACATTTTATACCAAAGAAGAAGATGATCAAACAACTATGCAAAATAGCGGAGTCACTCTCGTAGCTGAAGCGATGCATATCTCAAGTGCAAAAGACAAGAACCCAATATATGCAAATCTATCATATTTTGGGGTTATCGAGCGCATATGAGAGCTAGACTACACAATGTTTCGTGTTCCCATATTTGGTTGCAAGTGGGTCGATAATAATAATGGCGTTCGGATTGATGAGTTAGGGTTCTTGCTTGTCGATTTTAATAGGGTGGGATACAAAGATGAGCCTTTTATTTTAGCGTCGCAAGCTCAACAAGTGTTTTATGTCACTGATCCTGCTGATGATAAATGGTCCGTTGTCCTATCGACCAACAAAATAAGTGATGATAACAATAATGATGAAGATGTTGGTAATGATCTTTTCTTTGCAACATCACAACCACATGAAATTGGTTCAACTGATGATGGTTTATATCTTAGAGATGATCATGATGAGGGAATTTGGATTAATCCATCATTTCGTATCATTAATGGACAAACAAATGTGAATCCCACCAAGAAAAGAAGAAGGGCATCTTAATGTGTTTAATTTTTTAATCCATGTAATTTGAACTGAGTTCATGTGTAATCCATGTATTTGATCTGCCATAATTAATTGAGCATTTTGGTATTTAGCTTGAACTGTTAATTTGTAATTTTCTGCTTATACTGTATGTAATTGTATACTGAACTTGACCTCATCAGGGCTTATGATTTAACTAATTTGGAAGAAACAGGGCTTATGTTCAAACAGGGCTTATGTAAATTATTACAAGCGCTGTAATAGGGTTTAAAAAAAATAAATATAAGGAGGTCTTTTACAGCGCTTTCTACATAAGCGTTGTAAAAGGTTCACACAACCTTTGGACTTTCATATATAAACCCTATTACAGCACTTCTCTAAACAAGCGCTGTAATAGGGTTTTAAAAAATAAATTAAGGAGGTCTTTTACAGCGCTTTCTACATAAACGCTGTAAAAGGTTCACACAACCTTTGGACTTTCATATATAAACCCTATTACAGCGCTTCTCTAAACAAGCGCTGTAATAGGGTTTTAAAAAATAAATTAAGGAGGTCTTTTACAGCGCTTTCTACATAAGCGCTGTAAAAGGTTCACACAACCTTTGGACTTTCATATATAAACCCTATTACAGCGCTTCTCTAAACAAGCGTTGTAATAGGGTTTTAAAAAATAAATTAAGGAGGTCTTTTACAGCGCTTTCTACATAAGCGCTGTAAAAGGTTCACACAACCTTTGGACTTTCATATATAAACCCTATTACAGCGCTTCTCTAAACAAGTGCTGTAATAGGGTTTTAAAAAAATAAATTAACGAGGTCTTTTACAGCGCTTTTTCACAAGCGCTTTAAAAGGCTTATAAAAAAGCGCTGTAGTAGGCTTTTAAAAATAAAATGATGAGACCTATTACAGCGCTTTTTGGAAAAGCGCTGTAATAGGTGTTTATATATAATAGTAAACCTCATCAGCTTCATGTTCATTACGTAAATTTTTCAGTTTCCTCTGCGTTCTCCTTCTCATTGCGAACCCTACGAACCCTACGATCAGTTTTAGTTTTCTTTGTTTCTTCCTCATTGCTTACTCTCATCCTACACCTATGATCGTCTGCGAACATCATAAACATCATAAAACATCATAAACATCATAAAACATCAAGTAATACCGTTTTTCAGCCTCGTTTTCGCGAAACCCGTAACCCAATAGAACGATCGTTCGTAACCGTTTGCCCTCGTTTTCATCGTCTTCTGCGCCGTTCGTCTTTGAACCCGTAACCCTAAGCATTAAAAAGAGTTATTTCAGGTATTGTATTTATTAGTTTTTTGTTTCACTAAAATGCATGTTAACTTATTTTGCTACGTACTTAGACTAAACTGCATGTTGATGTTGAACTGCATTTTGTAGATAAATAGATTCAAACAAAGTCTAATAAAGGGAATGATAAGAAGATTCCCAGAAATGAAACAGTCACATCGCCCGAAAAGGTTTGTAACATTTATTCTGTAAGGTTTGTCATTTTTTCTGATTCAATAAACTAACAATTTGATTAACCTCATTTTTTCAGATTTAATCTAATAAACTACCCGCACAGCAAGCCAGCTACCGCACCACAACCGGATGTTCGTGGCAAAAATAAAGCCGGCAAACCTAAAAAATTGGAGGGTAATAAAACTGGCAAACTGCAAAAGCTGGAGGGTAAGAAAGCGGCCAAAGTTGTTGCTGCTAAAAAACTGGATCGTGTAAAATCAGTTGCTGCTCCTGCTCCTAAAATAAGTCAGCCACGACTTGCTCCATATGGGTCGTGTCTTGACATACAGGCAAAAACAAATATGGGCAGCGACGATTCACAAATAATAAGCATGGATAAAGATCTATTCGGAGACGCGTATGAAGAATTTTTTGAAAAAGAGCACATATACGAACTTCTCGACCATAAGGAGCTGAGTGCTACTGTTATGAGCATTTACATGAGGTAAAAATTACTTTTCATCGTATTTATTTGTAATTAATTTAATTTATTGGTAATTAATCTAATTTGAAATTTTTTTTGAAGGTTTTTGTATGAGAAGTTCGTGTGCGCGCGCAAATTGTCAAATAAATTTTCATTCTTGTCTCCGCATAAGATTTCGATGCTTAAACACGATCCAGCGAATGTAAATAAATACGTTTTAGATATACTATTAGGAAATAAAGAGAAGGATAAGTTATTCCTTGCACCATATAATTCAGGGTACGTAATTATATATTCTATACTTATATCTTTTTTATTTTATGAGATCTTAATTTATTATTTGTGTAAAGTAAATTTTTGTTGTTGTAGGGCACATTGGGTGCTAATTGCAATCAATGCGACCTCTGAAGTTATATACTACCTAGATCCCTTGCACGGCCATTACAACAATCGTCCCGAGATAAAGGCTTTGTTCGACACGTAAGTAATATTCATTTATTTTTTACATTTATATATATATAAATAATGTGTTTGTTAATGCTATAATAATCACATTTATTTATTCGATAGTGCTTTACAAGTTTTTCGAGCTCAAAGAGGTGCGACAGTGTCGAAGCTAAAGTCAAATAACATCACATGGATTCCAATAAAGGTTTAAAATATATGCTTTTAAATTTCACTTACAATCAATGCACAATTAAATAATTATTGACTTATATGTTTTATTTTATAGTGCCCTCGTCAAACTAACAACATCGACTGTGGGTACTATGTAATGCGATTCATGAAGGAGATTGTTGATAAGAATCAAATTATAATCTCAGAAACGGTACGGTATTTTAATTATTTGATTTTCATATATAAACTATGTTTATATTGATTCTAACTGATTTATGTTCAATTTTTATATCAGTACTTTGACAATTCCAGTCCATCATATTCTGAAGAAGAACTAACAGAGATAAAGGAAGACTGGTGTCAGTATGTGCTTGAAATGAATATTATTTGATTTGCTGGGAAATGGCAAGCTGCAAGGGACATGGTAGTTCTGTACTGTTTGTGTATATACTAGGTTGTGAATATGAGTAGTTGTATGAAAATATAGTGAATATCTGATAGTTATATGAATAGGTAGTTGTGTGAATATGTAGTTATATGTAGCTGTTGTGAATATGTAATTATGAACTGATTGCATGTTGTGAATATTTGTGCATTTGAAAATATAGTGAATCTGTTGTTGTGTACTGATTCTTGTTCTGAGCTGTTTTAGTACTGATTGCATGTTTGAATATTTGTGCATGTTGTGAACTGATTCTGGATTAAAAGACAGCGCTTTTTAAAATTTACATCATATTATTTAATAAAACTAAAAAAAAAAAAAAAAAACACCTTTTACAGCGCTTTTTTAAAAAAGCGCTGTAATAGGTGCACTATAATGAACCTATTACAGTGCTTTTTTGAGGAAGCGCTGTAATAGATGCATAATAGTGCATAATAATGCATCTATTGAATGCACCTATTACAGCGCTTTTTAAAAAAGCGTTGTAATAGGTGCAGTTGAATGTACCTATACAAGTACACCTTTTACAGCGCTTTTGTGAAAAAGCGCTGTAAAAGGTGCATAACAAATCATCTATATTATTGCACCTATTACAGCGCTTCCTTGAAGAAGCGCTGTAATAGGGTCATCATAGTGCATAATATTCAACTATATAAGTGCACCTTTTACAGCGCTTTTGTGAGAAAGCGCTGTAAAACGTGCATAACAAGCGTGCAATATAAGTGCACCTTTTACAGCGCTTTTTTTAAAACAAAAGCGCTGTTGTATCCTTTTACAGCGCTGCTAACTACAGCACTGTTTTTTTTGAAAAAGCGCTGTAAATGGCTTAAAAAAAGCGCTGTAATATGCGTTTTTTCGCGTAGTGTTAATCCACTCATAAATCCTATTACCAGCGTGCCTTTGCATCAAAGTGTGAGTCTTCGCATTAGACCAGACACAACGAGAAGTTGGGAGTCATATCAAACAATTTTAGTTTATTCGATCTAAAAGAAAGGTTGAACGTTTGTAGTTCAATGAACTAACAATATTTCATTTAATCACAAGTTAAGTCTCATCGTTTGCATACGTGTTAAAATTATTATTGATGTAGAATGTAAAGCAACACATAGAATCACAAAATTTACTAGTGCTACGAAAACTGAGTTTTGATATACATTGTATTACATACTTTAATCTTCTATAAATTTGTCCATCTTTAATGAATATTTGTGAGAGAAACGAAGAGTAAACAAGTTTATTCTTTTAATGATGTCTTTTAAATTAATATGAGAACAAAAGTAGTTTGGGTATTATAATAACTTTTAAAATGGTTTTGGGTGTATAGGATATTTTGGTGTAACTATGGAAAAAAAAATCAACGTTCACCCAATCAATTCTTTTGTCCTATCAAAATCTCTAATACTAACTAAACGTCTTTGCATGCATTAACATATAAGTACTCCATTTTATTTGGATTTTCTATCGTTATTTTTATTTTGGAGTATCTATGGCCAACGGTAAGAGACGAAAAATACGTCGTAAGCACAGCACAATTAGAGAATTACTTTCTAAAGGAGCTGTTATAGTGGATCATGTACGCACTGATGATAATTTAGCAGATCCTTTGACGAAAGGATTAGCTAGAGAGAAAGTCCTGAATACATCCAAAAGGATGGGACTAATGCCTATAGATCAATGAGTCACTTATGATGGTAACCCGACCTAAAAGACTGGAGATCCCAAGAATTAGGTTCAATGGGTAATAACAAGTCATAGTGATATGAGATGAACATGCTATTTTATATATGAGAGAAGCATGATTTCTGAAGCGATATAAGGATGAGATAATTGAACTCTTAATGAGATCTATACTCTATGTGGAGTGGAGTACCTAGCTACAGGAGTACTCTTGATAGACTCACCTATGTGAATGTGGAAGTGGGGGCCGCTTCCTATGGAATTTCGAGGCAGAATTCCTAGAGCGTTCACTATACTGGGATATACGTGCATGGCCTTAAATGCACAGGCTTTTGAGAATACACCCTGTGAAAAGGTTGTGTGTGGGTTTGATGTCAGAGATAGAGTTCAAGACTACGAGTCACTCTTGTTGAATCTGAATCTTACTTACTATGCAAAGGTTCAAGTCAAGAGACACCTTTGTTTATGCACATTCTTATAGAAGCGTTTGACGCTATTTCTGAAACCTCTTTTTTTAAATTCAAGTGGGGGATTGTTGGAAATGATGAAAAATTAATGGAAGAATTGTTGGTATTAATGGTGACATTAATGAGCTAGTGTGGTTGTGAATTGAAAAAATGAGAAGTCCCACATAGGAGGGATACCACACTATGGAAGGGTATATAAGGTGGAGGTATGTACCTTGGGGTGTGCCCCAAGGGGTACCCCAATTTTGTGAAGGAGGGAGAACGCAAGCAAAGTTGGCCACCACACACGCGCGCGCGCGCCGCCGTCCGTCCGGCTCGGCTCGGCCGGGCTCGGGCTCGGGCTTGGGCCTGGGCTTTGGCTTTGGTCTTGGTTTTGTGGTGTATTATTATTATTATTTTTTATAAATGAAAAATAATAAAAAAAAAATTATTTAATTAATTTTTAAATTAAATGCTTGCTTGCGTTTTACCTCTGATTGTTGCGTTAATTACGTAACTGCCCTCCACCGAATCTACCTAATGATTTGATCCAGTCTTCTCCTTTTTGCCCGGTCAAAACCCTAACCCTAGGTGCCACGTAACTGCTGTTGCCCGGTCTTTATTCAAAGTCAAAAACCCTAGCGCACTTTCAGGTAGTCAAAGGCGCACGTTTTGGGTGGGCAGCGGTTTTGGAGCACACGTTACCTGATCCAGTTACGGAATTCCTCTATAAATAGAGAGCTCCCTTCAGTCGAAAAATCACACCAAAAGCACTCCGCTTCTGAGGCTTTTCTCTCTTCTCCCCCCGTTCTTACTTCTTCTACTTCTTCTTTTTTCTTGAGTGGCCTTCGTGCCATATTACGAGTGGTAGTCGTCAGACTGCCATATTGAGGGTGTAATTCGAACGGTTTTCTACGGTGCAGTAGAACTCCGTAACAGTGATCTGGGCTGTTTTATCCTGGGGACTTCGTGGTTGATAGTCTGCCTTGCACCTTTTGGGCAGTGCCTCGAAACGTCTTAAAGAGAGCGACCTAGTCCGCGACTCAACCCAGTAATATTTTCGGTGGCATAAATTGTTTTTTCAAACTTTTTCAAAATTCAAAATAACAATAACTTTAATAAAAGCAGAGCATAAATATATTAGGACAAATTCAGAAATTGGTTTGAATTTGATTTTTAATATTTTTTGTGAATTACAACTTTTTTAATGTAATTACTGAAAAACTAAATTGTTTATAATAATAGGATGTATATTTGCAATCCATTCTCAATTAAGTAATTAGATTTCAGTTGATGATGAATTTTAATTTATGATGTAATAATAGGGCCGATTTTTGTTGTATTCATTTATGATGCAATATTAGTAGTTCTGATTAATAGTTCTGATTTCATAAGTAGTAAAGTAGAAATTGACGTAGCCAAAGTCAACTCATACTAATGAATACCACTGATTTTGTTATCAGAAAGAAACAGAGAGAACACGTTAGTGTGTATCATATTTATGAACTATGTGTTGTAGATTTTCTTTATTGGCAAGTCTAATAACTGAGGACCCCAACTCACAATTTAATTTTAGAATTTCTTGGATAAATTGTAGCAACCCATCATTTTTCTTTGGGCGAGAGAATGTTATTATATGTTTATTTGTGCAATGATATTACAACCTTCAAATTTGTTTTGGAATTGAATATTAAATTGAGATTGACATTGAATTTGATATTTGTTTATATTAGAAAGTCTAATGTGGAGTTATAACAAATACTTCATCGGTTTCAAAATAATTATTGTATTTGATCATTTCATACATATTAAAAAAATACGATAAATGAAATTGATGAGAGAATAATTTTTCCAAAATTTTCTTGTAAACCATTGATTGATTTTAATTATCATAAGTTCGTTCTACTTACTACAACAATGAAAGAAATACTTGATGAACAAAAAACAAATGGTAGAAAATGTTAAGTTACGGTCATGATAGTGGCGGTAAACGTGATAATCAGATGAGATGTTTTATTTATCGTTTGAGTTAAATTTACTAGATTCGACCATGTTTTTGTCGTTTAATTTATGGTAACAGTAATGTTTCTGAATTTGTCAAAAATTGTTAAAAAAAAACTAATAGATTGTTTGAATCCAAATCTTACACTAAGTTAAAAGTCATGAATTCAACGTTGATTATTTCGTAATTACAAAATTGATCCCTTTTATTGCCGCTAATCAGCCTTATAAACCAAATAAGGCTTCAAAAGGGATTTAGATGATGTACATTAGTCATATGTGTATAATATAATATATTTCTTGCTATGCTTGTTAAATTTTCAATTTGTGATACTGCAGTGGTTGTAGTGAAAATCAGTACAAATTTTAATGTAGTAGTTAATATAATTGCAAATTATTAAAATAACTCCATTAATTTAGCAATAGAATTGAAATGGTCACTTGAAGATTTCACATTAAACTTTGTTATTATCTTCAAATTTTAAATTAGGTTGCTGCTGTGGGGCAAGAGTGTGAAACATTGTAGATATGAATTGATGAATGTTTGTTATAGGGGAGATCTTATTTGTAAATTCAAGTAGATGGCATAAATTTCAAATAGGATTAGATGAATTGTTGGAATATAGGGTATGTTAGTCTATGAATTTAAAAATTATTGAATTTCCACATTGGAAAGCTCATATATTGAATAGTTTTCAACTCTATAAATATTAAAGTCTCACATTGGATAATTAACATATGTGGATTTTCTTCCATTACTATATAAAGAGTGTTAAACTCTTCTGAAAAACACGTTAAAGTTGGATGCATTTCTCAACTTTCTCGTTTTCCCCTCTTCTGCTCGATGCATTTTTGAGTCAGTTCTCCACTTTTTCTCTGTCCTTTCGGTTTTTTGAGTGGCTCTAATACCACTGTCGTTTTAGAGCGGTTTTTGTGACGTAGTCCTTTTGATTTTTGAGTGGTCCTAACACCACTTTCTTTTTAGAGCCATTTATGCTGTATATCCTTCAATTTTTTAGAGTTGCTTTTGTGTCATAGTCTCTTGAGTGGTCTTAATATCACAATTCGATTTTAGAGAGCGACTTCTGTGCGGTAGTCCCTTCGATTTTTGAATGGTCATAATACCAAAGTCCTTTTAGAGTGGTTTTCGTGTTGTAGTCCTTTTGATTTATGAGTGCTCATAATACCATATTTCGAGTGGCTTTAACCTTCATATTGAAGGTATATTTCTTGAACGGTTTTCTACGGCGCAGTAGAATTCTGATACAGTTTGTCTGAGCTATTTTATCCCAGAGACTTCGTGGTTGATAGTCTATCTTGAACCATTTATATAGTGTTGCGAAATGTCTTCGATGACATAAATTTATTTTGAAACAATTTTTCATAACTTGAAAACATAATGAATGGACAGACTAAGTGATGGGTGCTAGTTCAAATGGTTTGGCTAATTGGGGATGATAAATCTTATTGCCATGATAATCATTGGAAGGATATATGAGTTGAAGATATTAGAAGCAGCATTATTTGTGTTACTTCGATAAATAAATTTTGATCGAAACAAGTTTTTTTATACAATTTAGGTTGCAAGGTTCACTACTTGTGCTTTACATAGTTGGATACTTGTGCTTTGGATAGTTGGATATTTGTTGGATGATTAGAGAGTCAAATATTAAAAATTAAATAATCTTATTTCAATTGCATTTGTGATAATTGAAATTTGTATAGACATACTTTTAATAGTTATAAAATTGCTAAATCATAGTTACAAAATTACTTTTAGCGTGTCTTTAATTTGATAGAAATGACAATTGATTTTGAAACATTTTATTTTAATTAAACCTGAGTCGAATGTAACGTGAATTTTGTTTAGATATGCTCGAAGAAAAAATAATTTTATCAATTAATATTATTTGAATGGTTTGTATCAAAATTGTTTTTGAGTGAATAATTACCAAATGAGATTTAACTTTATTAAATGACAAAGCATATGAAATTTCAAACAAAACCCATAAACTTATATTTTCATCTCTAACAACATCAAATAGAGAATGAAAATATGAGTTTATATGAATATTTGAGTTATGAATTTGATGAAATTTGTATTATATTGAAGAATATAATTAATTTTATGGATTTTGTTTGAAAATTTTGATAAATTTTTTGAATTTTTGTAAAAAAATAGGATAACATTGTTGACATTTTAAAACATAAAAGATCAAATTGTCACTTAAAAATAAAGGACTAAAACATTAACTGAAATTAAGTTAAAGGACCACGGGTGCTATTTAACCAATTTTAAATTTTGATGATCCAACGGTTCTATCTAATTTAATTAGACTAAACATAATTGAAAAATTATAATTTTCATAATTCAACAGATCAATCTTTTCTAACTAAACAAACTATGATTCTAAAATTCTACTTTCGGTAATTCAACGGTGTAGTTTTTTACGTCAATTTATAATGAATTTTATATAATATATAAATAAATAAATATTTAAATTATATAATTTTAATATATATATATATTATATTATATTATATTATATTATATTATATTATATTATATTATATTATATTATATTATATTATATTATATTATATTATATTATATTATATTATATTATATTATATTATATTATATTATATTATATTATATTATATTATATTATATTATATTATATTATATTATCTTATCTTATCTTATGTTATATTATATTATGTTATGTTATATTATATTATATTATATTATATTATATTATATTATATTATATTATATTATATTATATTATATTATATTATATTATATTATATTTTCTACTCTTAAAAAATTGGAACTTATGTAATATATATAAAATCTGCTCACATTTGTCATGATAATTATTTAGTGCGATGGTAAAGAACATGTTTGAGGTCAAGTGGTCAACATCATGGGTTGAACATTGGTTCATACATTTTTAGAATTTTAAAATGATTTGAAAAAAAAAATCAAAACTTTGAACGTTATAATTTTTTTTCAAAAAAAACAAAATATTGAAGGAAACAAAACTAATTTAAAATAATTGAAGAATAGTTTTTAAAAAACTGTTAATAAATTATAATGAAGGACTGGTGTGCAATAATTAAAAAAATTCATCTACACACATTAATTATTGTAAACCACCCACAATTAAGTGTTGACATGAAATTGTCTATCTTTTATTGGCTAAAACAATTAACTTCACCAAAACATTAGAATTTAGCAATGAACTATAGAAGTCCCCTTAAAAGAATATAATGTTGATTATCATGAATTAAGAATGTCTATTGCCATAAAATATCAATCAAAATAGTCTTTAAATAAATTTATGCTGTTATATATTTTGACGTGAAACTATAATTTAATACGTGACTTATCCATGTGGATTCCATATCATTATTGTTTTCTCGAAGACAAATTTGCTTATGAAATTTTGTTATCTTAGACATAAATTTGAGAATAAATTAGACAATGAAGAATTTAAATTTCATCACAAAATTATTCCATGTTGTGATCAAATTGATATGAGATCAACATAAAGGAGTTAAATATTCAATTAATATGTCATATCATAATTTCTAACTATAAAAGTTTAAATATGTAATTATTTGGTTCAATCTTTACTAGTGTCATTGGAAGGAGTCAAATGTAAATTCTTATGAAAGTGTTCAATGTTCTTTATAGGATCTTCTTTATCATTGAACTGATACACCATCCTCTCACCCAAAATTGTTTTCAACAAAAAAAAAAAGACTATTTTGATTATTATTTTACAATTTTAAGAATGTATTTGTTAATTTAAAAAATTCAATGATTAATTTGATTGACATTTATAATTTAAAAGACCAATTTGTGGGGTTTCTCTCAAATTTATTATCTAACTTGACATAGTGTTTCCTTGCTGCATATCTCTTGGTAAAAACTATTGTACTGTTTGTGACTCGACGATTCAAGAATTAAATGGATGCCACATTCAATTTATCGTTAAAAAGAAAGAAAAGTATAAAAAGAAGACTAGAAAGAGAGGAAGAAAGAGAGAAAGGGAAAGAACAAGCAGGAGGGAGGATGGAAGTGGTTACAGAGTTCGAGAGATTAGAAATAAATTAGTGGGTCTAAAGCCCAAAACAAAACTAGCCTCATCAAAGTTTAGATCCATTCAAAAGAAACCATCATTCTTTAAAGTCCAAAAAATAAAAATATCTTTTGTTTTGTTAAAATGTATAAAAAAAAAATAGAGAAAATAAAATATCAAAATATGATTTTTAAAGATTAAAGTGAAATATACTAAAAGTTGGCCATAGATACTCCAAAATAAAAATAATGATAAAAAATCCAAATAAAATTGAGTACTTACGTGTTAATGCATGCAGAGACGTTTAGTTAGTATTAGAGATTTGGATAGGACAAAAGAATTGATTGCGTGAACGTTGATTTTTTTTTCATAGTTACACCAAAATATCCTATACACCCAAAACCATTTTAAAAGTTATTATAATACCCAAACTACTTTTGTTCTCATATTAATTTAAAAGACATCATTAAAAGAATAAACTTGTTTACTCTTCGTTTCTCTCACAAATATTCATTAAAGATGGACAAATTTATAGAAGATTAAAGTATGAAATACAATGTATATCAAAACTCAGTTTTTGTAGCACGAGTAAATTTTGTGATTCTATGTGTTGCTTGACATTCTACATCAATAATAATTTTAACACGTATGCAAACGATGAGACTTAACTTGTGATTAAATGAAATATTGTTAGTTCATTGAACTACAAACGTTCAACCTTTCTTTTAGATCGAATAAACTAAAATTGTTTGATATGACTCTCGACTTCTCGTTGTGTCTGGTCTAATGCGAAGAATCACACTTTGATGCCAAAGGCACGCTGGTAATTGGATTTATGAGTGGATTAAGTTATGTGTATGTGTCAAAGTTTCGATTAGACCAAGTTTACGATCAAAATTGATTTGGACCGAGTCACTTAACCTTGGTTTTGGTCTGTTTTACCTATATGGGTACAACAACAATAACGAGACTTAACTTGTGATCAATTGAACTATAGTTAGTCCATTGAATTACAAATGTACATCTCTTTATAGATTAATATTTTTTATAATTTTAAATGAGAACATTGTTTATAAATATATTATAATTTCAAATTGTTTTAAATTTTTCAGATTATGTAAATTACAAAATTACCCTTGAGATAAAGCTATAAATAAAATTAATTTTATTTTAATATAATTTTGTATATTTATATTTTACTAAAATTTCAATTTCCAAAAATATAATTCAATAAATTGATAATAAATAAATCTAACTATAGATCTTTGACATATAGTTTGTGGTGTAGTGGTTGTTTCGCTTAATGAAAATCAGTTGCAGGTTTGATACCCTGATCTTGCGTTTTTCAACTTTTATTATTTGTTAATTTAATTTATTTTTTAAACACATGTTGTAAGGGAAGGCCTCATAAAAATAGAGTTAGTTCCTATTATGTAGTGTTAGGATCATATCTCCACTAGTTTTATGCATTGTGATGTATAACATTTAATTGAGTGAACCCACCACAATAAATTCATCAAGAGATATAATAAATATGCTCATAGCAGTTAGTATTTTAGTTGGAATGAAATAAAGTTCAAAAGGACTAATTGACCAAAAGAGTTTATGAAAAAAGGAAGGTGGTGATATTACTATCAATTAATTCCATTGATATATAATGTTATTTTAATAATAATAATAATAATAATAATAATAATAATAATAATAATAATAATAATAATAATAATAATTAATTACAGACATCATTTGAGGTGGAGTACTATACTACTACTATGCACATTTTAATGATTAATAATGTGGGTTTAATAAACGAAGCTCCGCTAGTATTATGCTATTAATAAGCATTTATCTATTTAAGGTTAGCTATTTTTGTTATTTATCTTTTTAAGGTTATCATTTATCAATAATAAATAAATATAAATAAACTCAACTTATTTTCGTTAAATACTTAACCTCTTCAATTAAAAATAAAATATTGATTAAAAAGAAAGAAAAAAACGGTTTGAAATTACCTGTCCTCTACTACTGTTTGAGTCAAACCAGCAGGATACACGGATGATGAAAAAGAAGTCGGACCGGACTCTAGAGCTTCCTCCACTGGAGCTTCCTCCACCAATAATATTGCCGCCGCCACCGCCGCCGTGACTATCACCGGTATTCCCTATTTTGTTAGGTGGATAACGAAATCTGAATCTTGAAAGATTATGATGGGTGGGCTCACTATTCAATTAGAATCCACCCATTTTATTAAAATTATTATTATTATTATTATTATTATTATTATTAAAAAAGAAAGAAAAAAAAGAATATATGTTTTAATAGGCTTGACCCATGAATAGGAAAATAAAAGAAAGGAAAGGGATCTAAAATATCTTACGCAAAAAAACCAAAAACAATCAACGGTAACAACACGCACACACGACAACCAGAGAAAAAGAAAGGAATTCAGTTTCGGTAGTGGTAACAGGTGTATAGCAAACTCATAAGATTATTTAGTATGGTCATTTAATTTCAAGTAAAATGGTTGAGTAGCTAAAGAACTTTCAATTTACCAAACTGATCGTTAATACAAACTGATATTTGATCATCAGATCTTTAATTTAATTCTCCAAATTGAACTAACACACGATCAATGCAATTGCATTAGTTTCAACAGGATTAACACACGATATTTTAATTAAAACCAAAACATAAAAACAACTCAAAGGTGAGTCTTCAACTAGGGTAGATCCATGACTCTACCTGAAATCAAAGGATGAATGAAAGAAAAAAAAAGTGATTATAACCCAAAATGCAAAACTGCAACTGATCTAAAAATCAAATAAAATAAAAAGCATTTTTTCAACCTTTATCAATAATAAATAAATATAAATAAACTCAACTTATTTTTGTTAAATTTTTAAGCTCTTCAATTAAAAATAAAATATTGATTAAAAAGAAAGAAAAAAAATGGTTTGAAATTACCTGCCCTCCAATACTGTTTGAGTCTAACTAGCAGGATCCACGTATGACGAAGAAGAAACCGGACCGGACTTTGGAGTTTCCTCTACCAGAGCTTCCTCCTTCGGAATCACCACCATCTGCGTCACAGCCGCCGGTGCAGTTGGCCTCCTCTTCAGGCAAATGATTACAAGCACCTGTAATATTGCCGCCACCACCGCTGTCATGACGATCACCGTTATTCCCCATTTTGGTAGGTGGATACCGAAATTTGAATCTTGAAAGATTGTGTTGGGTGGCCTCACTCCCAAGTGGAATCCACCAATTTAATTAGTATTATTATTATTATTATTAAAAAAAAAGAAAGAAAAAAAAAGAATATATATTTTAATGGGCTTGACCCATGAAAAGGAAAATAAAAGGAAGGGAAGGGATCTCAAATCCCTAATGCAAAAAAAAACAAAAACAACAATAGTAACCGCTCGCACGCACGACAGCCAGAGAAATGAAAAGTAATTCAATTCCGATAGTGATAACAGGTGTGTAGCAAACTCATACGATTATTTAGTATGATCATTTAATTTCAAGTAAAATGGTTGAGTAGCTAAGAACTTTCAATTACCAAACTGATCATTAATATAAACTGATATTTGATCATCTAATCTTTAATTTAATTATCCAAATTGAACTAACACATGATCAATGTAAATGCAACATTTTCAACAGTATTAACACACGATATTTTAATTAAAACCAAAACATAAAAACAACTAAAAGGTGAGTCTTCAACTAGGGTAGATCCATGACTCTACCTAAAATCCAAGGATGAATGAAAGAAAAAAAAAAAAGTCATTATAGCCCAAAATGCAAACAGCAACTGATCTAAAAATCAAATAAAATAAAAAGGATTTTTTCAACCTTTACCAATAAGAAATAAACATAAATAAACTCAACTTATTTCGTTAAATTTTTAAGCTCTTCAATTAAAAATAAAATATTGATTAAAAAGAAAGAAAAAGAAACGGTTTGAAATTACCTGCCCTCCAATACTGTTTGAGTCAAACCAGCAAGATCCACGGATGACGAAGAAGAAGCCGGACCAGACTCTGGAGCTTCCTCCACCAGAGCTTCCTCCGCCAAAATCACCACCAGTTGCGTCACAGCCGTCGATGCAGATGCCCTCCTCTTCAGGCAAATGATTACAAGCACCAGTAATATTGCCGCCACCGCCGCCGCCATGACGATCACCGTTATTCCCCCTTTTGGTATGTGGATACCGAAATCTGAATCTTGAAAGATTATGTCGGGTGAGCTCACTTCCCAAGTGGAATCCACCATTATTATTATTATTATTATTATTATTATTAAAATAAAAGAAAGAAAGAAAAAAAAAGAATATATGTTTTAATGGGCTTGACCCATGAAAAGTAAAATAAAAGGAAGGAAAGGGATCTCAAATCCCTAATGCAAAAAAAACCAAAAACAGAAACAGCGCACACACGCACGACAGCCAGAGAAAATAAAAGGAATTTAGTTCTGGTAGTGGTAACAGATGTGTATCAAACTCATAAGATTATTTAGTATGGTCATTTAATTTTAAATAAAATGGTTGAGTAGCTAAAGAACTTTCAATTTACCAAACTGATCATTAATACAAACTGATATTTGATCATCTGATCTTTAATTTAATTATCCAGACTGAACTAACACACGATCAATGTAAATGCAACAGTTTCAACAGAACTAAAATTAAATAAATAAAGTGACCAATTACGTTTAAGAGTATTATGTTTTGAAATAAAATGTTGATATTCATATCAATTAACTATATTAATAATACAAAATATCCTATAGCAAGAAAACTGTAGTATTTCATATGATTTAATTACTTACAATCTATTAGCATATAAAAGTTAATTTTAAAAATGTTGTAGAGCTCAGAGCCCTATGTCATAACTTTTTTTTTACTCACTATCTAGTGTTTGTCATTAAGTGCAATTAGAATAAAAAATCCAACAAAAATATTTATGTTTGGATTTAATTTTATATACAGTTAGTAAAAGATCAACAAATCATAAATAATATTATAATATTATGTTTGATTTTCAGAGTAATAAAAATAAAATTCAAACTTGTTTTTGATTTATCTAGATAATATATAGAATTTAGCAACTCTTATTTAAAACTATTTTTATTATTTAACTACTCTTAATAAATCTTTTTTTAATTTATCATAACACTATTTTTATTATTTTATTAAATCTAAAAAGTTACTACCCATTCATTAGAAATTGCTGATAAAAAGAAATTAAGAAACGGTAGAAAGGGTTGCTAAATGAATGAGAGTGGAAGAAGAAATAACAGAAGAAGAAGAAGCAATCTCTCTCTCATTATAGATAATACTAATTAACTATCCTGATTTCAACTTTCAATCACTTTTTATCTTATTCATTTATGTATATATTCTCAAAATCTTTACTAATTAATATTTTACTAAATTGTTTTATAATTTTGAAATTTGTTAAAATATCACCTCATCTTGAATAGAAAAAAATTACAATAGGTGCTCCAGTATATATATTCTACACTTACTACAATATAGTACACTACTATTAATGAGAATGCAAAGGAGGGAAATTAATTCAACATATTTAAATGTTTCCAAAGTAAGAAAAAGTATCTCCTTCTTTTTGCTTAACTTTGTGCAAGTGGACTTCTACTAATTGTATTAGAATTAAAATTAGATATTTTATAGTTGAATTAATTATAATTATAATTGATAAATCTAAAATTTAATTAAGATTACGTTACTAACTATTAATCTTAATTAATTTGATTTAAGTATAAATCAACATTACTTAACGTGAGATTGTAATTATCTTTTGGAAAAAAAAATGAATAAAATAGTTTCAAACATAATGAAATACTTTTCATCCTACCACCCTCTTCTATTTTTCATTCCCTCTTATTTAGCTGTTGTGAGAGTCTACATATCCATAAGAATTAATAATGATAGTTACATGTACTCACATAATTAATAATGATAGGGCAAAAAGTAAATACGCGCAAGTATTATTTTCCAAAATATACATAATTAATAATGATAGGGCAAAAAGTAAATACGCGCAAGTATTATTTTCCAAAATAAATCCGCGCAAGTATTATTTTCCAAATAAACTATTTTTTAAGGTTTTCTACGCTCACGGCTTATAATCCTCAAAAACTCTTGCATAGTTACAGGATTTTGAGCACAGTAACAAAAATGCAAAGATGAAATGAAAAAAAAAATTTAATAATGAGTAATTTTTAAATAATAAAATGATATATTTCCTTTGAGTCTTTTTATATATAAACGATAATTTAATTAATAAAAACTGATGTATTTAATTTATAAAATGAATTACATATATCAACTTATATTGACTCAAATATCTCTTATAAAACTGACTGAAATGAGTATATTTTTGTAGAAAAACTCTAGTATTCTCCAAACTTATTGACTAAAAATATTCTGCCATAGAAATCTGTACTTATACAGTTAATTACAATTACAAATTCTATTTATCCTTTTGAAACTTAAATTTCCTACAATCACTTACTACACATATTTATGAAATTTTTAACTGCGTAATTGTTGGATTTAGATGTAGACTGTTTGATCTCAATCGAACGATCAATTTAAAGACAAACATAAAAAGAAAATAAATGAATGAGCGAATGCTTTAAAGGAGGAGAAAGCAAATTCACTCCCTTTTTTATTCTTCTAGTAACATACTTAATGTTGTTGTCTTATTCAGAATTAGGATCATACGAGGTAACCTTTTTCTTTTTGGTGATAACGTATGTAGGACCCTTTTTTAATAATGTGGATATATACTTCATCCCTCTCATTTTAAATATTGTATAAGAAAGATAATAATTAAAAGATAATTAATTATAGATAATTCTCTAAAGAAATTCTCACATCCATAGTGAGGTTGCATCCATGATTTTTTTTAGCGTTAACCAACTCTTTAGCCATATAATAATAATAATAATAATAATAATAATAATAATAATAATATTAATTAATAAAAAAGTAAACATTATATAAATAAAGTAGGTAAAACTAGAGTTTGAGCTGCGTATAAGATTACAATAATTTGTATACATTTTCACTTATCTTAACCAAAAGAAAAATATGATGGATATTCAAGTAAATAAAATGAAATATTGTTGTTACACATAATAACTAGCTAGGTCCTATATTGATTCAATTGTTGGTTTACACTTCGTTTTCTTCATTACCCTGTTTCTGCCCAAATCCATAAAGGATCTCTATCTTTGTAAGATATGCAATCCTAGCATTTATGGTTTTTCTTCCCCTTTCAATATTTACTCTCCTCGAATTGTCATGTGAGTGTAATATGATGGTGAAATATGTAAAGGCCCCATACTCCCATTTTTTAACGTTGTTACAAATTTGCTTATAGTCATTCGGTCAAAGTAAAAACATTTAAAAAAAATATTATCCATAAAGCATCTCTATCTTTGTAAGATATTCAATCCTAGCATTTATGGTTCTTCTTCCACTTTCCATATTTACTCTCCTCCAATTTCCATGTGAGTGTAATATGATGGTGAAATATGTAAAGGCCCCATGCTCCCATTTTTTAACATTGTTACAAATTTGCTTAGTCATTCGGTCAAAGTAAAAACATTTTATAAAAATATTACTCCTCTCTCCCATTTTTTGTAATTGTCATATTTATAGAAAAAAAAATTGTTTCTATTTAATTCTTATTTTTAAAATTTAATGTAACATTAATTATTGATATATCAATAATATCTTTAGTTATTTTTTACAGAGAGAAATATATAAAATAAAATAATAAATAATTTAAAAATATTACAGAAAATAAATAAATTATAATACAAAAAATAATAAAATTTATTGATTGTTTTAATATATAAAAAACTAAAACATGACATTTCAAAAGGATCGGAGATAACAGGTTATATTTCAACAATAATAATCATCTCCAAAAAATGAGTATTTTTTAAATGATAAAATGATATATTTCCTTTGAGTCTTTTTATATATAAAAGATAATTTAATTAATAAAAATTGATGTATTTAATTTATAATATGAATTACATATATCAACTTATATTGACTTAAATATCTCTTATAAAAATGACTGAAATGAATATATTTTTTGCGAAAAAACTCTAGTATTCTCCAAACTTATTAACTAAAAGTATTCTGCCACAGATACAGTTAATTACAATTACAAATTCTATTTATCCTTTTGAAACTTAAATTTCCTACAATCACTTACTACACATATTTATGAAATTATTAACTGCGTAATTATTAGATTTAGATGTAGACTGTCTGATCTCAATCGAACGTTTAATTTAAAGACAAATATAAAAAGAAAATAAATGAATGAACGAATACTATGAAGGAGGAGGAAGCAAATTCACTCCCTTTTCTATTCTTCTAGTAACATACTTAATGTTGTTGTCTTATTAAGAATTAGGATCATACAAGGTAACCTTTTTCTTTTTGGCGACAACGTAGGACCCTTTTTTAATAATGTCAATATATACTTCATCCCTCTCATTTTAAATATTGTATAAGAAAGATAATAACTAAAAGATAATTAATTATAGATAATCCTCTAAAGAAATTCTCACATCCATAATGAGGTTGCATCCACAATTTTTTTTAGTGTGAACCAACTCTTTAGTCATATAGCTGCGTCTAAGATTACAATAATTTAATATGATGGATATTCAAGTAAATAAAAAATAGAGCAATTTATTGTACAAACAATAAGATTATTTTAACTTTTTTTTTTAGTTGAGTCTCAAAAACTCATTAGGATAGAAAAGATTTTAAGGCTTAGACAACATTTATAAAGATTCATAGTACATATTATTCATCAACGAGTTGGTTCTAACATCGATATTTGAATTCAAACTCGAGTTAATTAATACTTTTATTTAAAAAAGAATATATCTTTCTAGCTAGAATAAAATTATCAAAAATAGTTCAAAACTCAACAGAAACATACAACAATGATCACAAATTACTTAATAACAATAATAACATCAAATTCAAATAAATTACATGCATTAAACACACAATTTAAGTTATTAACAACGAGCAACAACTCAATCCATAATTTAACCCATTTAATCATACTCATATATCATGCAATTACACACTTATAATTTAGTACAATTATCCACACGCTATATATCCTACATGCAAGAATTGTGATATCACGTAGAGAGTAAACTATATACCTGATTGATGGATTTTGATCATGGAAGCTGTTACATAAATCAATGCATCCTACATTGATCTTGGGTCTTCATTTCGATAACCATTACTCATGGTCAAGTATGAAAGAGAAAATCATTTCAAATTCGGACTTCAAACAATAAATTAAGAATAGGAACGGTGGTTAGGGCAGAGTTTTTGAGAAAGAATTTAAAAACTAAACATAAATCACGTTTTCATGATTTATTATGAACAATGAGTAAGACACTAAATTATAGATCTTATTTATACGCTCGTTCAACAACAAACAAAATCAAATTCAGATAATGGATGAAAAAGTTATAAGTGTTTTAGTGTTTCTCTCAAATTTCACCAATTTTGATCTCCAAATCAAGGTACACGAATTTGACCTCTAATTAGGTTTACAAAATTATTCACTTAAGTTGAGTTTATTGAGATAAATAAGGATTCAAGTCGTTTAGATGTGTTTGTGACATATTAAAAACACATCAATTTTAAATAATTTCGCTTTTTACTATTTCTAACTAGAGAGTAATTATATGATTAATCTATTTTATTTATAGGTTGCACATGTTTCTCTCGAAAAAGTCAATCATTTATCGTTTTCTTATTTTGGAATTAGTGAAACAAATAGAAATTATAATGTAAAAGTTCAAAAGGATCAATCAAGTTCCTCTATTATGTGCGTTCAAAATGGAGCTATAGATCAGACTAATTTAATTGGCTTTAGATTGCATGTAAGTTTCGTTTTGTTGATTGTATATTTTCATATATACTTTTCACACACAAAATTTTTTGTGTATGAAATTTTAATTTGATATCTTGAGTTAGGTGGCTCCCGAGTTATACAATGATGATGCAACTCATCTCTATGCAATGTGGATGGTAGGAATTGTTTTTAATCTAGTTTTTTAATTTGTTCTTACAATTTAGACTTTACAACATAACTTTTTCAATAAAATAATATCTTGGTAAATCATTATTTTTTTCTTATTATTTATTTAAGGTTAATTATAATAATACTATTTTATTTTCTTCAATAATTTATGCAATGTGTTCAACAATGATAGAAAGATACTTTCAAGAGTACCAGATGTTTCAATTTATTATGTTCTAGTTTTGTTCAAATAAGTAAAGAAATGTACTTTACTAGATGTTTTGATAATACATCTATCTATGGTGGAATGATAATTGAGATCACAATTTCTATTATTCCGATTATCTCTATGTCTTAAAACATCTACAATACGAAGACAAAAAATATATTAAACTTATTTAATTACTTTTCCAAACATAAATTTTCAAGTAAATATCATGAGTAAATTTGTACATAATATGTTTCACAATTGTCTCCAGGTTTCTAAAACAAACAATTAGTGACTGAGTAGTGAAAATGAGAATCTTGTATATTTTTCAGTATCTTTATTCTCCAACAAGACATATGCTGATCAAGTAGGGAGGAGTGGTAGAACAACAACTTCTTTTGGCGCTCCTAGTCCTCCAATGGGTTCATGATATTTTCCTGATGACATATTTAATCATGTGTGTTATTTTAGAGATGTTACATATGAGAATAACACTAGAATAAACTCTCCACCTGAATAATTGTTGGCACAAAGATTCATTGACAAATTTGAATGTTTTGATGTTTGGCCTCCAATGTGGAGGACCCGATAATAATTGCGGTGATTAATTCATATTATAAGACTTTTTGAAATTTAAAAATAAAACTTTATATTTATATCAATGTTTATAGGTGGAGCTTTTTTCCTATAAATACCTGTTTTTGTTACCTTAAATTTGCTTCAAGTGTTATATATTGGCATATATTGGTAGTTATATATTGGGTACAACCTAAGACTTATTAATATTTATTTTTATCTATAAATACTTATTTATATAAATCAAGTTCAATTTTACCATTTGATCTTTGATTAGTGACTATCTAATACCTATTTATTCTAATTAACTTCAATGTTATTGTTCAATAATTGATTAGTGACTTTCTAATACGTTCTTATACTATTTAATATTATAAAAAGCTTCAATTTTGTTTGGTAGAAAACGGAGAACGTTATCTGTTTTACAGTATGATCATTCTCGATTTTGTTTTCAATCATTATGCGTTTTCTTTACAGAAATCAAGAACATTCTTAATTTAGTGACTGATTGATTTTTGTTTTTCGCAACACACTATTTTAGTAATCTTTGTTTTCTTAAAAAATATTCAGAAGATTTTCTCAACCCTTTATTAACCTTTAGTTAACCTTTGAGAGCAATGATGAATTTGTAATCAGCCCTTTATTATAATGAAGGAGATAGCTCCAACAATATTGATAATATTTTATTTTATAGCTAGCTAATTAATTAAGTTCATGATATAGTATGTAACATCAGTTTGTTAATGAGCTATAGCTTCTTTTTTATTGATGAAAAAAGTTTATGTGAGTTGATAAAAAATAATTTTAACATGATGAAGTGGTCTTCCGCATATTATCCCATTGCTGGTTTCACTATGTGTGAATTCTAGTATAAGTTTTAATATTTTCTAACTCATCCTTATAAGTTTAAGTGAGTTTATGTGAGTTGATAAAAAATTCAGATTTATTTTTTACGTATATTTTTATTTATTAGTATATATTACATTTATATTATTTATTAATTTTTAATATTTTATTAATAATACTTATTAGTTTTTTTTTAATCGAACATTATTATTTCGTGATGTTAAATGTAATCGAGCATTATTATATGTTATAATGGACTCGATAATCTAACTGTTTTGCTAGACTAAACAAAGCATACTCTACTTTTCGTATCCTATGCCTTGAATGTTAAAATTATATGCTAGTAATTCTTATAAGATAATAAATTATATCATCAACTATATTAGTGAACAAAATTGTGATGTCTTACGTCAGTTTATAAAAAGATTTTGAGGGTAGATAGAGTTTATTGATTAACATATTTTATAATTATACAATTTTAATTTTAAAGTAACTAAAATCCAACCAAACGTTAAATAAATGTATTTTAAATTTTAAAAATTTGATTGGAGTTAGTATTAATAAAGTATTTAAATTTTATTTTTAATATAATATAAAATATTCATGCTTTTTCAAAAATAACATACTATACATAACATCACATATTATAAACTAATTTTTCTAATTCTTTTCATTATTCTGAATAAATATTATTCAAATACTATTATTTTGTAGGAATAAAATATATTGTATTTATTAAATGACCCACTCACCTATTGATATTTGTTCATTCTCTCCTTCAAATTAAAAAATAATTGACCTAAGTTAACTTGAAAAAACAATGTTTCGTACCTTTCTTTCTCACACAATGATTTTAATTACAACCGCTAAATATTCAAATAACATGTGAATAAGCAAAACAATGTTTTTATTAAAATTAATTTTTTTGTTTTAATAGTAAAATAAATAAATTCGCACATAACTGTAATGTCTTAACTTAATATTTATCGGATGTTTTTACTTCATTTAAATTATTAAACCACCCAAACAGTTCATGGAATTAAAATGGAATAAAAAATAAGGATAAAAGAGTAGTTATTTATATAGAAAGCCCATTCCAGTGATACTTCCTAAATTGAGGGGAATTAAAAGCAAGAGCAGAGTAGAAAAGATTGATTGTATTCTTTCATGTATCATATTATTTCATTATTTTTTTTTCAAATCTAAACAATGGAATGATACTCAATACCACTTCATTCCACTTTACTCTATCATATTTCATCAATCTAAAATATATGTTTCTCGTTCAAATTAATGTAATTAAATAGTGGATACATGGTTTTAATAAATCAAAATTAAACAACAAATTCTAATCAAACCAATTAAAACACTAATTCAAAGTGTTCAACTCATGTCCAGTGCAATCAATAAAAGATAATCACAATCTCACGATTAAGAAATATTAATTTATGCTAAATTCAAATTAATCAAAATTACTAGTTAGTCACCTAAAAATCTCAATTAAAGATCAGATTTATCGATCTTAATTATAATATAATTATAAAAAGATATAATCTTAATCCTAATTCAATTAGACTTAGTAGAAATGCACTTGCACTAAGTTAAGCACAACAAAGAAAATTCATTTTCTTGGTTTGGAAACATTTTAGTCTATTGAATTAATTTCACTCCTTTATAGTTTTGTTTTGAGTGACCTATTTGGAGTTCTTATTAATGGTTGTGTGTTATCTATGATTTATCACTATATAAGAGAGTCACTGTCTTCACCTCATATATACTTTTACATTATTTTTACTTTTATAAAGGTCTAAAAAAACTTTGAATTGAAACATTTTAGGTGAGAGAAAAAAAAAAAAGAAAAATCAAAAGTCGTAAACACATATAATTAAAAATTTATTGATTACACCGATATGTTAAAAGTGATTGGTCAAATAAAATTTGAAATGGACAATTTACAAATTTTTAATTGCAAAATAGCAAAATAAATTTTGTTTACCATATAATTATTTTAACATATATCTTAGTAATGGAAAAATAGAAAATTGGTAGCATGGCTTCGATTTGAGTTAAGGCCACAGAGGTTTAAATTTATAAAATGAAGTAAGTACAAACAAAACAACTTTAAATTACTTTGTAATATATTTACAATTAATTAATAAAGATTCTTTTGTTTTAATGTTTATTTACATTGCTAAAATATTATGTGGGTCTAACTATTCCGAATTTCGAATTATTGATTTTTATTAATAAACACATAAGAAAATCATGTTCATTTTAGGAAAACAATTTATTTTATTAAAAGAAAATTCTCCATATATGATAAAGATTATGGAAACAAAAACTCCATTTAGAAATCAAAATGCCAAATCAATTAACTCATCTATAAATTTAAAAAGTTCAAGTTGCGTTGTTAGGATGTTTTCCTATCAAGTCTATAAAATTAGGGTTCTAAACTACGAAATAGAAAACGGTTAAGAAAAACTAGCTAATAAAATTAAAACATACTTTTTCATTGATTTTGGGGTTTTATAATTATCACAAGGAGACTATATATATAGTGTTAATAATATTGGATGATAAAATAAAAAATAAAATATTTTTCAGTTTTAATTTAATTGACAAAATGTTGCGTCAATTAATTGTAGTGATAATTATATTTTTTAAATAAAAAAATAAAAATAAAAAACATAAATAGTAAGAAGTCCAATTAAAGATATGATGGGGGTAGATAACAGCCTAAGACTATAATTGTCAGCTCTGCATTTGTAGCATTGAAAAGTTATCCCATTTCAAATATGTGAGCAAATCAAGATAAAAAATATGTAAAACGATAATCAAAATCTATTTTTTTTAATAAAATATACACATAATTTAATTATTTTAAAAATATACTTTATTTAATTCACAATTTGAAATCAGTGAATTACATATGGAATTAGGATTTTCTTGTGAATCACATTTACACGGGAATATTTTTTGAGTACCATATTCCGCAAATAACACGGCAGCTAAATTTTAGGGTTTAGGGTAATTTTGCACCAAAGTTTACATTTGTTATATCTTCACGTAATTCCGTATATATATTTCATGCTAATTTTATTTTTATATATAAAAAAAGTAAATTTTATGATTTTAGATGCCTATTTTAATTGTCTCTGATTTTGGGTGCCTCTGGTTCATAATCAAAATTGACTTAATTATAATTTTAATCCATCTATTTTTATCAATTCACGAAATTGGTCACTCTATTTTAAAAATCGATATTTTTTATATATCTCCTAGAGTTTGTAATATTCCATTATTTTTATTTTGGTATTATCTTTTATGCAAAAATCATAATTGATTTTGATAAAAGATTTGTTTGCAGAAGGACATGCTAGTTTAATTGGTAATCTATAATATTATTATCTAATATATATATTAAAAGCTTTAGAAAATTTTTATATATATATATATTAAAAGCTTTAGCAAATTTTTACCATTCATTGAATTTATTTCAACTACAATGTTAAGACACTACCACTCCACGATAATTCCAACAATGGAGGCGAAGTTCATCCACTTGCTATTGCGAAGCTTCAAGAAGCTACCAGAACTAACAGTGTAGAAGCAAGTGAAATAGTTAAACGATTTTGTACTGGTGCCATCAGTTATGGGTCAATATCATTGTAGGCTCACACAGCATTAGCAATGGCAATGAACAAAATTGGAGGGAAATCTAACACAGGTTTGTCAAACTTATTTAAGAATATTGAGTCACAATTTAGTCATATTTTGTCCAGCATAATTTTTCCAATTAGAATATCATGCGAACTACTATGTTGCAAATCTATTTCTCCTTAATTTCTTTGATTTTATGATATGATTTTTTTTCTTCATTATTTGTTGTAGGTGAGGGAGGTGAGCAGCCATTAATCTGAGTCCGTATCGCATTGTTCCAAGATTAAATTAACTGATTTAAAAGAAAATAATATTTTAAATAAAAAATCTAAAAAACTTGTATTATAAAAATTTGATATTTTAAAAAAACTAAAAACAAATTGTTCATAATTTTATATTGCATCACCTAGATAGATAATTCTAGACAAAATTATAGTGGACAATGACAACTTTTTTTGGGACAAAGCCACAAAGGGTGTTTATTAAAATTGTAAAATGGGTCAGACTAACTCGCGAAGATCCAATTATATAAATGAGTCAAATTGGCCCAACCCGCTTTACTATTGCACTGCTATTTATTAAAATTGGGAGAAATGTATCATGCACTCCCCCACCTTCACTTCCCACCCCCCATTCCCATTGAAAATACTATTTTGTCCTTTTTTACCACTCCATATTCACCCCCTTTCGAAAATTATAAATAAATAAAAAAATACCATTCAAAAATTTTGAAACTTTCAAAATATATAAAAGTGAGTTTTTTTTACATTTTCGAAACTTTTGATAAATCTTAAAGTTTCGAAACGTAATTTTCCAAAATATTTTTGACATTTTCAAAGCTTTTGATAAATTTGAAACTTTTGAAATGTATTTTCCAGAATTCATCAACAATTTCAAAACTTTTGATCAATTTGAAAGTTTCGTAACGTAATTTTCTAGTTTTTATAAAAACCTTCTCGAAACTTTTGAACAAGTTGAAATCTTCGAAACACAATTTCTCATAATTTCAAAAGTTTCCATAAATTCGAAATTTTCGAATCATATATTTCCAAAAAGCATCAAAATGTTCGAAACTTTGACTAATTTTATTTAAATTGACTAATTTAGAAGTGTATTTTATAAAGTGCGGCAAAGCTAGGCTAATTTTTATGAGTTGACCATTTTTTAATTTTTTTTTTTTATAAATAATAAAGTAGTACTCGACTACACTTTAAAGAATCAAATTCATCTATAACTAGAGTCATGCTAACAAATGCATGTTAAGGATACAAACGTGCAAATTTTACATTGAAAATAATAAACTTTGATATTTTCAATGCATTTCTATCTTCGGCACTTGTTAGTGTTCCTCTTAAATCTATAATAACTAGCCGTATATTTTTCAATGCAAACAATTAAATTATTTGCAAGAAATACATCTTCAATTTTATTTTTGAGCTTTTTCTTAACAATTTTTATTTGTAAAATTGTTTTATTTATAGTTGTAGTAGAGATTGAAAGTGTCAAAATAATACAAATAGATATATAATTAAGTGATAATTTTTTTTTATTTTTATTACTAATAAATTTATTTGAGGTAACTAAACATATTTTATTGAGGTAACTAAGTGTAAAACTATTATTACTAATTCTAAAAATAATATTATTTTGAGGTAGCCAAAACTAACTCATGCCAATGAATAACTTAACCACAGAATTTACATGTTACCAATCGGAAAGTATATTTTATGTGTTTCATACATTAGAGGTGGAAGAAGAAATATTCATTTTTATAATAATAATAATAATAATAATAATAATAATAATAATAATAATAATATTTGTAGAGATGAATTTTTTCTATCACTTATAACTTTATATATATATATAAAGGTGTTAATAATATTAAAATACTACATGTCTAATTTTTTGGGGTAATTAAAATTTTAAGCTATATAAACTAAGAATAACATTTTTTTATTTAATATTTTTTAAGTTAAAAAATTATTAAAAAGAAAAAGAAACATGAAATTCAAAAAATATATCATAGAATATATTTAACATGCGTGAAAAATATGTTCGTGCAAAGTACACATTGACACATTGGCTATTATTAGAATAAACAAAACACAATAAAAAGTAGATTTGAATATTGAGGAAAAATGTTAGAAACTAGTAAAAGGTAGATTTTGAATCAAGCATCCATAAAAAAAAAGTCTTACATAAAGAAGATCGATCTTCATTTTTTAAAGGCGAGGATCAGATCCAAAATTGTTAAAATAAAAAACAAAAAAAAGAAATTAAAATGGAGAGACCTATTTTGTTTCCAGAAAGAAAGAGGGGGGCATGTTATCGTGTATCATATTTATGAACTATGTGTTATAGATTCTCTTTATTGGCAATAATTGAGGACCAACTCACGATTTAATTTTAGAATTACTTGGATTAATTGTCAAACAACAATCGTTTTTCTTTGGGTTAGAGAATGTTATTATATGCTTACTTGGGCAATGATATTACAACCTTCAAGTTTGTTTTGGAATTGAATATTGCATTGAGATTGACTTTGAATTTGATATTTGCTTATATTAGAATTACTCATGTGGACTTATACCAAATACTCCTTCTGTCTCAAAAGAATTATCGTATTTGGTCATTTCACACATATTAAAAAAATACGATAAATGAAATAGATAAGAAAATAATTTTACCAAAATTTTCTTGTAAACCATTGATTGATTTCAATTATCATAAATGCAACGTGGATATTAAATTTGTTCTACTTCAACAATGAAAGAAACACTTGACTAGCAAAAAACAAGCGGCATAAAATGTTAAGTTACGGTCATGATAATAGCGGTAAACATGGTAATCAGGTGAGGTGTTCCATCTACTTTTGAAGTTAAATTCACTAGATTCGACCATGCTTTCGTCGTTTTATTTATGGTAATAGCTATGGGTTGCCAATCTTTCGTAGAATTCTAGATGTCACCTTTAGGAATCAGTGCTATATTAGCCAAGTTAATATATTTGAAGGAAACATACTGGAATTTAGCCATGAATAACATTTTTTTAAAAATCTCTTGACCACACAAAAACCAAAACTGGTGATAAGAACCTAGATTAAATCGATCCGACCCGATCACTTATATGATTTTAAAGAAAAAAAATGACATCTCTAAATTCATTAAAAGAGAACAATGTAGTAAGACTATTATCATCATCCATGATTATCGAAAGAGATATAACACTAATAACTAATATTTTATATGGTATTCTTGTTTTTAATTGCTACTGCTACGCTCCCCGAACTACTGAACAATATTTGATATGGTATTCTTGTTTTTAATGTTTATGTTTATGATATTAGGTGTTGAACCAAAAGTATTAGGTGCAGGTGATAAAAAATAAAAAGAATAGTTATGGCGAAGTGTGAGTTGGATTGACGGTAACCAGTTAATTAACTTTTAAGAATTGGTTGTCCTTGTATTGACAGTATTTGTAATGTCTTGGATTTTGATCTAAATTTTAACTTAAAAATGTTAATTTTTTTTGGACGATTTAATTATTTCCTAACGGAAGGAAAGTCCACCTCTGCTTTGCTAATGAAGATTAACGACAAAAAGTAAATAAGCTTTAAAATGTATCGGATCAGTTTTATTAATACAAAACTTTATTTTTAAATAAATTTTTTTTTTCCACTATCACACATCAAGCAAACATCATAAAACTAAACAACAAATCCTTAGTACCTAAAATGTTGGTGTAATGAATTAGTTCTATCGTCCACGGAAAATCAAACTAAACAACGTATTAAAAATCATAAAATAAATTAAGCTAACATGGGTCAACTCAGAAACACATAATCAAGTTGAAATATAACTATATGCGAGTTATGCATGCTCCTAGCAACTACATGATCAAGATTTAACCAACCATAAAGGCGTCCACACATATAATCCACTCATATGAATGGGAAAGATAAATCAGTCATAGAGGCGTCCACAAAGATGCATGTGTCATTTCATGATGATAATGAATTTTAAAGTACATATTACTAGCCACTTAGGAAACCACACAACTAAAGTGAGCCACTTTAGCAAATACACAAATTAAGAAAGCAATTTTGGCAAAACAAAAAGAAAGAAAATTGGAATTCAATTTGGTGGTGATGACGTACACCCATTATAAATTTTATTTGGACGCAAAGGCCTATTTTAACTTAGTGCTGGCTATTGCTGGTTTTCTCAATTTCATTTTTTATTGCTAGATATCCTAGTGCAATTCATTTTTCTCAAAACTTTTATTTTTACAAAGTTATTTTCTTCCTCAATTTCAATTCAGAGACTAATATCAGTTTCTCAATTGACAAAACATTAAAATTGTCAATTATTATTTTTAAGTAGCTCTTGTATTATTCATAATTTGCATACCTAAAGGATAATTGAGCATGTTGAGCCTCATCATAATAAGGGGTGTCAATTTCATCCATTAGATCATCATCCACCCAATCCATCCACTCATTAATCCATCAAATACATCCACAAAACTACAAATGAGTTAATGGATTGGATTCAATCCATCCATGCAACCATTTTTTAAATTCCACTAGATAACATATTTTTTTGAATTAAATCTAATAGACTACATTTATTTATTATAAAATGGATATCTTTAATAATTATTATTTATTTTGTTTTAAAAAATGTTTTTTAATTAAAAAATGTTACATAAAACAATAGAGAAAAATATTTTTCATTATAAAAACTGAAACAACAATTAGTTGTCAGTTTTCGTGACTTGTTGAGGGAGGGTAATGTAGTATATAATTTCATCGTCTCCATCAATGTTTTTAAGTTTGAATCATATTCATTTTTAGAACAAATTTAAGATGACCTTATGACAAAAGTAATAGCATAAGTGTTGACAAAATAAAAAGATATCTTTATAAATGTTATCTTTTGTTTACTTCTGTATAAATTAACTTATTCTCATAAGTTATTTTTGAATTTAGATTTACTACAATTGATTTTATTGTTGTCAGTATATCTGAACTGTCTAGATTTTAAATATGAATTTTAATTATTTCAAAATCTAAAGTCCGAATTTGAAGTCTAGCCATCTAATTTTGATTAATCAAACTAGATGTATTTAGCTGTATTATAATCAAAGTCAGCTGACCGCAACCAATCTCTGTCTCACTTAATTAGTTTAAGTCGAGTTTACTATCATATAATTGTAAAAATATAACCTTTTCTTTTATAAATGCTTATGTTGAATAATTTGAGTTTATTGTTGGAACATTTTGATAGCTCTATGTGAATCGGAACCCAAAACAACAACAGTAACCGCACGTACGCACGACAGTCAGAGAAAAGGAAAGGAATTCAGTTTCGGTAGTGGTAACATGTGTGTAGCAAACTTGCTCCGTTTGATCTACAAATTTAGTATGTTATTCCTATCATTGAGTTTGTTATTTTAATATATAGTCTGAGTAGTTTTACCTTATCTGAGAGTTACCTCCAACCCTAAGCTTCACGGTTTGATATTTAACCACCCCAATTACAGCGTTCCCACCCACCACATCCGAGACGTAGTTTTTACCGTAATCGTGGCGTTCGTCGGGGTGATCATTGTGGCTATGTTTCTGGTTTGGGCTGCAGTCAAATTGTGCAAATTGTACAAAGCTTTTTATGGTCCTCCTCCACCGTCACCACCAACGCCGACGACGCCGTCCCCGTCGGTGTTGAGCTCGTCGCGTACCCCTCCACCTCATTTTCGTCAGATGGTGTATAAAGGTTTCATATTTCAGTTTTCGTGCCTTGTAGTATGTTATAGTTGTTGATGAAAGTTAGTGTAGTATATACTTTCATATTTCAGTTTTCGTGACTTGCTGAGGGAGCGTAATGTAGTATATAAGGACAGAACTATCAACCGGACCACCAGGATATCCATCATCCTGTAGAGGTTCATCTATGTCCTCTGGTTGGGCTTCGGGTTAGGCTTCTTCCTGTTAGGCCTGTTGTGCTTCTTGTCGTTGTAGTCGTCGTCATTGGGCTCGTGCGGAAGCAGTTGGCCTAATACGATGACCATCCTCATTAGAAGTACCATCGTTAATTATAACACGACCCTCTCTATCAGTAAACATAGTGTGCACCATATCTGCATAACCAAAATCAAAATAAAAATCAAAACAACAAATCCTAAGTGACGTGAACTCAGTGTCAAAAACTTAGGTGAACTCAGTTCACCCATTTTCAAAAACCTTGAAACGTACGTGAACTGAGTACATGTAGGGTATACGTGAACTCAGTTCACGTACGTGAAATCATTTTTCCTACATGAACTAAGTTCATGTCCGTGAACTCATATGTCTTACGTGAACTCAGATCACATATACCCTACGTGAACTCATTTCACGAACATGATTCGTGAACTGAGTTCACGTACATTTCTAGGTTTTTGAAAATGGTTTCACGTATGCGAACTGAGTTCACGTACGTTTATGGGTTTCTAGCAACGAAGGTTTTTATCAACGTCAAAAATGGAAAATTGATTTTTGGGTTTTTGGCCTTGCATTCGTAATCATAAATAGAAACAACAACAAAAATGTACAAAAAAAAACAACAACAACAAAGATCATGCTTACTTGATTGAACAATATGAAAATGTTGAAGAAACTCAATAGTTGATGATGACGAAGATAATGAATATGTTGAAGATGATTGATGATGATTGAAGAAAATGGAGAAGATGATGAAGATAGAATGAAGAGGAAGAAGATTGAAATAGAGGGAAGGGCAATTTGAGAATTTTGGTTTTTAAAAAAAATTGAGAGTTGTGAGAAGTAAAAGAGGGGTGTTGGTAGCAAAATTGTTTAGTGATTTGGTTTGGATTGACTTTTTTTCTTTTGAGTCGGAATTTTGGTAGTGTTTAAGTTTGTTGTTTGTTTGGGCCAAATTCTGTTATAAGCCCAGTTTACTGTTTCTGTTGTAGTAAAGTAACGAGTTACAATTTACCCTATTCTTATATGAAGAGATTGCTTTATGCGCCTCCGTGTTTATGGTACACACCTATCTGTCTCAAAAAATAGTATGTTAATGTTTTTTTTTTTTACCCAATAATAATTGAATGATTGAAAAAAGTCGCTCATGAATTTTTTTATAAATCAAAAATAAATTCATTTAATTTAGTTTAATTAATTAATTTTACACAAACTCAATTCTCCATTCCATTTACCAAGAAACCATAAAGTGCTCAACCTCATCTTCTAAAAGATGGAGAGCAACAAATATGATAGAATAATACCATCATTATTGTTGTTTATATTCTTCTTTGTTTATCCATCTTCTTCAAGCTGGTTTTTATTATTAAATAACAATAAAAAAAATAAAAATTAACGACTTTACAAACCAAAATAAGATTGAAGTTCAAATAGTTGTGAATAGGGGAAAAAGAATCAAGTCATGGTGCCCTGAAGTTAAAATGTAAAAAGCAAAACTTTTTCTTTCTTTCTAAGGATAAGACTCAAAGGATGAGGCTGATTTTTATTTTATTTTGATTTTGTTCTAATTTATTAGAGATGTATATTTTTAAAAGAGAAATAAATAAAATGATGAAATAGGAATAGGAAAAGTTTGATAACAAGTGAATTTCCTTTTAAAAAAGAGACATTGAATTTGACATAGCCCGGTCTCAGGGTAAGATCATTAAACAATCACTTTAGTATTAAAAATAAAATAAAATTTTTACTTTATCTAAATATCTTTAAAAAAATTTACTTAATAAAAGATTTTAGATTTTAATATTTTTAAAATTAAAACATATAAATATTTTCTAAATTTAATATTGTCTCAACAATATTAAATCAATTGAAAAAGAAATATCACATGACATCAATTATATTAATTTAGTGATGTCATGTTAAAATTTGAAAATTTTACTCTAAACCTCATTAAAATTAGCTTTAGGCCTACATATGTGTATGGCCAGCCTGTGATTTTATCAAATTATTACATAACCAACCAAAAACTTTTGTGATAAAATATTTTGTTATGGAAAATATGTAGAATAAATTACACTCATTTCAAGTCTTTAAGCCTAATTCAACCGACAAATGTAGATATTATTAGGTTGGATGTCCCTCTCGAATCCGAGATCTTATAATATGATTAATTACATTTTAATCTCAATAAAAATAACTAGTTATACATAGACACGAGGCTTAGCCAACTTTCCTCTTTGATTGCTCACTCTCTTAAAACTTATAAACACAAGAAAAGATACAAATATCACCATTCTAATATTTCAAATCTTAATTACTGTGTATACAGTGATTTATGAAATATCATATGTTTTCAATCGAATCAAGTTAATAAAGAACATAAAATATGCATTAAAAACTGAATAAATTTGACACTTATTACACACCTCAATGAATATTTTATAGAAAAAAATTACATATAATACACGAAGATGAATATTTTATATAAAACTTGACATCTTAGTAATAGAAATCACACTCAATAGATATTTTCGTTATATTTTTTGTAATAGAATATAACTATTATTAAAACAATAATAATATAAATATAATAATTACTCTTATGAATGAAAACTAATTGGTAGTTTCAGTACACAAAATAATGGTTAATACCGGTCAGTTGCACTAGTACAATCTTTACTAAGTGTTTAAATTTTTGACATAAAACCATAATATCAGAATAAGATATTTTCACTAAAAGAAAAGATAAAAATAACAAAGGAACTTATAAATATAAATTATTTGATATTATGATAAATAATAAATAATTAATCATATATTCTAAATTATTTTTATATGAATGAGTAATATTTA
>JBBPBQ010000004.1:43782988-43807331 GCA_037974755.1 Cicer yamashitae
ATTGAAATTAGCTAAATTATAAAACTATTTTGAAATTGAACTTTCTCAATCAAGTGATTTTTTTTTTTGTTTTGTCAATGATATTAATGCATGTTTGGTATTTTAGTTGTTAGAATTAAAGTAACTTGCCATAATTTTTAATAGCTACAAATTATAGTTTTTGCAAAATTATAGTAGTTCATCATAATTCTGACAACTCTATCGAAATATCAAACATAAGATTAATTATTTTATGTCGAAATATTTAGTTTTTTAAATTGGTTATTCATTTTTTTTTTAAAAAAATTGTTATCAGCCAGTCTAATTTTTTTAAATTTCTTTTGAATTTTCATCTCACTTTTTATGTTTAAAGTTGTTTTTATTCTGCTGATTGAAGTTGTTAATCAATTCATGTTAGATTGTATAATTTTCATCAAGTGTTTTCAATTTGTTGTCCTTTCTTATGTTTGCATTTTTTTAAACACCCATATTTATTAATTAGAGCTCAAATCAAAGGTTAGGAGCGCTACCACATTCCTTTTCTCATAGATAAAATTGAACTGAGCCCTAGTTTTGTCTACCATTATCGCACATAGGAAAACGATTTTTCTGCAATAAGATCACACAAACAAGTCCACGTTCATCGTCTTCATCAATGTTTCAAAGTTTGAATCATATTCATTTTTAGAGCAAATTCAATTAGACGATTTTCTTATGGCAAAAGTAATCGCATAAGTGTTGAAAAAAAATGATATTTTTATAAATGTTATCTTTTTTACTTTTGTATAAGTTAATTTATTCTCATAAGTTGTTTTGAATTGAAATTTACTGTAAGTGATTTCATTGTTGTCGTTATATCTGGACCGTCTAAATTTTAAATTTTAATTATTTCAAAATCTAATTTCTGGATTTGAAATATAGACCATTTAATTTTGAGTAATCAGTTCAAATGTGTTTGGCTATGGCTATACTATAATCAGAGTCTTTTGATTGCAGGCTAATCACAGTCCCACTTAATTAACTTAAGTTGAGTTTACTATCATATAATTGTACCAACATAACTTTTTTTTAAACGGAATAATTTGAGTCTATTGTTTGAAACATTTTGACAGCTCTACGTGGATCGGAACCCATAGGATCTTTTGGGTCGAGGAAATTTGTGCTATGTGAAAAACAAGCATCTCCAAAGACAAAAGAAAGACCAAAGATGATATCTCAAAAGGGAATTGGTAGGTGGAAATCATTTAGTTTCAAAAAAGTTGGTTGTTCGCTTAGTTGTGCTATTGGTGGCAAAGCTTAGATCTTCAAAACCATAGTGTGTACATTTTACAAAACTTAATTTAAGTTTGGTTCGATTAATACAAAATATGAAGAATAAATATGCAACAAATAAAAACAGCTTTTGAAATATACATAAAATATATATTTGTTACTGTTTTTACATATCGATGTTTGTTGCCTGTTTAATTTTTAGGTGAGGCATAGATTGATTTTGAAATTTTTTGAATAAATTATCCACATCTTATTAAAATCAAAGACATATGTTCCATTAACTGTTTCAAACCTTGCAGATTACCATAGTTCTTTAAAACCATCCTAGAATTTATCTAACATGTTAAATGTTACATATATGTTAATTTTTTTTAGATTTATGATTTAGTTTTTTTTTTTTTTTTAGATTTATGATTTAGTTATTGTGTTGTAAAAATCAAATCGTTCAATCTAAAATGTTCAAGAATGGAATCTCTCAATAAAAATCTCTCATATTTTTCAGTTGAACCAACCACCACCGTTCAAATGCCATAATATCTCTTGTTCATATATTATTATAAAATCCTCTAAACCTATTATTACTGAACAATGTAGATTTCACATAACTATAATGCTAATGGATCCAAACTTAGAATCAATTCCAAAGTGTGAATCGAATTGGACTAGTTCAAATTAAATATAAGAACTAATTCAATTCAAATTATACTACAATTTAATTTGTTTTATATTATTTTACACTTTTATCTACTTCACGTGAGTCTTTTTATTTTTATTTAATGTACACAATACAATAGAATTTTGGTTTTTTTTAATACCATAGATTTAGTATATTTTATATTAATTTGAATTGACTTTCTTAATATTAATATTAATGAATTTGATTTAAAAACAATAATTTAGAATTGCTAAGTAAATTATGAAAATTTCAAAATTCGTGTCACTACTATTACTATTACCAATTAAAATATCTATAAAAAAGGAGGGATCTCTTTAACAATTAACAATATGATATTATTCAATAATATTATCTCTTTACTACAATAGTACAACATTATATTGAAGATAAAGTTTTTGTTTTTGTTTTTATAAAACATTCTATTGTGAAATTTTTTCTTTACGTTTCTTAATTTCAAAGCGTTTATTTTTTTTCTTTTAATTTATATGACATTTAAGAAGGCGTGCAATCACAATAAAAAAATGAAAAAGCAAAAGTTTTTTGTAGTTCTGAGCTGGTTTTAACTATTAAACGGTTCACAAAATTCAGTTTTGATTTTGAACTGGTTCGTTAAAAGTCATTGCATCCATAAATCTTGTAATTAGTCTCAAAATTAATATCTATTTAGGAAATTAAATTTAATATGGCACCCAAGTGTGGATATGGGATTTTGGAGAGAAGAGAAGGAGACGACTTAATTTTCTTTTTAAAATTAAGCAAACTATAAAATATTTTTAAGAATAAAAGAAGTGTGATTGAAATGTTATATAGTCATATATCTTGTCATTCTCTTAATTTTTATAAAAAAATATATATTAAAATATTGACTTAATCCTCCAAATTTTTTTAAAATGAACTTTCCCCATATACCATTGATGATTAGTCTCTTTAGTCTCATGCTATTGATGATCAATTGAAGACATCTTTAAATCATAAGTGACAAGACATAAGTTAATGTGGCATAACTTTTCTTCTCGAACCATGCTATTTTGTTACTCATTTTTTCTTATTTTCTTTTCAATTTTAATTGTATCATCTCTTCTTTTTCTATTTTTAATTTATACATTTAAGAATCATAATATAATAATGAAGACCAATACACCATTTGAGGGTATAGATTACCATAAAAAAATTCCATTTATGCGTGCATCCACCCAATTGTTCCATTTATATTTTAAATAAACTTCACCAAAAAAAATCATAAAAATATAAAACAATTACGCAAAAGTACAAATAAAGTGTGTATATAACAAAAGCTCTCAACTAAGGAGGAATGTACAACAAGAAATCTAACACATCACCCCTCTATTCCAACAATTTTAATTTCAATTTTCTAATTATTTTGTTGTGTAATGAATTGTATGTAATTTGACATTGGGCCTATTATGTTTTTGGTATTAGGCCCATTTAGTTTAGTATTGGTTACACCCATTATAACATTTTTTGGACGCAAAGGCCCATTATAACTTAGTGCTGGCTATTGCTAGTTTTCTCAATGGTTCATCTTTTATTGCTAGATATCCTAGTGCAATTCATTTTTCACAAAATTTTTATTTTTACAAAGTTATTTTTCTTCCTCAATTTCAATTGAGAGACTAATATTGTAAGACCCTTAATTTTAAACTCTAAATTATGCAATTTTAGTATATTTGGTGTTAAATTGTTGTTGCATTTAGCCCAATTTTAATTCATTTTGCGAATTAAATACCAAAAACATATTTTATTAGAGTTTGTTATATGTGCATTATATATATATATATATATATATATATATATATATTTAGATCCGGTTAATATTTTTCGTCGAAGAATAATTTAATTACGTTACGGAAAATTTATTATCGGACTGTTTTGTTAAAAATATCTTTAATTGCTGAAAATTTTACCTGTCAATTTAGATGCAACGAGAATAGATATTTTTATTAAAATAATTTGTGACGTGGGTAAGAATTTTAATTATTCTTAGTTTGATATATATATATATATATATATTATTTAGTGAGTTAGTATATATATATATATAGATTTAGTAAGTTATATATATATATATATATATATATATATATATATATATATATATTGTTTAAGTTAGTAAGGCATATATGTGTGAGAAGGCAAGGAATGATTAGGAAACAGGGAAGCAAAACACTCCTCCCAGCTCGCGTTCATTTTTCTTTTTCCTCTATTCCTTTCCAAAACAGTGTTAGTGGTTTTAAAAACCACCAAACACAAAACCTCCATTTTCTTCTAGATCTAAGCTTCCATTCGAGAAGTGACAGAAGAGAAAGTTGCTCCTTGCCACGTTGCAGTACTAGTGAGCGAACTTTGAAAGCGACGTCGCAAACAAAGTTTTTACCAGAATTAATTGCGGTGCCGTAATCGGTTGTTTAAGCTATCGTTAAGGTAAGGGCTCCTTCCAAATTTTTAGCTTGCATATAAGATTTTATATGTGTATTTATGGAGTTAGAATTTGGTGAAGTTGATGTGTGATTTTGTAGAAATTGAATTTAATTGATTTATGTGTGTTTTGAGGAAATTAAATTTAAGGTGTTTATTGGTAAAAATTGGACATTTAAATTTGTGATTTGTGGTTAAAAATTTAGAGATTTAAATTGGTGATTTATGGTTAAAAATTTAGAGATTTAAATTGGTGATTTATGGTTGAAAATTTTGGAGATTAAATTTGGTGGTTTATGTATGGAAATGTGGAGGTTTGAATTAATGTTGAATATTTGGTTGTAAAAGTTTGGTGTGTGAAAAAGATATAATTTTGAGAATTTGTTTGGTTGGATAAATTTTAGTTGTGAACAGATTGTTACAAATATTTATGTTTATGTAGTTAGCTCCTTGAGTCTCAAAAAGGAATCGAGGCTGTTGGCACCGAGTTAGCGGTGGGGAGAACTCTGAGATATTAATGTTGTTGTGGTGATTCATGTTTGGTGTCATTGATGTGTTCATAATTAATATTATGAATTTTTGAGATGTGATTTATGTGTGGATTATGGTTGAAAATTTTGGAGATTAAATTTGGTGGTTGATGTGTTCATAATTAATATTATGAATTTTTGAGATGTGTTTTATGTGTAGATTGGTGGAAAATGAATTTAATGTGTTTATGGGTGAAATTGTGGAAGTTGAATTTAATGTGTTTGAGGTGTGGGTTGTGGTGATTCATGTTTGGTGTGATTGATGTGTTCATAATTAATATTATGAATTTTTGAGATTTGTTTTATGTGTGGATTTTGTGGAAAAATGAATTGATATGAATTGGTGTGAATTGTGGGATTATGAGTTATATATATGTTTGAGTATGCTCTGTGTTGAATTTGAAAAATCATTAGTGTTAAATGATTATTAAAAATGGGGAATCTTTTAATAGTTGCATTTACGTAATGATTGTGGTGAAAGAATCAGAGTATGCTCACGCATTCATAGTACATGGTGACTGCGATGGTGTCATGGTAATAGTGGTAACCGTGATGGGCCACGAGATGATGCCATGTGAATAGTTGGTTCATCTTATCCTTGCGGGGATTTTCACATCGTGCTAATCTGTGAGAGATTGCACTCTTGTAAGTCGTGCTGATCTGTGAGCGATTGCATGCATAGAAAATCGTGCTGGTCTGTGAGAGGCTGTACGATAGTAAATCGTGCTGATCTGTGAGAGATTGCACTCTTGTAAGTCGTGCTAATCTGTGAGTGATTGCACGCATAGAAAATCGTGCTGGTCTGTGAGAGGTTGTACGATAGTAAATCGTGCTGATCCGTGAGAGATTGCACCTTGATAATTAGTACTGTCTGTGAGAGGCTGTACAATTATAATTTACACCCATTCGATGAGGGTTTTGGTTTGGAATTCCGGAATCATCCACATTAGCATATACGCATTGCATTAGGGTGCTTGGCACGCGAGTCATGTTTGATATACTGTGATGGTTGTATATACAAACTCGGTTGTTGTTTGTAATTGTGCCGTAATTGATGAGTGTGATTGATTGATTTTGTGTGGTAAGTGTTGAATGATTGTGAAACGTTTTCGAAACTAAAATCTGCAAATTTTAGTAGTTGTATTTGGCTACAAGCAGTGTGTAGTCGAATACAAATATTCAATTTTGCTACTGACTTGTGAAATAGCACTGTATTCGAATACAAGGATGTTGTATTCGAATACGACAGTGCAATTTGTTAAAAACTTCATTTTTCAGCTTTGTTTATGCATGTTTGGCATATGAAAATCCTTTCAAGGTGTATGCTAATTTGAAAAGTTATTTTGTGCATTTGAAATTTAAATGCTATGTGATATTTGTTAATTTCGGTTGGTGACCCTTTACATTATTGTGGACCGGGATTACGCCCCAGGTAAGAGTTTTGAGTCGTGCTAGAATTGCAACGACGTCGAAGGCATGGCATAGCGATGAGTTTGGATTTGTGATCGAAAGCAGGGGGGCTTGATGTCGCTCGTGGATTTCTCAGTACCCAGTCACCCTCAGTTAGATTAATGATCAGCTTAGGGTTGTATTTTAGGATTTTATTTATTTTTCCTTTCTTATTTCAAGGTTGTTGTCGCAAAGGAAACTTATGTATTTGAAACAAATTATTTTAGCCGGTGTATTTTATATTTGGATCAATTGGATTTTCGTTCCAAAAACTATTTCCGCTGTTTGTAATTATTGTTGACTTTGTCATGGTGTTACGACTTAAATGTTTTATCCAAAAGTATTTCTCTCTTTATTTATAGATTTGATTTCATTTATTTAAAAAAAAAAATACACCCGCGCTGTTAAAAATCAGGGTGTTACAAATATCAATTTCTCAATTGACAAAACATTAAAATTGTCAATTATTATTTTTAAGTAGTTCTTGTATTATTCATAATTTGCATACCTAAAGGATAATTGAGCATGTTGAGCCTCATCATAATCAGGTTCAGGGGTGTCAATTTCATCCATTATACCATCATCCACCCAATCCATCCACTCATTAATCCATCAAATTCATCCACAAAACTACAAATTAGTTAATGGATTGGATTCTATCCATCCATGCAACCATTTTTTAAATTCCACTAGTAACATATTTTTTTGAATTAAATCTAATAGACTACATTTATTTATTATAAAATGGATATCTTTAATAATTATTATTTATTTTGTTTTATAAAATGTTTTTTAATTAAAATTTGTTACATAAAATAATAGAGAAAAATATTTTTCATTATAAAAAATGAAACAACAATTAATTGTTAATAAGTTTTTCAAAATTTGAAAATCTAAAATAAAACATTTAAATAAATAATTATAGATTAATTTACTATTAATAAAAAGTTTAAAAGAGTTAAGAAATATCATCATGTGACGCTTGTCAAAGAATTTATAATTCGTGCTTTATTATATTATATAGAATTTTACGAAATTAGAAAAATAAAAATAAAAAAACAAAATAATTAATTAAATAATTATAGATTAGTTATTATAAATAGAAAATTTTAAAAAGTTAAACATTCTCAATGTGTGTTTGGGAACATATCAAAACAGCATGAACGCGGGTTACACCCTCTCACAGACACACGAGTTGAGAACAAATTGATTTCACAAAATAATATTCATCTTTATATTTTCTCTCAAACCCATTTGGATCCAAATTGATTTTTTTGTACTTCTTGCCCATTTGCATCCGTATGACTCCACAAAGTCAAACGATAAAATAAACTTAAAAGAAGAAGGTTTGTTTTCCATATAAAAAGCAAAATGGTTATAATTATAATTTATAAATAATCAAATATAATAACTCGTCACACATGGTTTGCATTTATAATTTTCTTTATATATTTGTTAGTTTGAAAAATAAAGTAAAATAATCAGAAAAATAAACATAATATAAGTTGAAGTTATGTATCATTTGGTAATTATTTACTCAAAAACAATTCTAATACAATTAATTAATAAAATTATTTTTTCTTCGAACATATCCAAACAAAATTCACAAAATCGATTTTTTTTTAAATTAATTGTCATTATCACCAAATCAAATACACGTTAAAAAAGTAATTCTGTAGATATAATTTGGCAATTTTATAGCTATTCAAAATATGCATATACAAATTTCAATGATCACAAAAGCAATTGAAATAAGATTGATTGTTTTTTAACACAAATACAATAATGGTGCCTCCAATATCTTCAACTCATATATACTGATTGAAATGTGATTGATTGAAATGTGAATAAGTTCATCCCTAATTAGCCAATCCATTTGAACAAACATTCATCAATTCATATAATGTTTCACACTCTTGCTCCACAGCAACCTAATTTAAAATTTGAATTAATTACAAAGTTTAATGTGAAATCTTCAAGTGACCATTCCAATTTATTACTGAATTAATGGGGTTATTTTGATAATTTGCAATTATATTAACTACTACATTTATAATTTGTACTAATTTTCACTACAACCGTTGCAGTACCACAAATTGAAAATTTAACAAGCATAGCAAGAAAGATATTATATTATACACATATGACAAATGTACTACATCTAAATCCCTTTTTGAAGCCTTATTTGGTTTATAAGGCTGATTAGAGGCAATAAAAGGGATCAATTTGATAATATGAAGTAATCAACATTGAATTCATGACTTTCAACCTATTATAAGATTTGGATTCTAACAATCTAATAGTTTTTTTTTAATAATTCTTGACAAATTCAGAAACAACATTACTATTAGTATAAATTAAACGATGAAAACTGGGCCGAATCTCGTAAATTTAATTCTAACAGCAGATGGAACATCTCATATGATTACCACGGTCACTGCCACTATCGTGACTGCAGTTTAGTCTTTCCTGCCGTTTGTTTTGTCTCATCAGGTATTCCCTTCGTTGTTGGAGTAAGTAGAACGAATTCATCTACGTTGCATTTATGATAATTAAAATCAATCAATAGTTTATAAGAAAAATTTGATATAATTGTTCTTTTATCTCTTTTATTTATCGTATTTTTTTAATATGGATGAAATTGTCAAATGCAATAATTATTTTAAAAAAGTGGAACACTTGATATAAGTCTACATGAGACTTTCTAATATAAGCGAATATCAAATTTAATGTCAATCTTATTTCAATATTCAATTCCAAAACATATTTGAAGGTTGTAATATCATTGCACAAATAAGCATATAATAATATTCTCTCCCCTAAAGAAAAAGAAAAGTTATGTGTTGCTTGACAATTAATCCAAGTAATTCCCAAATTAAATCGAAATTGGGTTCTCAAATATTACAATTTCCAATAAAAAAATCTACAGCACATAGTTTATAAATATGATACACACTAACGTGTTTATCCTCGACTTTAATTTAAAAAATGAAGATCTTTTTTATGTGAGATATTTTTTTATGTATGCTTGATTTAAAATCTTTATATGCTACTTTTTGCTGTGTAGTTGTTTATTTTAATAATATCTGGTGTGTTAATCCATGCTTTGCACCTACATATTTTTGTTCATTTCAAATATATAAAGAAGAATATATATAATATTTTATGATATTATTTTTTAAATTTCATGTTTATTTTTCTTTTTGTTTTTAATAATTTTTTAACTTAAAAAATATTTAAATAATACAATGTAATGCTTAATTTATATACCTTAAAATTCTAATTACCCCGAAGAACTAGACATTTAGTATCTTAAGATCATTAACATTAACACCTTTATATATTTAAATAATACAATGACATATTTCATTAACTAAACAGAAAAACAGCAAAAAGCAAACAATGGAGGAATGAAAGAAAGAATAATGGAGGTAAAGGTACGTATAGAGTCTTGCAAGTCTTCAAAACCCAACAAGAGTAGATGTAACATTTACCTGAAATCAATGGAGGAATGAAAGAAAGAATAATTATAACCCAACGAAGAATGTATTATAACCCAAAAACACTCAATTACAATTAGAATAATTACAAAACACTGAATTATCATTTGTTAGAATAATTACAATTAGAAAATGAAAATAACCACTAGAACTGAATTCCTTTTCTTTGGCCGCCGTGGGTGCGTGCGGGTTACCTTGCTATTTTGGTTATTTGCCTTAGGGATTTGAGATTCCTTTCCTTTCTTTTATTTCCACAAAGTAATATTTACAATTAGAAAATGAAAATTAAGAGCAATTGCTTAAAATGTAAATTGATTCCACAAAGTAATTTTTATCTTTTGTATTTTCTCTATGCCTATTTCCATCTAAATTGAATTCTTTGTACTTCTAGGACCCATTTGCATGTGTTTGGTTCTACAAAGTCAAAATATAAACAAAAAATAAACTTAAAGAATTTTTTTTGTTTTCGATATAAAAAGCAAAACGGTTATAATTATAAATATAATAACTCGTCACACATGTCTGCATTTATAATTTTTTATATATAGGTTACCTTAAACATAAAGTAAAATAATTAAACAAAAATAAACATAATATGTTTTGTAGTTATATCTCATTTGTAATTATTCAATCAAAAACAGTTGTGATACAAACTACTCATCCACAATAAAAGTATGGACGGGTTTTTTTTATTTTTTTATTTCTACCACCAAAACAAATATAAAGTATCAAATTACCATTAATTTTTAATTAAATATCAAACTAACATCTTTTTTCAATTTTCTACACTCCCATTGAGAAGTCGTTCCTCTACCACCACTTTCTCAACTTATTATTTTTTTTTTATTATTTTAAATGAATGAAGAGAAATCGGTTTCCTATATACCGATTCCTGAATGTATTTTTTTTTTAATTATAAAATTTATTTTATTATTTATAGAATTATTTTTAATAGTAGTGCTATTTAGTAGGCAAATACATAGAGAATTTGATCAATTAATAAAGACACACCCACCCACTGAGAAATAATACAACAAATTATTTTTTGTTAACATCTTTCTTAATAATAAATATACATTTTATTAATCAATAATTATTATTTTAATTAAATAATTAATTTAAGTTTCATTAATTATTAATTTAATTAATTATTATTTTAATTAAATAAATAAATACAATGTTAATTTTACATTTTATAATTATTAAAAAAATTTAATAAAATAGAGTCCATATAAATAACAACATTTAATTTAATATTATTATTAAACATACAAATACCAAAAATATCCTGAAAGAACAAAAGTTGATATTGTTATCGACAATTTGAAAACAAAAATATGAAGAAAAAAAATGTGTGACCGTTGTAATGGACGAACCAAATGAAATGATAGTTCCCTACTTGGAGGAAGCTGAGTTTTTTACCGTTGCAACATTGGAATTTTTAGTATTTGTATGTTTAATTATAAAATTAAATTAAATGTTATTTTTATGGACTCCATTTTATTATTATTTTTTAATAATTATGTACTTTATTTTTGTTTTGGTGGTAGAACACTAAAAAAGCCCTCTCATGGTCATGAAAATCGATGCTAATTTTCCTCTCCCGCTGCAGCAAACGTCACTGTGACGTGCTTCATTAATCATTTTCTCTTTCACTTTCACTTTAACAACTCCTTCACAGACGTCACTCATTCACTATGATGTTTGTGAATGAGTTATTATTATAGAGAGATTTCATGTGGAGGGTATATGTTATTATTATGAAGATGTGATGAATCTAAAGGTTAAAAACTCATAGTCCATCTTAACCCAATATTTCATAGGTGCAGACTAAACGAATTTATTACTCTAAGAATAAAAACATAAATGTATTAGTAACCAACTTTTCAAAGGCAAGTTGAGAAGTGACTATAAACAGAAAAGAGAATTACAATCAATTTATCTTATCATCAATTCACATATATTCATTACTCTGAAATACAGCTCATCAAACACTATTTTTTTTTAATAAAATAATTAAAATAAAAATTATTCTAACAAGTATCTCCACTGTATTTTTTTTAAAAAAAATTATATAAAAATATTGTTTTTTAAAATCTTAAAATATTAAATAAAAAATTTAATTTAATTCTTATAGTTTCACAAATACTCTTAAATATTTGTTATTATTTCCCTTAAAATAATTATTAATTGACTAATACAAAAGACGACCAATATTTATAATATCCCAATAACCTTATCCATCAATCCCCTAGATCAATAACTAGTTCAAAAAAAAAAAAAAACCCCTAAAATGATAATTGAAAGGCCAAAAAGATTTATTTAACATTTCAAAAACCACTCATCTGCCTAAGAATAAATGAAAAAGTCATGTCATTTAATAAAACATTTATTATTCATTTATTAAGCTGAACTTTGTTCAGAATAAGAATGAGATTTGTGGGGTAGGAGTAAAGGTTAAGGTTGTATATGTATATTAATTATCGGCTAAAAGTTCACACTTATAAAAGGCCACTAGATCATAATTCTCTCAAGTGAAAGGCCATCTGCGCTGATTCATTTACAAGTCTAAAGATGCTAAAAATTCATCTCAAGGTTGAGATGATGCATATATGTCACATTTTGAGTTGTTTTGCTTTTGAAAGGGATATTTAGAGTTATATATATTGGACTGGGATAAAATCAAGTTCAATCTAAAGATAAGATGAAGAACTACAATATTAATTAAGGGATCTTATCCTAATTTTGTCATTAAAGAGGACAAAATATACAAATCGAAATATTTGGTTTGGTAACTAAATTTTGTATCGAATTGAAAATAATACAAAATTATAAGTACCATATTACCACCATTTTCTAATTATGTACCAAAATATCATTGTTTTCAAAATTTAAATTTTTAAAAGTGAGAAGTTGCAATGGCTGCAACTGACTTCTCAAAAGGATTTTTTTTTTTTAAAACTGAGTGAAGGGAAATCGGTGTGGCTGGAACGGATCTCCCAATGTGCATTTTTTTTTAATTATTAAATATATGTATTTGTTTGTATTAGTAGTGCTATTTAGTAAGCACAAATACAAGGAGTTTGATCAATTAACGATGGCATGCACACGTACGAGAGAGTGACTAGTTATAATTTGTAAACGTGAGATAATGCCACACATTATTTTTTTTTGTTAACATCTTTCATAATAATAAATATACATTTCATTATTCAATAATTATTATTTTAATTAAATAATTAATTTAAGTTTCATTAATTATAAATTTAAGTAATTATTATTTTAATTAAATTATTAATTTAAGTTTCATTAATTATAAATTTAGGTAATTATTATTTTAATTAATAAATAAATACAATGTTAATTTTGTTTATAATAATTATCTAATTCAATTTTACTTTTTATAATTATTAAAAAATTTAAATAAAATGGAGTCCATAAAAATAACAAAATTTAATTAAAATACAAATACAAAATGAGTGAAAAAAGAAAATAAACACAAATTTTATTAAAATATTTTTATTACATTAATCTCCTATATGGTGTCCGGTCCCACATCGTTGTGGTCGACGAATACGACGTGGACGATGTGGAGGTGGGTTTTCTTCGTCAATTGGGGCATGTGTCTCCTGTACATTTTCACTTAGTAGGCCGACATGCATCGAAGAACTAGGATCTACTTGATTGAGGAATGACAGAACACTAAATGAGTACATGTTATTAATATAACGAGCAGCCGACTCAGGCGTACCTAGGTCTGCACCAAATACGTTATTCACAAAATCTTGGTCGCTTGAATGAAGAGATTGTTGGGGATCATATTGTTGAGTTGACGTGAATTGAAATGATTGTCTTGGTGCTTCAAATTGTTGTGTTGGGGTGAAAGAAAATGAATGGCGATGTGGTTCTGGCGCTTCATTTTCAATAGTAACAAGGAGAGTCAGTGGGCGAGGTCTATTACGCCTTTGTCGTTGTGATGGTTGGGTTGGCTCTTCTGCAACACCACATCGTGGGTCCCGTAGTAGGTGCGGAGTTGATAGGTACATATTGGAGTTGTGTCTAAACCACACCATATACTTCTCTGTTGGTATTGAGTGTCCATGTATCGGTTGGCCAGTAAGACACCGGCTTCAACGTTCGTTCCAAAATTGAATCCATAAGCATGTATGTCTTTCCAACTTTTCAGATGATTCCCTCTCATATCTTGACAGTGAAGTGTATAAATATTTTCAGGATCATCTAGTATTTCTTGGAAAAGTCCAAACTGTAGTTTGACTCTATCTGTTTGATGTCATTCTACAGTTGAGAAACATATCAAAATAGTTTTGGCAGTCCATATCATTGAATCCTGATATGCTTGTTGTGGTATGACGTTTTCAAGACCCCTGGAAGGAATCCATATGAACTAGAGAAAACAAAAGACATATTAGAAAGGCAACACAATTATAAGTAGTATAAATTTTGTTGAACCCATGAAATTTTAAACTTGATAATGTGGATCCTTGCTTTCAAACATTATATTCCAGGCACTGTTATCGATATTGAAGTGCGATCCTTTATTGAGGATGGCCAAGGAGTTCCTAGCAAAGCTGTCTTCCATCGCCTCTTCTGGAGTTTCCAACCGTGTATCAAAGGGTTTGATCATTGTAAGCCAGTTGTTTCAGTTGATGGAACATGGTTGTATGGGAAGTATTATGGGACCTTACTAATGGCAATCGCTCAGGATGGTGATGGCCATACCATTCCTATAGCATACGCCATTGTTGAGGGTGAAACATCAGATGCATGGTTTTTCTTCCTCGGTCATCTCCGAATGTTTGTCACACCTCATTCAATTAAAAGTGTTGTTAGGCGTGTAAACAGCAATTGACATCATGTCTTTTGCATTCGATATATATCACAAAACTTCATGAGAACCTTCAAAAATGGACAAATGAAAACTATTGTAACCAACATGGGTTAGTATTTTTTTAATATATATCTCACACATATTTTTGTTTTCAAATTGTCTATAACAACATCAACTTTTGTTCCTTCAAGATACGCCATGACTCAACCAGGCATCACATACTATAGAAGACAAATCAATTATTGGAGTCAAGATGTAGTGAAATGGCTCGATGATATTCCAAAGGAACAATGGCTACAAACATATGATGAAGATAGACGTCGGAGACACATGACAACTAAACTTTCTGAGTGTTTGAACAATGTATTAAAGGGGACACACAATCTTCCAATTAGCTCTTTGGTGCAAACAACATACTACAGAGTGACAGCAAAATTTGAAGAAAGTGGGACACAGGCCTAAACAATGGTGGCATTAGGTTTGATTTACTAAAATACAATCATTCAAAACTTTAACAAGGAACGAGCAATATCGAATTCCCATGAAGTTGTTATTCATAATCGAGCTCATAGTATCTTTACAGTTAAAGAGTTGGTTCGTCCACCAAGCGGTCGTCCTATAGGGACATTCAAGGTAGACCTCAACAAACGATTGTGTGATTGTGGTGAATTTCAAGCATTACACTATCCATGTTCACATGTCCTCGCCGCTTGTTCATTTATTCACCGTGACTACATGATGTATGTGTCTTCCAAGTATACATTGCAATGTATCTTTGACGTTTACAAGGAAAAGTTCCCAGCAATTCCTCTTTAATCATATTGGTCATAATACAATGGAATAGAATTGTGCCACAATCCAGCCATGAGAAGAGATCCAAAAGGTCGTCCACAGTCTACTCGCATTCATACTGAAATGGATCAACGGGAGAAAAATACACACCCCAAGAGATGTGGTTTGTGTTGGAACGAGGGACATAACAAGAATAAATGCCCTTATCTGATGCTCCCGATGGAAATCAGTTCATTGTAATAAAATTGGTTCATTTTGTATTTGTATTTTTAATTATAATATTTAATTAAATTTTTTTAGTTTTATGGACTCCATTTTATTTAAATTTTTTAATAATTATAAAAAGTAAAATTTTATTAGATAATTATTATAAAAAAAATTAACATTGTATTTATTTATTTAATTAAAATAATAATTACTTAAATTAATAATTAAAGAAACTTAAATTAATAATTTAATTAAAATAATAATTACTTAAATTAATAATTAATGAAACTTATATTAATTATTTAGTTAAAATAATAATTATTGAATAATAAAATGTATATTTATTATTATGAATGATGTTAATAAAAAAAATAATGTGTGGCATTATCTCACTTCTAAATTAATCTGCTCACTATTTAGCTAAATTTGTTCTTCATAATATTTATCATATATGGATTGAAAAGGCTCCAAATTGTATCTTTGTAATCTTGACCTTTAATAATTCTTTAATAACTTATTATACAATAGTTGGTTTCACAATCAACCAAATTGAGTGTAAATCAATTTCACAATTATAACACTTTTAACAATATATTTTCACAAGTGTTATTACCTTAAATTCACAAAATAGATTTTGGACTCAAATATTGAGAATATATATTATTTAATAATAGTGCATGAATGAAGTGTTTATGGACTATTTTTAATGAGAGTACGTATATTATAAATTTAGCTTCTCTATACCGAATAAAGTGAAAAGGGTGAAATTCAAAAGTTGCTATTTCAACTAATTCAAAAAATTATTTTTGTTATTTCTGAAAATGAATCTTCATTAAATAATATTTACATCTTTTTATTTTGTTCACTTCAAAATTGTCTCTCCTCAAAGTAAAATAAACGCACAATTTAAGAAATGACAATACAATATTTTTACAATGTAAAGGAGGTCTTATTGATTCTAAATTTTCTCAAATTATATAAAAGTATTATTATTTATAAAATTTAGACACAAGGGACATTTTTATTTGCGTGTGATTCTTATTTTTTCAATGGTTGAGTATACTGCTGAAAGATGGAGAAGAAAAAAAGGCAAAAGATGGAAGAAAAAAGAAAAGAGTCTTCCATTTTTATTTTTCAATTTTTCTTTGAAGTATTTAAAGAAGCATCGATCTATCGGCGAGTCTTCTTTGGATGTATAAGTTTATTTCTAAACAAAATAGCATGAAACTCTAGAGAATAAAATTAAGATTCCAAGAGAAGAGGTAAACTTGCAAATTATAGAAAAATATTTGCACATTTCACATTCATAACCGTTTTGTTATTATACCAATTAAAACTTTCTATTTGTTACACATGAACGTTTAGTGATAATGGATGATTGTCACGTAGAACAACTCTAACATATATTCTTTTAATGTCTTTTAAAAAAAAGTGTCAATTTTGACCTTATTAAAAAATAGTGGAAGTACTCCCATATTTGTTAAGTCTTATGGGTGTTCACTAATTTGATTTACGTTAAATAGGGAAAGAAACAATTTTCATTTAAATATTTATGGGTGTTCACTAAAACGGTTATTGCTCATAGAATATACAGTTAACGTTTTATGATAGATGATTGTGCTTGTAAATGCTAGTTAAATGGATCCAAGGAATTAATTGTTAAGATAATTAAAAATAGGTAATCAAACTGACAAATTATTTCATATTTATGATCTTAAGTATTTTACCAAAATTTGGTGCCTATATTATAGTTATTTCTCTTGCATCATAACTATAAAAAGAGACAACACTAAATTATGATTCATCATTAAGTCATTTGTTTCACAAAATATATTCTAAAAATATGATCAACATATTGTTCATTTTCTTGTGTTTGATGGCTAGCATCAGTGGCCATCGATTTGATGGTATAGTGAAAGATGATTTGGAAATAGAGAAAGAGCTAAAACTTATTAATTAGTCTCCTCTCAAGAGTATTCATGTATTTCATATTCTTCTTATATATTATGTCTATGTATTGTTCTTCTTGTTTGATTATGCTTCTTTTTGTTGAATTTGATTTTACTAATTTTTCTTTTGTTTGATTTTGGTCTTTATAGACAAAATTTGGATACATTGTTGACTGCATTGATATTAATAAGCAACTAGCCTTTGATCATCCTTTGTTAATGAATCATAAATTGCAAGTATGGACTCAATTTTAATGACAAGAAATATGAATAAACTTTAATTTTCTTCCAATATTAATTTTTTTGATTTTGTTTTGTTAACTTTAGAGAAAACCCAGTTTTCAAAATGAAATTAAAAAGTCAATGTGAAGAGTTCATCAACTAAGGCTACATTTGGGCTTGCAAATGACCAATGTCCAATAGGAACCGTTCCTATTAGAAGGACAACTAAAGAAGACCTCATCCGAGGCAAATCATTTTTTAATAATTTTATATTTGACAATTATCCAGATAGTCATGTAAGTTTTATTTTATCTCTATCAAAATTTAAATGCTTTCACTTTTTACTATTTTCAACTATATTAATCTATTTTATTTATAGGTTGCACATGTTTCTCTTGGAAGTGTAAATCCTTTATCGTTTTATTATGGAATTAGTGGAACAAATAGCATTTACAATGTAAAAGTTCAAAAGGATCAATCAAGTTCCTCTGTTATGTGGGTTCGAAATGGAGCTATGGATCAGACTAATTTAATCGGCTTTGGATGGCATGTAAGTTTCGTTTTGTTGATTGTATATTTTCATATATACTTTTCACACAAATTTTTGTGTCTATGATATGTCAATTTGATATCCTGAGTTGATATTAGGTGGCTCTCGAGTTATACAATGATGATGCAACTCATCTCTATGCAATGTGGACGGTAGGAAAAGTTTTTAATCTCATTTTTTAATTTGTTCTAACAATTTAGACTTTATAAACCTCGTAACATAATTTTTTCAACAAAATAATATCTTGGTTTACAAGAATAAATCATTTTTTTCTTATTATTCATTTAAGGTTAATTATAATACTATTTTATTTTCTTCAATATTTTATGTGGTGTTCAATAATGATAGAATGATAATTTCAAGAGTACCGGATGTTTCAATATATTATGTTCTGGTTTTGTTCAAACAAGCAAAGAAATGTACTTTGGTGGACATTTTGAAAATACATCTATCTATGGTGGAATGATGATTGAGATCACAATTTCTATTATTCAGGTTATCTCTATGCCTTAAAATATCTACAATAAGAAAAAAAAAATTATATTAAATTTGTACGTAATATGTTTCACAAATGTATCCAAGATCCTAAAACAAACAATTGGTGGCTGAGCAGTGAAAATGAGAATCTTGGATATTTTCCAGTATCTTTATTCGCCAACATGACATATGCTGATCAAGTAGGGTGGGGCGGTATAACAACTTATTTGGGCACTTCTAGTCCTCCAATGGGTTTAGGATACTTTCCTTATGACATATTTAATCATGTGTGTTATTTTAGAGATGTTTCATATCATAATAACACTAGAATAAACTCTCCACCTAAAGAAATGTTGGCACAAACATTCACCGACAAATCTGAATGTTTTGATGTTAAATTCTATCATGATACGGAAGGGGAGGTTGGAGAAGCGGGCCTTAAATTTGGAGGACCCGGTGGTAATTGTGGTGATTAATTCATATTATAAGAATTTTTAAAATTTAAAAACAAAACTTTGTATTTATATCATTGTTTATAGATGGAGCTTCTTTTCTATAAAATCTTGTTTATTGTTGCCTTAAATTTGCTTGTGCTATATATCGGTAGTAATTGAAATTCAAATATATAGCAATTGAAATTCACAAACATTGTTTAGATAAGTAGTAATTGAAAGGCACAAAATATGTATTATTACTATGGCCAATTTTATATGTTAAAATGATTGTGATCGACAACGTTAGTATGAAGTTGAAAAAAAACTAAAACCTTAGGCATAATAAGTTTGAAGAAATGTGTTATAACTAATATATTCGAATTAGTAATTATAAAAAACAATATATTTAAATTAAAAAAAAAGTACATAATAACAATGCTATAAATTACTTTGTCTTTTTTTAAACACAATATATTACTGTCTTAATGGACACATGTGCTAATGGTGAAATTTGTGTCTTCCTTCCAATTTTTTTATCTCACTTCCTTGTAACTTATTTGATGCAAATAATTCCTCGATCCATGGACAATCCTATCATAAATAAAAATAATTTACATGAAACAAAATTTATTTAGTTAAGTTATTGAATTGAAGTGGTTAATGAGCTCTAAATACAAATAGATCGTTCGAGATAACTCGAATTCAAATCTTAGTTGAAACAATTTTTATTAGACTTTACTTAATTTTTAGCTAAACTCTAAATTACTAAAGTCTCATTTACCTAAAAACCATAAGTAATTAGTTTGGAAAAATAATGTTATAAAGCATGTTATCGTTGATACAACATTTAAAGACTTAATTCATCTCACAAATATGTGGATCTTGAAATTTGTTGTGGACGTGAAGCTCTCATTGATGAATTTATATATAAAACATATATATTTTTTGATAGAAATAATATCATCAATACAAAGTGAAACGTAATTGAAAATTTAGTAACTAGAATAGAAACTAGACTTTACTAATTCAATTCATGTGTCGCTTAATTGACTTGTCTCTTGATATAACTTATTTGAAAGTTACTATGTTGTCTAAAAAATGTTCCTATAATTATGAATAATAGTTTCATATTCTTAGTCATTTTGTCTTGTGCTCTTGCTTCCTTGCACTATCTAGGAAAAATAAGAGTCCAGGAATAGATACAAGTCATGAGATATTTTCGGTTTTTTGGTGAGAGATAGAGAAGTGAAGAGGGTTTTTGGAGGAGAAGATCCACATCTATGTTCTATCATGCTCTTGTAACTTGACATAACTGAGAATATATTCACTTTATTGGGTAGGAGTATTAGAAAAATTGTGTTTAGCATCGGTCAGGGCAAAAAAACCAACGCTAAAAAAATTAAACGTCGAAATTCTGGTCAAATCTAAAACACTAAAGTTAAATAGTAGTGTCGGCTATTTGACATCAGACACTATTGCAGCGTGACATGACCGAGGCAAAATGACCATACAATAAAAATATTTCATCAAATGTTACTGTAACACTTCAATGTTTTTAACATATATTACATGTATTATTTAGTAATTCTCTTGATTTATTTTATACGTAAAGACATTTAATTAAATTGTAACACCTTATATTTTATTTAAATAAATAGAGTTATTATTTTTATATAATTATTTTTGTGTGACAATTACATGATGATTATATCTTGTATGGTTATTTGTTATATGGTTTATTGTCTATTCTATTTAATTAACTAATTTATAAGATAAAATTAGTAGTTGAATAATTTAATTAATTTAGAATTTATAGAAACTATATAGGTTGGTGATTTATATTGGGCCAAAAAAGAATTTGGTCTATGAAATAGTAGAATTGGTGTGACCCAACTCATATACATGAGTGTCATTGCATGAAGATGTGTTTGGTTCATCCATCTTAATTTAAAAAAATGTGTCTTGGACCATTCTTTGTAAGCTCACTCCAAGACAAGGAGTTTATGGCTCTTGAATGTGTTGTTTTTGCTTAATAATAGTTTTGATGACCTTGAATCTAATAATAGTTTTAAAAGATAGAACCTTCCCTTATTCTTGGCTTTAAGGCATACCTCTATCTTTCTTTCCCTTACCATCTTAATTGTATTTTTGAATGGGACATTATAAATTTAATTGGTGTTTGATTGGTTCTTATGAATGCAATCAATCTAGGAAAAAAAATGTTATTTTTATCTTTTAAACATAATGATTTATATTTTTATCACAAAAAAAAATCCTAGACAATATTTTTGTTCTAATGTTAATTTACAAAAAAAAATAAACGGTGGTCTACATGTTAGTGTATTCTTATTTTTTTCCACGTCTATTTTTGTTTGCTTCTAAATATTTAAATTTACAGTCACAAACAATAGAAGAAGAAAAAGGAAGAAACATTGTCTCTTTCCCTTGCTTTTCTCACGACGTCATCATCATCGCCAAATTGAATTCCAATTTTCTTTCTTCTTTCTTCTTTCTGGGTTGGGCTGCAATCAAATTGTGCAAAGTGTACAGACCTTTTTATGGTCCTCCTCCATCGTCACCACCAACATCGACGATGCCATCCCCGTCAGTGTCGAGCTCGTCGCGTACTCCTCCACCTCATTTTTGTCAGATGGTGTATAAAGGTTTTAATTTCACTTTTCGTGCCTTGCAGTATGTTATAGTTGTTGATGAAAGATAGTGTAGTATATACTTTCATATTTCAGTTTACGTGACTTGCTGAGGGAGGGTAATGTAGTATATAAGGACATAACTGTCAACCGGACCACCAGGATATCCATCATCCTGTGGAGGCTCATCTATGTCCTCTGGTTGATGATGATGAAGATGATTGAAGAAAATGGAGAAGATGATGAAGATAGAATGAAGAGGAAGAAGATGAGTTAGGTTAATGAAGAGGAAGAAGATTGAAATAGAGGGAAGGGTAATTTGGGAATTTTGGTTTTTAAAAAAAATTGAGAGCTGTGGGTAGTAAAAGAAGGGGTGTTGGTACCAAAATTGTTTAGTGATTTAGTTTGGATTGGGTTTTTTTTCTTTTGAGTCGGAATTTTGGTAGTGTTTGGGCCTGTTGTTTGTTTGGGTCAAATTCTGTTATAAGCCCAGTTTACTGTTTCTGTTGTAGTAAAGTAATGAGTTACAATTTACCCTATTCCTATATGAAGAGATTGGTTTATGTGCCTACTTGTTTATGGTACACACCTATCTGTCTCAAAAAATAGTATTTTAATGTTTTTTTTTACCCAATGATAATTGAATGATTGAAAAAAGTCACTCATGAATTTTTTTATAAATCATAAATAAATTCATTTTAAGCAGTTTAATTAATTAATTTTACACAAACTCAAATCTCCATTCCATTTACCAAGAAACCATAAAGTGCTCAACCTCATCTTCTAAAAGATGGAGAGCAACAAATATGATAGAATAATACCATCATTATTGTTGTTTATATTCTTCTTTGTTTATCCATCTTCTTCAAGCTGGTTTTTATTATTAAATAACAATAAAAGAAAAAAAATTAACGACTTTGCAAATCCAAATAAGATTGAAGTTCAAATAGTTGAGAATAGGGGAAAAAGAATCTAAGTCATGGTGCCCTGAAGTTAAAATGTAAAAAGCAAAACTTTTTCTCTCTTTCTAAAGATAAGACTCAAAGGATGAGGCTGATTTTTTTTTTTTTATTATGATTTTGTTCTAATTTATTAGAGATGTATATTTTTAAAATAGAAATAAATAAAATGATGAAATAGGAATGGGAAAAGTTTGATAGCTAGTGAATTTCCTTTTAAAAAGAGATATTGAACGTGACATATCTCGGTCTCAAGATAAGATCATTAAACAATCACTTTAGTACTAAAAATAAAATAAATTTTTTACTTTATCTAAATATCTTAAAATAAATTTTACTTAATAAAAGATTTTAGATTTTAATATTTTTAAAATTAAAATATATAAATATTTTCTAAGTTTAATATTGTCTCAACAGTATTAAATCAGTTGAAAAAAAAATATCACATGACATCAATTATATTAATTTAGTGATGTCATGTTAAAATTTGAAAATTTCACTTTAAACCTCATATTAAAATTAACTTTAGTCATACACATGTGTTTGGCTAGCCCGTGATTTTATCAAATTATTACATTACCAACCAAAAACTTTTGTGATAAAATATTTTTTTACGGAAAATATGTAGAATAAATTACACTGATTTCAAGTCTTTAAGTCTAATTCAACCGACAAATATAGATATTATTAGGTTGGATGTCTCTCTCGAATCTGAAATCTTATAATATGATTAATTACATTTTAATCTCAATAAAGATAATTAGTTATACATAGACATGAGGCTTAGCCAACTTTCCTCTTTGATTGCTCACTCTCTTAAATCCTATAAACACAAGAAAAAATACAAATATCACCATTCTAATATTTCAAATCCTAATTACTGTATACAATGATTTATGAAATATCATATGTTTTCAATCGAATCAAGTTAATAAAGAACATAAAATATGCATTAAAAACTGAATAAATTTGACACTTATTACACACCTCAATGAATATTTTATAGAAAAAAATTACATATAATACACGAAGATGAATATTTTATATAAAACTTGACATCTTAGTAATAGAAATCACACTCAATAGATATTTTCGTTATATTTTTTGTAATAGAATATAACTATTATTAAAACAATAATAATATAAATATAATAATTACTCTTATGAATGAAAACTAATTGGTAGTTTCAGTACACAAAATAATGGTTAATACCGGTCAGTTGCACTAGTACAATCTTTACTAAGTGTTTAAATTTTTGACATAAAACCATAATATCAGAATAAGATATTTTCACTAAAAGAAAAGATAAAAATAACAAAGGAACTTATAAATATAAATTATTTGATATTATGATAAATAATAAATAATTAATCATATATTCTAAATTATTTTTATATGAATGAGTAATATTTA
>JBBPBQ010000004.1:43807555-43821520 GCA_037974755.1 Cicer yamashitae
GAATAAAATAATTATCTATGACAATATTTAAAATATTTCTTTAGTTTTTAATGAGATACTCCCCCACTCTCGTATATGCAAAGAAACTTATTTCACATATTTTAATATTAATATTTTATTTATATAATTTTTTTAAAGTAATAAAAAAGGATAATTATATTATCTAAATTAATTCCATGAGAACTTATTGTATGTGATCTGAATAAAAAAGTTATTAAAAAATAAAATATAAATTAATTAAAATATATTTTATAAATAACAGCATCAAATGTTTAAATTAGTTAAGTTTTTTTTTATATTTCTTATCGCTAAATATAATTTTGTGTTGCTTACTTTTTAAATAGAAGGAGTAATTTATATTATTTTGACAAAAAGTTTATAACACGTTTAGAGTTATGATTATATTCAAAATATCTAACAATAGAAAAAAGTAATAGTACGATTGTACCAAAACAGAAAGAAAAAAATATTATATATAAATATAAATAAATAGCACCAATTTAATAGGAGTATCAATTTGGCACAATTTGAAAAAGTCACGTTTGTGTGTGATTGGCTATTTGACCCGTTATATTCGTCAAAAAGATAGACAATTTGTTGCTCATCTCCAGCAAAATGTCACATGTGTATTTTTTGCAATTTAATCTGTAGACAAAACATGAGTTAAATTTATTTATTTGTCTCTTTTAAATATCGAAAACTCAATTACTTGTATTAAATTTTTTAAATTAAATACATAATATATTAAAAATAATCACATTAAATAATTTAAAACTAATTAATTTTTTATTATAATAATAACTCAGATTTGAAAGGAAAAATAATTGTTTTTAAATAGAGACTTGAGGAAAGTATATAACATAAAAGATTAAGCAAACTCCGTGAACAATCACATATAAAAATATGATTTTGATTTTACCTCTATCAAGAACACACAAGAAATGCCGATTAATGGCGAAGAAAAAAAGCACGTTAGAGAAAGCAGTGTTGTACAAAAGCAAAAGTTGGAGCATTGATGAGTTGAAAAGTAAGAAGAATAACAACACTAATAAGATATTGATATCGATCAATATTGTGGGTAGTTCTGGGTCATTATTAATTGTTGTGAATGAGAATGATCTTGTTTGTGATGTTATTGAAAAAGCTCTTAAATCTTATGCTCGTCAAGGGAGACTACCTCTTTTGGGATCTCATTCCACTGATTTTGCTATTTATTGCTCACATCATGTGTCTGATGGTAAGATTTTCTTAAAGATTTTTTTTGTTTGGTTTTGTTTTAATTCTATAGTTTTTAAATGTAGTAGTATAATAATTTGGATTTTAGATGAAAATAAATAAAATTTGAGTAATGATTGTGTTAATGGAAATCGAATTTGATACTTTCAATCGATCCAATCTTAAAATAATTTTACTAACTATCAATTTTAAATTTTGATACGTTGTTACTCCATCAATTTAGATCTCGAAATCCTATTCTGAATAAATTTATTATTGAAATTAGCTAAATTATAAAACTATTTTGAAATTGAACTTTCTCAATCAAGTGATTTTTTGTTTTCGTTTTTGTTTTGTCAATGATATTAATGCATGTTTGGTATTAGAGTTGTTAGAATTAAGGTAAGTTGCCATAATTTTAATAGCTACAAATTGTAGTTTTTGAAAAATTACAGTAGTTCATCTTAATTCTGACAATTCTATCGAAATATCAAACATATGATTAATTATTTTATGTCGAAGTATTTAGTTTTTTAAATTGTTCATTTTTTTTTAAAAAAAAGTTATCAGTCAGTCTAATTTTTTTAAATTTTTATTTCAATTTTTATTTCAATTTATAGTTCTGAACTTGTTTTAACTATTAAACGGTTCACAAAATTTAGTTTTGATTTTGAACTCGTTCGATAAAAGTCATTGCATCCTTAAATCTTGTAATTAGTCTCAAAATTAATATGTATTCAGGAAATTAAATTTAATATGGCACCCAAGTGTGGATATGGGATTTTGGAGAGAAGAGAAGGAGATGACTTAATTTTATTTTTAAAATTAAGCAAACTATAAAATATTTTTTAAGAATAAATGAAGTGTGATTGAAATATTATATAGTTATATATCTTGTCATTCTTTTAATTTTTATAAAAATATCAAATATATATATATTAAAATATTGACTTAATCCTCCAATTAAAACTTTTCAAAATGAACTTTTCCCATATACCGTTGATGATTAGTCTCTTTACTCTCGTGCTATTGATGATCAATCGAAGACATCTTTAAACTATAAGTGACAAGACATAAGTTAATGTGGCATAACTTTTCTTCTCGAACCATGCTATTTTGTTGCTCATTTTTTCTTATTTTCGTTTCAACATTAATTTTATCATCTCTTCTTTTTCTATTTTTAATTTATACATTTAAGAATCATAATATAATAATGAAGACTAATACACCATTTGAGGTATAGATTACGACAAAAAAATTCCATTTATGCATGCATCCAACCAATTGTTCCATTTATATTCTAAATAAACTTCACCCCAAAAAGAATCATAAAAATATAAAACAATTACGCAAAAGTACAAATAAAGTGTGTATAAAACAAAATCTCTCAACTAAGGAGGAATGTACAACAAGAAATCTAACACATCACCCCTCTATTCCAACAATTTTAATTTCAATTTTCTAATCATTTTGTTGTGTAATGAATTGTATGTAATTTGACATTGGACCTATTATGTTTTTGGTATTAGGCCCATTTAGTTTAGTATTGGTTACACCCATTATAACCTCTTTTGGACGCAAAGGCCCATTATAACCTCTTTTGGACGCAAAGGCCCATTATAACTTAGTGCTGGCTATTGCTAGTTTTCTCAATGGTTCATCTTTTATTGCTAGATATCCTAGTGCAATTCATTTTTCTCAAAATTTTAATTCTTACAAAGTTATTTTTCTTCCTCAATTTCAATTGAGAGACTAATATCAGTTTCTCAATTGACAAAACATTAAAATTGTCAATTATTATTTTTAAGTAGTTCTTGTATTATTCATAATTTGCATACCTAAAGGATAATTGAGAATGTTGAGCCTCATCATAATTAAGAGTGTCAATTTCATCCATTATACCATCATCCACCCAATCCATCCACTCATTAATCCATCAAATTCATCCACAAAACTACAAATTAGTTAATCGATTGGATTCAATCCATCCATGCAACCATTTTTTAAATTCCACTAGATAACATATTTTTTTGAATTAAATCTAATAGACTACATTTATTTATTATAAAATGGATATCTTTAATAATTATTATTTATTTTGTTTTAAAAAATGTTACATAAAACAATAGAGAAAAATATTTTTCATTATAAAAAATGAAACAACAATTAGTTGTTAATAAGTTTTTCAAAATTTGAAAAACAAAAATAAAACATTTAAATAAATAATTATAGATTAATTTACTATTAATAAAAAGTTTAAAAGAGTTAAGAAATATCATCATGTGACAAATATGACGCTTGTCAAAGAATTTATAATTCGTGCTTTATTATATTATATAGAATTTTACGAAATTAGAAAAAATAAAAATAAAAAAACAAAATAATTAAATAAATAATTATAGATTAGTTATTATAAATAGAAAATTTTAAAAAGTTAAACATTCTCAATGTGTGTTTGGGAACATATCAAAATAGCATGAACGCGGGTTACACCCTCTCACAGACACACAGTTTGAAAACAAATTGATTTCACAAAATAATATTCATCTTTGTATCCAAATTGATTTCTTTGTACTTCTTGCCCATTTGCATCCGTATGATTCCACAAAGTCAAAAGATAAAATAAACTTAAAAGAAGAAGGTTTGTTTTCCATATAAAAAGCAAAATGGTTATAATTATAATTTATAAATAATCAAATATAATAACTCGTCACACATAGTTTGCATTTATAATTTTGCTTTATATATTTGTTAGTTTAAAAAATAAAGTAAAATAATCAGAAAAATAAACATAATATAAGTTGAAGTTATGTCTCATTTGGTAATTATTTACTTAAAAACAATTCTAATAGAATTAATTAATAAAATTATTTTTTCTTCGAACATATCCAAACAAAATTCACAAAATCGATTTTTTTTAAATTAGTTGTCATTACCACCAAATCAAATACACGTTAAAAAAAGTAATTTTGTAGATATAATTTGGCAATTTTATAGCTATTCAAAATATGTATATACAAATTTCAATGATCACAAAACCAATTGAAATAAGATTGATTGTTTTTTAACACAAATACAATAATGGTGCCTCCAATATCTTCAACTCATATATAATGATTGAAATGTGAATAAGTTCATCCCTAATTAGCCAATCCATTTGAACAAACATTCATCAATTCAGATCTACAATGTTTCACACTCTTGCTCCACAGCAGCAACCTAATTTAAAATTTGAAGATAATTACAAAGTTTAATGTGAAATCTTCAAGTGACCATTCCAATGTATTGCTGAATTAATGGGGTTATTTTGATAATTTGCAATTATATTAACTACTACATTTATAATTTGTACTAATTTTCACTACAACCGCTGCAGTACCACAAATTGAAAATTTAACAAGCATAGCAAGAAAGATATTATATTATACACATATGACAAATGTACTACATCTAAATCCCTTTTGAAGCCTTATTTGGTTTATAAGGCTGATTAGAGGCAATAAAAGGGATCAATTTGATAATATGAAGTCATCAACATTGAATTCATGACTTTCAACCTATTGTAAGATTTGGATTCTAACAATTTAATAGTTTTTTTTTTAATAATTCTTGACAAATTCAGAAACAACATTACTATTACTATAAATTAAACGATGAAAACTGGGTCGAATCTCGTAAATTTAACTCTAACAGCAGATAGAACATCTCATATGATTACCACGGTCACTGCCACTATCGTGACTGCAGTTTAGTCTTTCCTGCCGTTTGTTTTGTCTCATCAGGTGTTCCCTTCATTGTTGGAGTAAGTAGAACGAATTTATTATTCATCTACGTTGCATTTATGATAATTAAAATCAATCAATAGTTTATAAGAAAAATTTGATATAATTGTTCTTTTATCTCTTTTATTTATCGTATTTTTTTTAATATGGATGAAATTGTCAAATGCAACAATTATTTTAAGACCGAGGAAAACTTGATATGAGTCTACATGAGACTTTCTAATATAAGTGAATATCAAATTTAATGTCAATCTCATTTCAATATTCAATTCCAAAACAAATTTGAAGGTTGTAATATCATTGCGCAAATAAGCATATGATAATATTCTCTCACCCAAAGAAAAAGAAAAATTATGTAATGCTTGACAATTAATCCAAGTAATTCCCAAATTAAATCGAAATTGGGTTCTCAAATATTACAATTTCCAATAAAAAAATCTACAGCACATAGTTTATAAATTTGATACACACTAATGTGTTTATCCTCGCCTTTAATTTAAAAAATGAAGATTTTTTTATGTGAGATATTTTTTTATGGATGCTTGATTCAAAATCTTTATATGCTACTTTTTACTGTATAGTTATTTATTTTAATAATATCTGGTGTGTTAATTTGTGCTTTACACCTAAATATTTTTGTTCATTTCAAATATATAAAGAAGAGTATATATAATATTTTATGATATTATTTTTTAAATTTTATGTGTATTTTTCTTTTTGTTTTTAATAATTTTTTAACTTAATGCCAAATCGAGAAGCTTTAAGATGGGTCGATAATATCCCCATAACAATGGACTATGGTGTATTCTCAAGGCCGACGAAGGGGACACATGACTATAAACATTTTCGAGTCAATCAACGCAATGCTCAAGGGTACACACAAATTCCCAATCGCTGCTTTGGTCTAATCAACTTACTATAGATTGGGAGTATACAGTTGCATGGACAAGATTAAATATAAAGTTGGTAAGTCTAATACACCAAGTTATGCGATTCGACCGAAATTGTTATTCTTTCATGGTGCATGAAATAGTAAATTAAAGAAATGTGCGATCAATTGGTCATTTCGAAGTCAACCTTCAAAGAAAATGGTGTGAAAATTTCAGTCTATACACGTGCCTTGAACACATGTCATAGCTGCATATTGTTACAATCGTCAAAACTATTTAGTGTATGTGTCTGACGTGTACAAGGTTGTTAATATATTCAACATCTAGAAAGAAGACTTTCCACCTATACCCAATTAAAGGATTTTGGCTCACATATGAAGGTGAAACATTGTATCACAATCCTAAAATGTAGAGAATTAAAAAAAGTCGTCCAAATAGTTCCCGTATTAGAACATAAATGGACGTTAAAGTTAAATGCAAACTATGTCGGTTAACTGGTCATACTCGAAAACATTGTCCAAATATTACTGACAACTCTAGTCAACTTACGTAATTTTTGTAAAATTTGTGTTATTGTTTTTTATGAATGAATTATATATATATATATATATATATATATATATATATATATATATATATATAATTTTAAAAAAACTGAATGTAAAAAAAAAATATTCCCTTTAAGGAAGTTGCTTTTGCAAGCTCGGACTTCCTTAATGAAGTCGCCATTTGCAAAAGTGACTTATAGTTAAAAAGAAAAAAAAAAAGGTATTTTGGTAGATAGTTTTTAGACTTAATTGCACTTTTGGTCCCCCTAATTTAGGTGAAAACCGAAAGTAGTCCCCCCATTTTGTGTGTCCCCAGTTTTAGTCCCCCAAATAGATTTTGAGTCCAAATCATGATGAGTTGTCATTTTTTTAATGACGTGTTAAAAAAACGCTGACATGTCACATGTATATGTTGATTAAAACTGATTATTATATTAATTCAAATTAAAAATACAATTAAGCCTATTATTATAATTATTGTTATAAATTTTAAAAGAAAAGCAAAAAAATAAAAAGTAAAAAATCAGGGTCTTCGTCATGTTCGTCTTCCGTTCTTCAACAGAAAAAAAATCAGCCCCAATTCTGTTCAATGTGTGAACCCTAATTCAACGATTCATCCCTAATTCCGTTCTTCATCGTGTTCGTCTTTCGTTTTCATTCTTCCGTTCATTTCTCATCGTGTTCCGTTCATGCTCTTCATCGTCTTCCGTTCGTGTTCGTCATTCGTCTTCGTCATCGTCTTCTTCTTCACCGTTCGTGTTCTTCTTCTTCTTCTTCATCCTTTTCAGCAGTGTTTCAATGGCGAGTGGAGGTCATTTCGAGTTCTCTCCATCTTCATGGACGAAAGAAGATACAAAGTTTTGTGCTAGGTATGTGATTTTGGGGTTTTTGCTTTGCTTTATTATTAACATTATTGAACTTTGATTTTAGGACCAAAGCTTTATGCCTTTTTAATAATGTGGTCCATCTGCTTTATTGTATTATTTTGTGGTCCATGTGTAGTTTGTTTTAGGCTTAGTTTGACTGAGTTATTCAATGGTTTGTTTTGTGTAGGCCAACTAAAGTCCACAGAGTTAGGTTAAGAATTAACCATGGGGGTAGTTTTGTAAACCACCCAGTGAAGATATACGTTAGGGCCCAAGTGGATGAGATGAATTGGTCTTGGGATGTAGACTTAATGTCCCACATGCAAATTACTAAATTAGTCAAAAGTTTGGGATATATGAGTATTAAATGTTTGTGGTACCAACATCACAAGTACTCATTTACACGCGGGCTTAAACCTCTCAACAATGATGATGATGTAGTAAAGTTTGCTGAAGATGTCAAAGGGTTCAACGTAATTGAAGTCTTTGTGGAACACTCTATAGATAATCCTATTGTTAGTGATGAAAATCCAATTCAAGAGCTAGTTGAAGCTGAAAAACTCCAAGGTGAAGGTGAGCAAGTTCAAACAGAACCAGTTCAAGCTGAAGCAGTTCAAACTGAACCAGATCAACCAGAATCTGAAGCAGTTCAAACTGAACCAGATCAACCAGAATCTGAAGCAGTTCAAACTGAACCAAATCAACCAGAATCTGAACCAGTTCAAACTGAACCAGATAAACCAGAATCTGAACCAATTCAACCTGAACCAGTTCAACTAGAATCTGAACCAGTTCAACCTGAATCTGAAGCAGTCCATGATGAAACTAGAGAAGGAGCAGGTGAAGATTATCTGAGTGAAGAAGATGAAGATTATATTGCTAATTCAGACGATGAAGATGATGATATGTGTGAGTTCTATGAGGGTGAGGATTGGGATTGGATTTCTGAAATACCAACTGAGATATTTGTTAATGTTGTAAGTGATGAAAATTCATCTGAAAGACATGCAAACCCAAGAGTAAACCTATGGCCTAGTTCTGCAACTGATTTTGAAGAAAATGATGTGAATTCTGATGATTTGGATACTCCACCAGGAAGTGAAGTTGATGAAAAGGATGTTAGGAAATTTCCTAAATTTAACCAACCTGGAAATGGTGATGAAGTAAGGTTTGGGTTGGGCCTAAAATTCAATACAAAAGAGCTAGTTAAGAATGCCATTAAAGATTTTGAAATGGAGACTAAGAAAAACTTGTATTTCAAAAAGAATGATGGAAAGAGAATCATTGTTAGGATTGAGCCAGAATGTCCATTTTACATGAGGATTAGTAAGAGGACTTCAAACGAATATTGGCAATTAGTGAGTTTCACAGATGATCATACATGTCATAGGAGGGCAAAAAATAGATAAGCTAAGACTGAATGGCTTGCCAAGAAATTCGTTCCTATGTAGAGACATACACCTGAAATGAAACCCAAGGGATTGATTGTTGAGGCGCTTGATAAATGGGGTGTGAAGTTGTCTACATACCAAGCATATAGAGCAAAAGTAAGAGCCATAGAAATGATTGAAGGTGCCCAAAGGGAGCAATATGCACACTTGAGAGAATATGCCGATGAACTTAGGAGATCCAACCCAAACTCTACGGTTATTATTAAGTGTGGTATGAGTGATGTTGGACCTGTCTTTGAGAGAATATATGTATGTTTGGAGGCTTGTAAGGCTGCGTTTGCTAATACATGCAGGCATTTAATTGGGTTGGATGCTTGTTTCTTGAAGGGAGAATATGACGGTCAGTTAATAGCTGCAGTAGGTAAAGATGGGAATAATCAAATGATTCCCATTGCATATGCAGTTGTTGAAGCGCAAACAAGAGACTCATGGCAATGGTTTCTGGATCTTTTACTGGATGACCTCAACAATGTTCAGCATAGGCAATATGCATTCATTTTAGATCAGCAAAAGGTATGTATGCTGAAGTTTTTGAATTAAATTGCAATCTGATCTGATTTTGCTGAATTTATGTCAATTTATGTCAATTTGCTGATCTGATATTGATCTAAATTTGCTGAATTTGTTGGTTTGCTGATCTGATATTGATTCAATTTGCTGAATTTGCTGAATTGCAATCTGATCTGAATTTGCTGCCATTGCCTTGTTTTATTCTGCTGAATTGCAATCTGATATGATATTTGTTATACTGATATGATATTGATGTCAATTTACTGATCTGATATTGTAATCTGATCTGAAATTTATGTCAATTTACTGATTTGATATTGATCTGAATCGTACGTTTCACCTTATTATAGGTATATTTCAATTCTTAACATGCTGGTTCTGCTGTTTTAAAATGTTGGTTCTGCTGTTTTAAAATGCTGGTTCTGCTGTTTTAACTTGTTGGTTCTGCTGTTTTAACATGATGGTTTTAACATGTTGTTTGTTTTTGCATATTGGTATTGTTTTAACATGTTGTTTATGGTATTTGTTTAAATAGGAAAACAAACTTCTTGACATGTTACTCTTACATTATAATGCCATCAAATGGACCAAAATTTTGGCAAGCATCAAATTGAGAGCCTATAAATCCCCCAATCATGAGAAGAGCACCTGGTGGACCAAAGAAAAAAAGGAACAGGTCCAATGACGAGCCAAAAATTTCTAACATACTACCAAGACGGTTTTGAACTGTCAAATGTAAAAACTGTAACAAGCTTGGCCACAACACGAGGACATGCAAGGGTAAAAGTGCAGCAGATAGAGAGATACCAAAAGGTGGAAATAACGTCAACAGAACAAAGACAACAAGGGTTGGAGGAGATGAGGGAGAAACACCAACAGTTTTATCTCAGGATTCACAAGCTCCACAAACTCAAGATTCACAAATCAATTGAAGGAACTAAACTTGTGAATTTTATTTTGGTTATTATGAATATGTAATGATACTTGGGAATTTTATTTTGTAATGCAGTATTGATTATGACTTGAATTTTATTTTGGTTATTATGAATATGTAATGATACTTAGGAATTTTATTTTGTAATGCAGTATTTTTTGGACCTAAGTTCTGATGGAATGATGTACTGATTATTTTGTAATGCAATAGTATGTTGATGGAATGATGTACTGATTGTGACTTGAATTCTGATTATTTTGCAACCTAAATTCTGATTATTGTGACTTGAATTCTAATTATTCTGATTATTTTGACAATCTGAATAGACAATGATACCAAATGGTACCAAACTGAATTACTGAATTACATCATTACAAAACTGAATTATATAATTAATCAAGAGCCAAACTGAATTACATCATTAATCATAACCCAATCATTACAAAACACTGTTAATCAAACTGAATAGACAACTGATTACAATAATACCAATTACATTACAATTTAAACCATAATCCAATCATTACAAAACACCGTTGATCATCATTACAAAACACCGTTAATTATCATTACAAAACACCCTTGATCATCATTACAAAACACCCTTAATTATCATTACAAAACACCCTTAATCATCATTACAAAACACCCTTAATCCAATCATTTTAATTACTTCAATATTACAATAACCAAAAGAACAATAATCAAGAGCCATGAAAGTGCCAGAAAACCCCTCATGAGTTTTAACTTCAACTTCGGTTGATCATCATGATTTTTTGTCACATTGTCTTTCTTCTTGAATTCATCAATCCTTTTCATCAAAGACATAATTACTTCTTTTGCTCGTTCTGTCATTGGCTCATCAAACCAATCAAAAAAATTGCAAGATTTTTTACCCTGTAACTGAAACAACATAACAAAAAAAAATTGAATCTTCTTTCAATAAACTTTCATAATCTCGAAAAAATACAACCAAAAATAAAATCCAGAATTTTGACAAATAGTTACCTTATAAAATCCACAGCCATGAAACCTTCGACCTGGATTTTCAGTCGTCCACACAAACATTCTCTCCTTCTAATTCTCAAATGAGAATTGTTGCTTGTAACTGAATACGAATTAGAAGACATTTTTTTCCCCAAAAAACACAACGAACAAAGGAAGAAGAAATGAATCAGATGACGAAGAACGAACAACGGAAGAAGAAACGAACCAGATGAAGAAGAACAAACAACTGAAGAACCAATGACGAACACGAATGACGAACCCAGATGAAGAAGAAGACGAACACAGTGAAGAAGAAGATGACCCAACTGATGAACCCAGATGAAAAGGATGACGAACACGGTGAAGAACAAAAACGAAGATGAAGACCACAGAGAAGAACAAAAAATGAAGATGACAAACACTGTAACACCCCGGCCCGGCCATTACCGTTACCGGCAATGCTACCTCACGACCTTCTCTTCCCCCTAACTACCCAGTGGAAATAACGAGTTTTTGCCTTCCGTGGGATTCGAGCCCGGTACTTATCTCCCAGGTACCGGGCTCGAATCCCACGGAAGGCAAAAACTTGTTATTTCCACTTGGTGGTTAGGGGGGACGAGAAGGTCGTGAGGTAGCATTGTCGGTAATGGTAATGGCCGGGGTGTTACAAACACGGTGAAGGAGATGAAGAAGGGTTGCCTGGATGAATTGGGGCCGATGGTGATTTTAGGGTTGGCTAATATTTACTTTTTATTTTTTTGCTTTTCTTTTAAAATTTATAACAATAATTATAATAATAGGCTTTATTGTATTTTTTAATTTGAATTAATATAATAATCAGTTTTAATCCACATATACATGTGCCACATCAGCTTTTTTTTGACACGTCATTAAAAAATGACAACTCATCATGATTTGGACTCAAAACCTGTTTGGGGGACTAAAACTGGGGACAAACAAAATGGGGGGACTACTCTCGCTTTTCACCTAAAATAGGGGGACCAAAAGTGCAATTCAGTCTAGTTTTTAAAAGAAGATAATTTGATAATTTTTTTTGGAACAAAGGTTATTAAAAAAAAATCCCACAACATGAAGTTCAAATTGGGTTTGGGAATTTCAAATATTTCCAATCACAAATGTGGCATAAAAAAACATGGATAAAAATCAAAATAGAGAACAACAAAATTAAAAGACACCCCAAAAAGTTTGGACTGTAGAAGACAATGAGGGTTTTAAAGAGGGGTTTCTTTTCTTATATTTAAAAGAGGAGTTTTAAAGAGGGGTTTCTTTTCTTATATTTAAAAGAGGGGTTTTAAAGAGTTGACTACTTCTTAAAAGGATATGTGTGTTGGGTTTGAGGTGGTGTTGATGTTAAGGTTCTAGAATTACACATGTCATAAAGGATGGTGTTAAGGTTTTTACTGTGTTGTAATTAGAGAGCAATGGAGAACAATGAACTATCAATAGGTCATAGGTCATAGTTTATGAAGAGCACAAGTGATAAAAAAAAAATTCATGATCATTATTACATATTAATATCATGATGGGTGTGGTTGGGAAATGAAAGTGATAGGGAAAAAAAATAGAAAGAGTGTTATAAGAAAGAAAGATATGTTAGTCGAGAGAGAGAAATATGTGATAAATAAAATAGATTGATTGACATAAGAAAAAAAATCAAAGAATTAAGTGTTATTAATTTTTAAAGTGAGAATAAAAAACTTTACCTATAAAAAATAGCAACAAATTTCTCAAACTAAACAAGTTTTTCTAACCTTGAGCGAGTATTGTACAACTGATTTTTCTTAAGCATATTTTTCTTCTTGCCTTAAAAATCATTTTTATTAAGAACTCTTCACTGACTATAGAATGATTATGCAAATATATGATAGTTGTTGTGTTATCTTCCTCATTAGTATATCTCATATCTTTTGTTTCTCTAATACTTTTATCCTTCAAAAATTCCATATACCTCCAAATCATGAGCAATTCTGGGATGTCCATAATCATCTTTGACAACAACATTTGGATGTGTCGTACTAACCACTGAATTAAAATTTGCTTCCAAATCAAAAAGGGGTTTGATGATTGTGAAATTGTTCTCTCCTGACACTATATCACTACAAGAACATATAATACGTATATTTGGATAATGATCTTCAATTGATATTTCTATGTTATCGGAATGAGATGAGTTGGATCCAAATACCTATTGAATCACATTTTTAGAGAGGGTGGAGACTTTGCTAACGTTTTCTTTCTAGAAGAAGCGGGGGCGGGGAGAGACTCTACATTTTTCATTGACAACTTACCTATAATCATCATTAGATCTTACTATTGAGGAAAAAACATTTTTGATATATGTTTTAATGACAACAAACCTTATGAAATAAATGATTAAGTTTTATGAATGGTGATCTACTAATGAGTGCACTTGAGTTTTATTTTAGGAACATGAACTCCATAAGTGAACAAGCAAGAAGCCATTCACTTCATCAAAGTGCATAAAAATTGATGACAAGATCATTCTGGAAAAACGAAGATCATTCTGGTTTATCAAAAACAGAAATATGAGAAAGCAAGATTGTTCTGGTTATTAAACAGAAAAACGAAGATAATTTTGGTTTTCATAGCATTCAGTCCAAGAACATACTGGACAAAGATTTCATTAATCAAGATCGTTCTAGGCTGGGAAAATATATCAACCTTCATTACAAATAAACCAGTCTTCAAAACAATCATATGCATCACTAAGAACAAGATTGCTTTGGACAGATTCGATAAA
>JBBPBQ010000004.1:43828097-43858510 GCA_037974755.1 Cicer yamashitae
AAGAGAATAATTAATGGAAAAAAAAAAAAAAAGACTATATCAAATACGGTAAAATTAAAGTAATTCCAATGTGGCGGCAAATCTAACGTTAACAAGTCTATAAACACGGATGTTATGTCTTTTCTATAAATATTAGTATTGGGTAATTAATGTTATTAGTTTATTTTTATGCGTACAATATACAAGATTAATTTTCATTTTTTAATGTCTTTGAAATTTTTCTAAACAAAATAGAAATAATTCATTCAAATATTAATTTATTAAGATAACATTATTAGAAAAACTCATTTTAGCTGTCATATTTGGCGTCGGCCCCCGACTCCGACGCTAGTTAGCGTCGGTCAAGCGCACGCTAGTATGTCAAATATTTTTTATGATTTTATTAATAATTAGCGCCGGTTAAGCCGACGCTAAATAAAATATAGGAGACGCTAATTTAATTTTAGTCACCATGTTAGCGTCGGATTGTCCGACGCTACATTGTATGATTTGTAAAATTAAACTTTTTAATCATATTTGAAAAATTAATATTATGTTTTTGAATAACCCGTCACCCGCTCCGTATCCATCATCACTTCATTACTTTTTCCCTAACCATCGCCCTCGAACCCGTCTTCGTCGTCAATCTCACCCTCTCGACGCTTCACCGTAACTCTCACCCTTTCGTCGCCGCATCACCGTTTCCCTCACCTCACACTCACTCTCGCGGCCTCACCCTCACTCTCGTCTCTCAGCCTACATTCTCTTTCTCCTTCATCTTTGTTCTCACCGTTCTCGCCCTTCTCTCTGTTTCTTTCCTAAATCGGATGAACCCTAATCAGCTTCCATCGTTTCTCATTTTTTAATTTCTCTTTCAAATCGCAGGGACCCTAACTAGTATATGGCAATTCCTAAGCGCAATTTTAGGTAATTTCTTAATTTTCTTCTGAATTTCAATTTAAATTTCGTGTGGTACCGACGCTATGTATTAGCTTCGACCGTTTTAGTCTAGGCCCGACACCGATGCTAATCCAACGCTAAATCAACGTTAGCGTTGGCTTTTTTTCTATTAGCGTGGGCTTTTGGCCGACGCTAAATTCAGTTTTTCTAGTAGTGTAATATTCTATTGATAATGTTAATATACGACAAGTGCATATGGCTGTTAGATCTGGTTGCCATTTTCTTGGTTAAATCATGTTATATTGTATTGTATAACTTGGGTTTCACCGTAAATCATGACGATGAAGCTAGGAATGATAAACAAAGGAAAGGTTTATAAGGGTCTCATATACGTCAGTTCAGGCATGTCAGGTATAGTTCACGCGGAATGGGATTTTGACCATAATATTCAGGAATGATTTTTTTCTTCAACCTTGAGTATCTATTTATAGATAAAATTAGAGTTTCAATTTAATCTATATTTAATTTTGAATTGTATCTTCATTCATATTTTGGTCAACAATAATTTTATTCCAAAATAATTATGAACGAGAAATTTTTTGAAAATATGTACTTTAGTCAATTCTTTATTTCTGAATTCAATCTGAGCAGTTCTTCTAGTTTGATTCATTTCGTATTTTGTTCAGATTGAGTTCGTAAATTCTTCAGATTGGTTTTGTTTGTGTTTTGTTCAGATTGAGTTTGTAAATTCTTTAGTTTGATATTGTTCGTATTTTGTTGTAGATAAATCTTGATCAAATCTTCTTGTAAATAATTCATATCTTCTTGTGATAAATCTTGATCAAATCTTATTTAAATTTTGACCATATCTTCTTTTCAACTTGGTCAAAGGTTTTCTTCAATCATAAATCAAAATCAAATCATATTTTAAATTTTCTTCAAAAACATTTTACCATATCTTTTTTTCAACTTGGTCAAAGATTTTCTACGATCATAAATCTCAATCAAATCTTATTTTAGAATTTCTTCAAAAACATTTGAACATATCTTCTTTTCAACTTGGTCAAAGATTTTCTTCAATCATAAATCTGAATCAAATCTTATTTTAGATTTTATTCAAAAATATTTGACCATATCTTCTTTTCAACTTGGTCAAAGGTTTTCTTTAATAAAAAATATGAATAAATCTTATTTTAGATTTTCTTCAAAAATATGAATCTTTTTTCATACTCTGTGAAGTCAAATATATTGTTCTCATAAAATAATTTTGTTAAAATCAAAACTCAAAGTATAAAACCAACTTGGTTCCAATAATCTCTCCATTTTTGATAATGACAAAACTGTATTTTTTATAACAACTTTTCTTTTAAATACTTTAACTCCCCTTTACTTAAGGCTCCCCTTAAATCTAAGTATTTTTTTTCTCCCCACATTATCAAACATCTTTCTCCCCCTTTTGTCATAATACAAAAAGACTTGAAAGTGAAACTTGCCTTTTTTTTTGTATATTTTTTTAATAAAATGAAAATAACATAAACATAAAACATAATATTTATCCTAAGTATGAACCTAAACTACTCTAAGGTTGGCACAACATCAGTTAGGTAAAAGAATGAGGTTTAGGTTTTTCTTGATAAATTCAAACCTATCTTCAGTTAGTTGTTTGGTGAATATGTCAGTCCATAGATGTTCGATGTCTACAAACTGGATATTAAGCACACCTTTTTTAACAAATTCCCTAATGAAATGGTGTTTGATTTCTATGTGTTTAGCTCTAGAATGAAGTATAGGGTTTTTGGTTAGGCAAATGGCAGAAGTGTTGTCACAATAAATAGGAATGTTGGTTTCGAGAATTTTGTAGTCTTCTAGTTGATGATTCATCCAAAGTAGTTGAGAGCTACAACCAGCTGCTGAAATGTACTCAACTTCTAATGTTGACATGACAATTGTGCTTTGACTCTTACTTCACCTAGAAATGTGCAGTTTCCACTTGTGCATTTTCTCTCAACTTTATCTCTAGCATAATCAAACTCACAATACCCACTTAGTTTGTACTCAAAAGATTTATTGTAGAACAAGGTAATATTGGTAGTGTCTTTTAGATATCTAAGAATTCTCTTAACAATAGTTAAATGTGATTCCCTAGGGTCAGCTTGAAATCTTGCACATACACACAAACTAAACATGATGTCAGGTTTGGAAGCGATAAGGTAAAGTAGGCATCCTATCATTCCTCTGTAGGTTTTCTAGTCAACTTTAAGGCATGAATCATCTTTTTCAAGTAAACAAGTAGAGCGCATTAGTGTAGCCATAGGTTTGCAATCACTCATCTTAAACTTCTTGCGAAACTCTTTTGTATATTTAGTTTGAAGAATGTATATACCTTTTTTAATTTGCTAAATTTGTATCCCTAAGAATAACTTAAGTTCTCCCATCATACTCATTTGAAATTCAAGTTGCATCAATTTAGAAATTCTTGGCAAAGAGGGCCATTAATAGATCCAAAAATAATGTCATTAACATAAATTTGAATAATAAGAATGTCATCTCCTATTGATTTTTTAAAAAGTGTATTATCTATCATACCATGCCTTAGGTGTTTGTTTTGGACCATACGGAGATTTCCTAAGTTTAAAAACATGATTTGGAAATTCAGAACTTTCAAAACCTGGAGGTTGTTTAACATAGACTTCTTCACTTATATAACCATTTATAAAAGCACTTTTAACATCCATTTGAAATAATGTAATGTTATTATTTGTAGCAAAAGAAAGTAGGATACAAATACCTTCTAACCTGGCCACTGAAGCAAATGTCTCAGTGTAATCAATGCCTTTTTGCTGACTATAGCCTTCTGCGACAAGTCTTACCTTGTTTTTTTTACCACTTCACCATTTTCATATAGCTTGTTTTTGAAAATCCACTTGGTTCAAATAATGTTCTTCTTTGGTCTAGGTACTAGATCTCAAACATAATTCCTCTTAAATTCATTTAACTTTGGCTTAATTGCATTTTGGATCCCTCTATCATTACCAAATCACAGAATTAATCCCTCTATTTTAAAAGTCAACAACTTTGGTCCCTCCCTCGGATTTTTAAACTAAAAAATAACGATTTGACATATTTTTAATGAGGTGACATATAATTCTATGATATAGAACCATATAAATCATAGAATTATTCATATATAATTCAAAGTTGAAAGTAATGTTTTTACGGCGTTTTATTCCAATTTCTTGGGTGTTAATCATTCTACATCATTGTATCATATGTCACGTTATTTAAAGCACCATACCTCATCATTTTTAGTTAAAAAATCATAAGGAGGAACCAAAATTGTTGACTTTAAAATAAGGGGACCAATTTCGTGAATCAGTAAAAATAGGGGGACTAAAATTGCAATTAAGCATTTAACTTTTCTTGCATTGGAAGAATCCATCCATCATCTGTCAATGCTTCATCAACAGAGGTAGGCTCAATTGATGAGAGTAAGCCAAACAAAGTGGTATTTTTTAGTGATGAATCTGGTCCTCAAAGGATAACTTGCACTTCCAATGACTAGAATTTCAGGATGAGATGACTTGTACTTCCACCCAGATCTTCCTTCTGACTTATCGTGACTATTTTTAACTTGATCAGATTCATTCTCTGAAGATTTGTCATCTTCTTCTAATTTGCTTGTATCCTCTGATTTTTCATATTCTTTTGGTTTGTCTGCATATGCTTCCTCTGGTTCCAATAAACCTACACTATCATCATCTTGCTTTGAATTTTTCAAGTTAAGTTGTTAGTTATCAAATTTAACATGTATGGATTCTTCTACAATCAGAGTTTCCTTATTAAAACACTTTATAAGCCTTAGATCTTTCAGAGTATCCAATGAAGAGATGTTACCAAGGTTATCTTTAGTGTTCAACATATAACAAGTAGAACTAAATTGTTTAAAGTAAGAGATGTTAGGTTTTTTACCTTTACATAATTTATACGGTGTTATATTCAATATAGACCTAATTAAGACTCTATTTTGAATATAACATGCAATGTTAAATGCTTCAACCCAAAAGTGTTTTGCAACATTTATCTCATTTAACATGGTTCTGGACATTTCTTGGAGTGATCTATTCTTTCTTTCTACAACTCCATTTTGTGGGGTGTTCTAGGAGAGGAGAAGTTGTGTGAGATTCCATTCTCATCACAAAAACTTTCAAAGAACTTGTTTTCGAATTGTACTCCATGATCACTTCTAATTGTTACAATCTTAAGACCCTTTTCATTCATTATTTGTTTTCAAAATGTGATAAACACTTTATGGGATTCATCCTTACTTCTTAATAATTTTACCCATGTCCATATAATGTAATCATCTACTATAACAAAGTCATATTTCTTTCCACTTAAAGATGTTTTTTTACTAGCCTAAAGAGACATATATGTAAGAGCTTAAGGGGCTTTGAGTTAGAGATTGAGTTCTTATGGGTAAAGGAGTTCTTTTTTTGTTTTTCCTTTTGACAAGCTTCACACATAATTTCAATTTTGGAACTAGGCTTGGGTAGAAATCTGACTCGTTGAAGTTTATTCAGTTTTGAAATTAGGTTTCAATGATCTAATCTTGTGTCAAATTAGTTTCTCTTCATTTATTTACATAAGATACTTAACCTCTTGTTTTTCTACACTAAACAGATTTATCTTATAAATGTTGTTTTGCCTCTAACCTGTAAAGAGTAAATATTCATCCTTCTGACTAACTGCTTTGCATGTTTTTTGATTAAATACAATATCATCATTATTATCACTTAACTGACTAAATCTTAATAAATTATGCTTATGACCTTTAACAAAAAAGACATATTTAATAGAAGGGGAAGTACCATTACCAATTGTACTATGACCTATGATCTGACTTTTTTTGCTTTCCTCCAAAAGTCAATATGCCTCTATTGCTCAATGTTAGTTCTTGGAACATATACTTTTCTCCCGTCATATGTCGCAAGCATCCTCTGTCCACGTACCATATTTGGTGTTTTAACTTGATTGTTGAGGACATCTGCAACATAGACATATTTGTTCTTAGGTACCTAAATTTAGTTGGGTCCTGAATTGTTAGTCTTTAAAGGTTTCTTGTCTTTTCTTGTATTTAACATGGCACAAGTTCAGTTATAGTTTCTTCAAATCCTATACCTCTTTTACCATTTCTACTAACTCCACAAATCATAGAAGCATACTTGCTTCTTTCCATACCATTAGCAAGAAAATCTTGAAATACTTCTTCATGCTTATCAGAGTTACATGTGGTATTTTCAATTGATATGAACTATGATTACTTTTCAAAGTTAGATTTTCAGTCTTAAGTCAGCAATATCAGTTTTCAGAGTTGCATTTTCTGTTTTAACTTCAGCAATTTGATTCTTTAAAAGATTAATTTCTTCAGTTAGGTTTGCATTTTCTTTCTTAAGTGTTTTCAGTTTTAAAGACAATTTGTGATTCTTATTCAAAAAGTCATATATAGTAGTAATTAAATCAGATCGAGTTAAGTCAGAAAATACCTCAATTTTTTCATCCGTTGATTCACTTCTAGAGTTAGAATTTGTGTTGGATCCAGAGGCAGAGTTGGTGTGAGCCATGAGAGCCAAACCTGCTTGCTTTTCATCATCAGAGGATTCATCATAATCATCCCATGTAGCCATCACACTTTTCTTCTTGGGTCTGGAATATTTCCTCTGATGTTTCCCTTTCTCCAGATTTGGACATTCTGACTTGATATGTCCAGATTTGGAATATTTCCTCTGTTGATTTAGACATTCTGACTTGATGTTTTTCTTGTCAGGTTTATCATCGTTTCCTCAATAGGACTGCCTGGAATATCTTTGAGGAAATTTCTTCTTTCTGTTGTGCCACATCTTCTGAATTTTTCTAAATATGAAAGCTAGTTCCTCTTCCTCTTAGTCTACATTATGATCCTATGAATCATCATCCTCTAATTAGGTTGTTTCCTTCAGAACTTTCTTCTGCTTGGATTTCAAAGCTAAGGTTGGTTTCTTCTTCTTGGGCTCATCCTCTACAAGTTCAATTTCATGTGATTTGAAAGAGTTGTTATTCCAGCTTAAGAGTATTCAGATATTTTGATTCCTAAATGGCATTGATCTTAGGTCTCCACTTGCTTGGCATAATTCTTAGTATCTTCTTTACATGATTAGAAGTAGTATAACTCTTCTCAAGTATCTTTAATCCTGAGACCAGAGTTTGGAAAACATTGTTTCAATATCTTCATCTTTTTCCATCTTGAACAGCTCATGCTTTTTGACTAGGAGGTTGACCTTTGCTCTTTAAACTTGTTTGCTTCATTCGTAGGTGAGAATCAGACCATCATAATACTCTTTGTTGGTGCACTTGTCAAACTCCTTGAATGTGATTGCATTTATCATGAATGTTTTGGACTTATGATGCATATTGTACATCATTTTCTGATCAGCATCCATCTCTTTCCTGGGAATCTCAATACCATCATTATTCTTTGGAGCAGTATAACCATCTTCCACCAAGTCCCAAAGTTCATGATCTTGTAAAATAAAGAAACTTCTTAGCCTTTCTTTCCAGTACTCAAAATGTTCTCAATCAAACAGAGGTGGTATGTTGATGTTTCCTCCAACAGCTTCTTCACTGAATCTAGACATGTTGAACCCTTCAATCTTTCCTCAAACACTTTAAAGGGCTCAGCTTTGAGACCAAGCTCTAATTCCAATTGAAGGTGCAAACACGAGAAATGAGGGTTGAATTGTGTTTGATTTGGTTGATAACTTTTTCAATATTTGATTAAGTTGGTTCAAACTTGATGATTTAATTAAAGTAGAAGCAATAACAAAACTAAGAAGTGTAGAAATAAAGTGACATAAGTAATTTATCCTGGTTCACCACTAACTTGCCTACATCAAGTCCATTCACTCAAAAGGATTTAATCCACTAATTAAACAACCTGGATTACAAAGCACTTGACCCTCCAAGCCAATCTTTTCGAATAGCCTGACAAACCCAGACTTTTGAGGAACACACACACCTTGACTCTACCAGTCAAGTCTTCTCCACACAATCTAACAACCCACGATTGTTGAAGGCACACTAACACCACTATCGGGTTTGAATACAAAGGTTTGAAACTTGAGTAGTTGCTTCTAACAAGCTACTTATAACAACGACTATCAAACTCTAAGAAAAACACTTAGAAATTATTTTTCATTCAAACAAGTGTTTCTCTCTTTGAACTCTAAGATGAATTTGGAATTTTGAGTTTTAGTTCTTCTACTTTTTTCAGATTTTTCGATGATCTTTTTCTTTAGCCTTGAGCATCTATTTACTGAGAAAATTAGGGCTTCAATTTAGTCCTTGTTTAATTCTAAATTGTATCTTAATTCCTAGCTTGGTCAACAATTATCTTATTCAAAAATAATTCTAAACAAGATGTTTTTTGATAATATGTTCTTTAGCCAAGTTTTTATTTCTGAATCCAATTTGAGCAGCTCTTCTAGATTGATTCTGTTCGAATTTTGTTTAGATTGAGTTTGTAAATTCTTCATATTGATATTTTTCATATTTCGTTGTAGATAAATCTTGATCAAATCTTCTTGTAAATAATTCATATCTTCTTGTGATAAATCTTGATCAAATCTTGACCATGTCTTCTTTTCAACTTGCTCAAAGATTTTCTTCAATCATAAATCAGAATCAAATCTTATTTTAAAGTTTCTTTAAAAACATTTGACCATATCTTTTTTTCAACTTGGTCAAAGATTTTCTTCAATCATAAATCTGAATCAAATCTTATTTTAGATTTTCTTCAAAAGCATTTGATCATATCTTCTTTTCAACTTGGTCAAAGATTTTCTTCAATCATAAATTTGAATCAAATCTTATTTTAAAATTTCTTCAAAAACATGAATCTTCTTTCATACTCTGTGAAGTCAAATATATTGTTCTCATAAAATACTTTTGTTAACATCAAAACTCTAAGTTTAAAACCAACTTGGTTCCAACATAATTGTTTTGAGTTATTCTTCAAGCCATTAAAATGTTTTGCTTGAGCTAGGAGATCTTTTACATCTCTAGGTTTATCTAGGGCGATATCCATAGCAAATTTACTCCCTTCCAACAACTCTTGTTCCACAAGTAGGCTTTCATCTTATCGTTTATTCCTTTGACCAAGATTACTTTTTGATTCACCGTTCAACACAGCTTCTCAAGGGTTTGTCTTCGCCTTGGTAGATAGCTCGTAGTATTACTATCGACTTAGGTTGTTTTCAGGATGCCATGAAATGGGTCATAAATTGGTATTACAACACATCCCATGAGTGAATGGATCTTTTTCTTAAGACTCCTGAACCACATCATTGCTCTTTTCTTTAGGTTGGAGCGAAAAGCCTATATTTTAAGGGATCATTCGCTTCTTGGTATGATAAGATCGTGTCAATGTTCTAGATATGCTCATCATGATCAATGGTTTGTTCATACGCTTCAATGTGCATAAGTTTTACTAGGAATCTCATAATAGGATAATTGTTGATTCAAGAGCTTCTACACTCGGAATCGACAAAGGCGAACCTTGATCAACGTTCATATATACGACAAAGAACGAGAGATTATGAGCGTCTATCACCTTCAAATGATGGAGGTGTGTCACAATGGAAGTCTTCTTCATTATAGTGTGGGTCAACAATGTGAGCAAGAGATTTGTGATGAACAAGAGTATCTCTTCTCCTTGAGGCGAATCTTGAAGACAAAAAGTCATGTTTAAGGTAACGTGGAGAGTGAGATAGTCTCCTCATCGAGGATGAACTTCTACGACGGCAATAAATAGATAGCGTGTTTGATTTTGGGTTCAACCGACCATCTAGATAATAGAGGGCTTCGTGCTAATGGCTATGATGTTTGCATGGCCTGTTGTTGATTTTTCCACTTGTGCCAGGAGAAGGTTTTTCTTTTAGATCATCTGAGATTAGTTTGCACTAAGGTAAGCAGGTTGAAGAGGATTGTTCCTCCATTTAGCATTGCATGCGCCTATAACACCCCATTCTGAATGTTATTTTTGTTGGAAAGTTTTTCGTTTAAGCCTTGGAAGGTCTCAAAAGAAGGTAACATTTTATGGAAGAAAACTTGTCTAAGTTTAAATTTGGTAATTTAACTAAGCAAAATTATTTTTGCTTCGAACCTTCACATATCATTTTTCTTGGCCCGCACCACATATATCACATGGAAAAAATGGGTTCACCTTGCACTACCGCATGGCACGTTTTGAGTGCCCTTCTGGGTGGCATTGTTTTCCAAATTTACTTAGCAAGCCTATTTCACTTAGCAAATTATGGACACCAATATGACGTTGAGGTGTCTTAGTGTCGTGGGCCACCTAGTTGGTGGTTGCCGCAGAGAGGTCATCTTTGTTCATCCCACTAGGTCAGTGGAGGTTGGATAAATCGCTGGAAATGCTCTTCTTCGGAGTAGTACACTTTGATTCAACCATTTTAGTGAGACGAAATATCATTGTGGTTTTTTTAAGGAATTTGGGAAACCACTTCTCCCACATACGAGGTCAGCGATCCAGAATGGACTAGAAAAGATGACCGAGTTGAGGAGGATTTGGTAGAACAATACTTTCTCTCCGCAAATTGGTTGGTGGCACCTCGAATCACTTTGAAGCTCAAGTCAGTGGTTGATTGAGTAAGGAGTAAAAGTATGAGATTGAAAGTGTGTATATGTAAACAAAAATATTTATTTATAGTGGGAATATCCAGTACTTACTATAGTCTAACACCTTAAAAGTCGCATATCTCACAACGTGGTGCTTGTCTTCCTGCAGTATGAAGCTAGGGCTAGCAAGCAGAGATAGTGTTTTAAAGGTCTAATGTACAAACGCATTTTTTAGTCTGTCGAGAATGGTTTACGATGGAATGGGCTCTTGACCAAATCTGAAACAATATATTTTTTTTAAATGGTTCACGATGGAATGGACCCTTGACCAAATCTGAAACAATATTTTTTTAAAATAATATAGAAAAAAATTGTAGAATATATTTATTTATTTAAGAAATAATCGAATGAAATCAAATAGAATTGTTTTTTTAGTTCATTTAATGTCTTTCACGTACTTATGTAAACAGAATGAATGTACTAAGAAATAACATTAAAAAGTTTTTCCTCCCACAAATTTCACTTCCATGTCCAAGGACATTCCTATCAAAGGATGTTTTTTGAGATAATAATTACCTATCCAACAAGCATCCCAACAAGTTGTCATTTACAATTACTACAACCATAAAGGAGACTAAAAGAAACATTTAAATTCATAATAAATCCTACCACCAATATTATATAGAAGATGAAATATATATAGCTCGAAACATTAATTCAACAATCGTGTAGACTCCACCAATAATCTCTCATTCCTATTGCAAAAGTGACAGTATAAACTGTTACAAAATTTTAAATCCCACCTCTCTACCCCAAAAATTCTTAGGTTGGCATACTTTTCCTACGACCCACGCAATTTTTCGGGAGTCACACCTAGTCGATTTGAAATATCTGAGTCTCAACTTATATTTGTTTTTTTTTATTATTCTAATAATACTTATTACTTTTATGGGATCTAATTTTTTTTTACCATTATATATGTTCCAAACATATATAAAATAGATATTTGTATACTTAGAAAGAAAAAAATACTTCTTATTTGTATATTTATAAAAATTTCATTAATTTAATCTAGTAGTGAAAAGACAAGTTTTTGTTTCGTATATTGCTTACTCGAGCTCCGTTAGTGTCATTGGAGAGAATAAATGTAAGATTTTTCGTACCCTTAGACTAAGACATTATCTACTCATCGTAAATTTTGATTAAGAAAATGCTTTTACTATGTAATGTTTTAATTTTGGCTTAATTGCAATTTAGTTCCACTATTTTCACCAATTAAGGAAATTAGTTCTCCTATTTTAAAATTCGACAGTTTTGATGTCTTCTTTTGATTTTTTAACTAAAAAATAGTGATGTGATAAATGACGGAACATATGATACGATTATGTAAAATGACTAACATCTATGAAATTGCAATAAAATTTTTTAAAAACTCCAGTTTCAACTTCTACAATTATTCATTTTTGCAATTTAATTAATGACATGAATAATTAATGCATTTAGATTATTTTACATCATAAAATCAAAAATCGTGTCATTTAAAATATGTTACATTGTTATTTTTAAGTTAAAAAATAAGAGAAGAGACCAAAATATCAAATTTTTAAACAGAAAGACCAGTCCCCGTAAATTAGTAAAAAATAAGAAAATTAAAATTGTAATTAAACATTTAATTTTTAATATGTTAAATATTATATATGTCAGATATTTCCAAAATATTGGATAATATATGTATCCATAATTGGTTATAATTGACATGTTATTGTTGTTGGTTTAGTAGTTGTGTTCTTTGTGAGTCACAATAAAGTCCTTAGTTCAATCCTTGTCTTGCTTTCTTTTTGAATAAATTCCGCCTTGAAAAGGCGCTTTCTCAAGTGACACTATTTTTCTAATGAAGACACGAATTTTTGGAGATTGTCATCCATTCTTTTTGAATAAATTCCGCCTTGAAAAGGCGCTTTCTCAAGTGACACTATTTTTCTAATGAAGACATGAATTTTTGGAGATTGCCATCCATTTTTCTCACCCATTCTTATATTCTAAGTCATCTTATTCTTTTTTAATGCATGAGTGAAGAATAGGAAACATTATTTTGTAACATACTATTGAAAGATACTCTTGGTGTGATAGTGCAAATCATATCAAGGTTTTCCAAAGTACCCTGAAGGAGATTCGCTGGTTATCTCATTTGCATCCGATTGGTGGGGGCGAATTGAACTTAAAGACTAATGTAACAACACGCTTTGAAATTTACTACAGATACTCTTCATCAACAACTTCACGATTCAAGTCTTACAGCAATTGACACCAACACAGATCCAACAATATATACCTATGATATTAAGTTTTTGTTATTATGTTGAAAATATTGACTCTTATGGTACACTATTTTTAATTGGATTGGACTAAGATTTAAGATTCAAAGCAATTCAATCGAAATCAAACTACAACTTATCTCCACTTTTAAGTTAACTAATTTTTTAGCTCAAAGTCGACTTATTCACATCATAGTTTAGGATTCCATTCACATTTTTAAGATGAACGGACTTCGGCGTACCACACATATCAAATTAAATGTAACTGAACTTCGTTAGCGTGCACGTCTAGTATCCATACATCCTTTTATTTAATATGTTTTAATGCCAAAAAAATTCACTTCGATAAAGATTTTCCTATATTTCACGTCGATTGATGTTAATTAATGTTATATCTATCTCAAATGTCGTTTAAAATTTTTGTACATATATTAAAAAATATAATAATTAAAAGAAAGAGAAATATAATTTTATTAAATTATTTATTTTGATTGTTGATTTATTTTTCACTATTATCAAATATAAAATATAATAATTAATATTTTAAAAATTGTATATATATTAATCATTAAAATATATTATAAAAATAATAATAATTAAAATTACATTAAAAATTATAAATGACATTTATTTAAGACAATTTTTTTATTAAAATGACCTTCACTATAAAACTTTATATTGATGGAGTACGAAAACATCAGCGAACATCAGCACGTATCAAATTGTTCGTAAGGCCTTTAACGTGCATGTCTATTATCCACATAGTCATATAGTAGTATTCAATATTTGCACATGCATGCATGCACATTTTTTGTACATTCATGCAACACTTAATTAATTAGCTACAAAATTGAAATTAATTTTATTTAATAGTTGATTAACTCAAATCACGATCAAAATTGTTATTCAACTATATAATAATTTAGCTTTATATCGTATTTTATTTGACTTTCGAACATATAATTCAGTTGGAATCAACCTTCACAAAAAATAAGTAGATATTTTCTACTATAATACTCATAGATTCTAATAATATTAACTATTGTAAGGATTGAAGTATTTTTACATTTTCTTCAATACATTTTTACTTTATCAAACCAAAAATTTACCATAATTTTTAACAAAATTTAAATTAGCTACTTCCTCAAATTTCAAATAAATAGAACATAAATTAATAAAAATATATACATTTGATTTAAGAAAAATTGTTAAAAAGACATCCTAATTAAGTATAAAAATAATAGTAGACATCATGAAACATTTGCATTCATAACACATATGCGTGTGTTGATTAATCATATCTTTGACTTTTAGATGAATGGAAAATTCCAAAAAAAGTGACTGATAAAAACATAAATCAATCATTAAGGCAATAATAAAGTCGTTTGTCTGTACCTATGATGGATGGTGTTATGTAGGACATGTCTGCCTTTTAGGTATGGGAGGACGTGTATGCTGATGGTTCTGGAAGGGTCCACGTCATGTGGTGTATATTGTGTCAACAATGACAATTTATAGGACAAGTTACATGCCACATATCGCACGGACACAAGGACCAATGTTGGTTTCAAATTACTTATTTCATTTAAAACTAATTCAGCTATTTAATTATTTTATATACATTATATAAATCAAATAAATAATATTAGATTTATTAGAAAAACAATATTGATGATTTATTAATATTATAAATTTAAATGATGTGAATAATGTAAATTATATGATGTAATTGAATAAAACATATTAAAATTAAATAATTAATTATTTTAAAATAAATATTTTTAATAAATAGATTATTTATTGTGACATGGAGATAGAAAAATATTTTAATGACGAAACTTTGTTTTATGCTCAACTGTCACAGTTATGTAGTAAGGGACGACTCGGTGCAATATGGTTGGGGATGCTCCCAGCCGTGTGTAATAAATACCCGACGACATGCATCAATGTTTTTTGTCATAAGCATTGCTCATTCCTCTTATTCAAATGTATCTTCCCTCGGTGACGGATCTTAATTAGGGTGGTCGACATAAAATTACAATATATATAAAATAAACATGCAAATAATATTATATAACAAAAAAATAAGTTGTAGTAAGTGCAAAGTGAAATATCAAATAATTTAACTATATGACTTAAGAATACCTTACAGTAATGTTCTACGCTATTTAATTAACTTGAAATAATCAATAATAGACTCAGATGCTTGCAGCTAAATTTAAAGAGTTGCATTCTAAAACATACAACCATTATTTATGTTTCTTTATTCTAAATCAGCAAAATAAGCAGTTTAGGAAACAAAATAAGCAAACAGGCGGTCATTATTCTAAATTTGTCGTATATCTTGTTCAATAAATAGAGCAACAACAATTTAAATCAATCAATTTAGCAACAACAATTTAGCCATCATTCTAAACAGGCAGCCAAAAATTTAGCAAATCATTCTAAAATCAACAAAATTTAGCAGTTTAACAATTTAGCCATTATTCTAAACAGGCAGCCAACAATTTAGCAAATCATTCTAAAATCAGCAATTTAGCAGTTTAACAATTTAGTCATCATTCTAAACAGGCAGCCAACAATTTAGCAAATCATTCTAAAATCAGTCATTTAACAGTTTAACAATTTAGCCATCATTCTAAACAGGCAGCCAACAATTTAGCAAATTATTATAAAATCAGCAATTTAGCAATTTAACAATTTAGCCATCATTCCAAACAGGCAACCAACAATTTAGCAAATCAGCAAAAGCACAAACACCTTATATGCAACAAAAATCAGCACAAACATCTTGTTCAAACACCTTGTTCAGCAAATCAAGAAAATCAACAAATTCCAAACCTTTGGAGTTTTGACGACGAACGGCCGAGGCGAGCTGAAGCGACGCGAGGCGAGGCGGCGCAAGACGGCAAGAGGGTGGAATCGTGAACCATATTCGCGTGCAGAAAGCAAGACGGAGAGAGAGAGATGAAGACTGGATCCGGAAAAGAGATTTAAGTTTTTGAAAAAGAGAAACTGGACCTATAAATTTTTTTTTTTTGTGGCCGCGGCCACCCCCGTCCCTACCAAGCTCCGCCTATGTCTTCCCTTAGTATTTTGAAAATAAGATGTATTCTGCTATTATACGAAAATTACAAATTTAATTTTTTATTTTTATTAATAAATTAATTATTTTGTTTTTTAGTGTCAAGTTTATTTTTTATATTTGTAAATATTTATAGTGAGATTTTAATTTCAAATTAATTAAATTAAAATTTCAGTTTATTCCAATTTTTTTATACATGTGTATTTTTTATAGAATTTTTTATTATAATAATCTTAAGAATTATTATTTTTTTTATTCACAAATCATAATCGTTTATTCTGTTAGGGGCGAACATATTACCTCTTCATTCTTTTTGTCTTGAGATTTTAGTTAGTTCATTTTTCCAGTGTTTTTTAAATGTCAAAATATAATAAAATAAAGGTAAATACATCTCGCATCACTTAATTTAATTTCATATTACAATTTAGTTTTTTATTTGATATTTTTTTTTTTAATTTTAAGTTACAATTTGATTATTTATGTCTTAAAATATCAACAATATTATCGTTTTTTATAGAAATACAGAAAATTCATTATCTTCAAACAAAACTCAGAAAATTAGTAATCATCTTCAACAAATTTCATATTTTCATCAAATTCATAACTCAAATATTCAAATATACTCATATTTTCATCTTCATCAACAACAACAATATCAAATCCATCAAATAAAGAACTCACCTTTTAATATTTAAATTAGGGATTTGATTTGAAGAAGGATAGAAAAAAGAAGAAGATATTTGTCTTGGTCATTGAAGATCAAATCTTAAAGCTTTGAGTTCTTTATTTGATAGATTTGATGTTGTTGTTGTTGAAGATGAAAATCTGAGTTTATTTAAAGATTTGAGTTATGAATTTGATGAATATATGAATTTTCTTGAAATTAATAAGGATTTTTCTGAATTTAGTTTGAAGATAGTGATGAATTTTGTGAGTTTATGTAAAAAATAATAACATTGTTGATATTTTAAGACATAAAGAATCAAATTATTTCCTAAAATTAAATAAGTAATCAAATCAGTAAAAAAATACAAATGACTAAATTATTAGCTGAAGTTAAGTGAAAAGAATATATTTTGCCTAAAATAAACTATGCGAACCACAAAAAGTGACCCAAATAGGAAACCATCCTACATGGATCAATCACCAAATAAATTACAAACCAAAGTAAAATATCAACCCTCAAACATGGGTCAATATAATACTTCATTAAATACCTAGCAAAAAGATTACTCATAAATGACAATCTCTAAACAGTCAAAGGGATTGATTCATCCGATAACTTTTAACTTTTTTAATGAAATCACCATCAAGATATTTATTTAATATAAACTACAAGAGTGTTCATCACACACTCTAGCTACTTTAATACACTAAAATTTCTAAGGCGTGAAATACTTCAAATACAACCTAACCACACCACTCTTGTACATATTCCCATATTAAGTACCGGGCTATTAAATGTTGTATTAATCTATGATATTACTGTATACATTTATATTTTCATTTTAATCATCATCATTATCATTTATATATAGTCAATAGAAAAACCTATATATATATTCATTTGATATTAGAGACATTAGCCAATCTGCAACTGTTAATTTACTCATCCCATGGGGTTGGGTCCAGGTCAAATAATCCACTGGGCTTTACATCTAGCAAATGTCCACGCCGCCAAAGCATTTTGGGATAGTGTTAACCCATAGAACCCCCTCAGTTGTGATTCTTACCTCACGAAATATACAAAATTTCCATTTCATTTTTTAAAGTTTTAAATATTTATACTTATTTAGTTATAGACAAAAATATTAATTTTCAAATAAATTGGGAAGTTAAAATTTGAATTATTTTTATAAAAAAGAAAAATTCAATTGATAAACTCAAAATCGGGAAATTTGTGAAATTCATTTTTTGTTTAAATATCACTTCAAAATTGAAATAAACTGCAAATACATACATACATATATATATATAACTAATTTTTCAAAATTCAAAGGGTAAAATAGGATTTTTTTTTCTTTTTTTTTTAAATTGTGGGGTAGGGGAATTATGTTGGGGGTATGTATGTAGACTTTTCTATTACAATTTAGCTTTGTCTATTTTATAGGTCAGCCCCGTCTATGAATTGTTGGCCCACTCTAAAAGATTTTATTTTTATATATAAATTAAACCTCGTGCATTAACTCCCAAAAATGAAGTTGAAACACTTTTAGGGTTGTTTAATTTTTGGTTAATTTTCATTTTTTATCCATTAAGTAATTTTTATATTTTAATTTAATTAAATTACATTTTTTATCTTTTAAGTTATATTTAGAACGGAATATTAGAATATGTCTAGATTGTCATTAACACATTTGGATAGTAGAATTCTATTCAAATTTTAAAGACAATTTTTTTTTCATATCTTTTATCATGACTACTCGTAAAAATCATAGACAATCAATAAAGCATATTGGAATTTATCTGCCACAACAACAAAAAATAGGGTAAAGTATTTAAATGGTTAATTAATAGTTGACCTAAAATTAGTACTTATTATCACCTGCAATTAATGAAAAAAAATGTATTTTATAAAGTCAAATATAGATGTATTATTGATGTAAAACTATTTTATATCAATATTCAATGATAATGCATTATTCTACTGTATAAGCCTATTTTGTAACTATATTTTTCAATAAAAAATTAATTTTTGTTGATTGTTAGTATAAAATTAAATTTACATTGTCAAAGCATTTTCTCATTCTCTATTTAATATATATTACTCCTTCATCGTGTAATTAGTGGTAAGATAACAAAATAAATATTTTATCGAATTAAATAGAAAATATTTATATTTTAAAATAAATGTAATAATATGTTATTAATAAAATATTAATTAATTATTTTAATTTTATTTACATGTTAGTTATATCACATATCACCCTAGCTTTGAGTACCAAGTCAAAAACTATTGGTACCATTCATGCGCTGGAATTACAATACCAATAGATTCTCGTCTAACTTGAAGGAGTGGAACCTTATTGATTTTGGCAACATTTTTCTAAAGAAAAGCGTCTCTTTAAAAAAACATTTTTCATAAAGAGTGTTATTGGTATCAACAAACTAAAGTAAATGGATGGTACTTGAAGATCAAAATACTAAATTTTTCCACCTGCCCACTTTTCAACGCAAAGAGAAAAACAAAATTGCGGCGCTTTTGGATGAAAATAATGGTTGAGTCTATAATGAAGATAAGTTAAAGAAAATGATCATTCAATTTTACTCAGATTTATATAAATCATGTATGACTCATAAGACATTGTAACAAATGCTTGTTTTCCTTCTATTTTGGATATTCACAAGATCATGTTGGGTATTCCAATAAATTTGGAGGAGAAGAAAATTGCTTTGTTTAGTATTAAAAATTACAAATCACCTATTTCAGATGGCTACTATCCCATTTTCTTCAAAAGGCAATGGAACGTATTGGATCCATCCATTCATAAATTGATCCTATAGTGCTTTGAGCATCCTCACAAAATAAGGGAGTTAAACCAAACTTTGCTCACGCTAATCCCTAGTGTCAACACACCTTAGATCTATTGCTTTATTAAATGTGAACTATAAAATAATGTCTAAAACTATTGCCACAAACTCATAAAGATTATGCTATATGTGATCTCCCAAAATCCAAGTAGCTTCATACCTAGCAGATCTACTACTGACAATATCTTAATTTTGCAGGAAGCAATTCACTCACTTAATCATATATAGGGCCAAAAGAATTTCATGATTTTCAAGGTGGACCTCAAGAAAGGTTACGACTACATCGAATGGAGTTTTATCATGGAGACCTTGGAAATTTTGAAGCTCACAATTAATATCTCAAATGTCATCAAGAACTGCATCTCTACTACCTCTATAAATATTAATTGGAATGGTGCAAAAACTAATTTCTTTAATGTTACTTGAGGACTAAGCCAAGGAGACCCCATATATCCCTACCTATTTATGTTGAGTTTGGAGCATCAAATTAAAAAATCCACGATCTAGTTGAGCAAGGAAAATGGAGACCATTGAAGTTCGGTCGAGGTACAGGTTGTATACTATCTCTTTTCTACTTTGCTAATAATCTTGTGTTGGTAGAAATGCTTCTCTAGACCAAGTAGTTATGATCAAAGAAGTTCCCGAGGAATTTTGTTTACATTTTGGACATATAGTTAATTTGTTTAAATCTAAAGAGTTCTTTACCAAAAACACCAAAAGTGATAGAAGAGAAGGTTTAAGTCAAACTCTTGGAGTTTTTCGACACAAGATCTTGGTAAATATGTGAGTACACCCATGTTACACCATCATATATAGAAATAATCATTTACTTATGTTTATTGATAAAATGAAGAAAAAGTTAAGTTCTGAGAAAACTAACACTCTTTCTTTTGCAAGTCAAATCACTTTTGCTCAGTCCTGCCTTGCAAGTATTATGAGCTACATCATGCAGACAATGCCTATCCCTATTTTTGTATGTAACATGGCAAAAAAGATTTGTATAAATTTTATCTAAGGAAGTAGCAATGAGCATAAATTATATAATATAATATCTTAGGAAAAAAATTTCAAATCAAAGTCTCTGGGAGAGTTGGGTTTTAGGAACATGAAAACTTTAAATGAAGCATAAATGTGTAAACTTATATGGAAACTTGTGGCTAATCCAGATAAACTTGGGGTGCAAGCTATGAAGGTCAAATATAAATGTGGTGGAGAAAGCATGCTTAACATTGCCATCATAGCAAACTCATCAGCTACCTGACGAGCAATTGAGAATCTATGGTCGAATGTCTATAATAACATTTCTTAGATAATTAAACAAGGAAACATTACAAGATTCAAGAAAGACAAATTGATCCCTGGTTATCACAACTTGGTGGAACAGTTCGGTCCTATTATTCCCCAATTGAGACTGAATTTTACGGTAGCGAGCTACAATTCTCAACCCGATCAGAGTTTGGATGGAATTATTTGTCATATTTTTGCTTATATAAGGAAAGCCATTGAGCTTGTGTAACCGTCTATTCTAGACTTGAATGGTATGTTTTTTTAGATATTGAATACTAATGGGCAATTAATAAGGACCTCAAGAGCATGGAGATGATTCATATTTTAATAAATTAAAGTTCATCCTAATTTATTAAAATATGGATCATCTTCGTGCTCTTAAGGTATAAATTCTCCATCAAATCATTATATGAAATTCTGATTTCTAATTACCAAGATGAAGCTATGAATGATCGCTATTTACCAATGTGTGAAACTAGAAAGGGCCAACTAGAATCAAAGCTACCCTTTGGAAGATGGCACATGGTAAGCTACTTACAAAATGAAGAAAGAGTGTGCAGATGCATGACTTATGATATCCTATGTTGTAGGTGCAATAAGGCTCCATATACAATAATGCATATGCTTAGAGATTGTGAAGATACTAAGGAACTTTGGTCTAGAAATATTAGAGAAGAATATTGAAGTAAATTATTTATTCTCGGTCTATTTGCATGCTTGGATTGGAATCTATCCAGTAATGATGTGGGTAATACTCCTTGAGATTGTAAGACCATCTTTGGCATTGTTGTGGCTGCATGTGGAAAGATCGTATCAGGTTCATACTCTCTCAAACTTCTGAGATGGAAGATAAACTGTAGAATTTGATTCACCACCAAGTCCACAATATAGTTTCAAAATTGTATCAATCTCTGGTATCAAGAAGAACGAACAATGCAAGACATCACAAAGTTCGGACTAAATCCCCTGGGTATATTAAAGTTAACACTGACAACTCTTATTACCTTTGCAATGGTAGATTGGTATGCAGAGATGTGATACGAGACCAATCAAGAAGATTTCTTCAAGCGGTTTTAAAAAAGTCTGTTTCCTTTAATGCTCTAATGACTAAAGTTTGGGCAATACTATATGGACTTAAAGTTGTTATTCAATTGAACTTCCACAAGTTTATTATCGAATCTGATTCTAAAGTGGTTGTTGACATAATTCAGTGTAGTTATACCCTCATTCAACATTTCTAATTAGTTCTTGTAGAAATTATTACTCTTATTTTCTCCCATCATTGACAAGTTGAAGTAGTGTTCATTGATTGCGAAGCTAATATATGTCGAGACCTTTTAACACATATAATTCATTATGCAAATTTGAATATAGTTATATTGAATTTCTCTTTTTCTCTTTTACATAATATCATTGGTGTGGATATTAAGGAAGCCAACTCCCCTAGTTTGAATTAATAATATTTAACCACATGCAATTAAAAAACTATGTCGTTATATTTATGAATTTGATGGACCTATACTATAAATGTAAAATAATTTTACACCGTTATCTAATAATAAACTATCATTTTACCATGTTACCGTATCAATTTCAAGATATTATTACAAAACTAGAGTGATTTGATGAAATACCAAATTATCATTAGATGATAATGTAACAATCAATTTACATTGACAATCTCCAATTTTCTCATAACCAATAATTTTAAAAAAAAAATATCACATTCCTTTAAATTTTAATTTTTTTATTCCATATTAGAAAACTGTGAGGTGGAGGTAGTTAAGGATCTGTTTCTAGAGGATGAAAGCTGGAACATGCCTCTCATTTGTAGCTTTTTTCTAGGTTTCAAAGCAGAGCAGATCATCCAATTTCCTATTGTAAATTTTAGTGATTCAGACTTATAAGTGTGGTCTGGTTCAGAGGTGGATTGGGCCTTTTGGAAGAATGGTGATTAGTGATGAGAATGGCGAGTTATAGCAGCAACAACGTGGGTAAGAATGGGGATCAATGACGTTATGGCAGCAAAGACGATGGCGTTGAAGATGACTATGGAATTGGATGCTGATTTTTGTTTTAGAAAAGTTATTTTCATGTTTGATAGCGCAAAGTTGGTAAATGCTTTTTCTAGTTTTTATTTTACTAACTCATTCGGGTCAAATTGTTGCCTCCATAGTCCTTACCACTAGATTCTTTCAAATTTTTAAATTGCAATTTGTTAAGAGGTTGGGGGAACTAGACTGCTCATTTGATGGCTTGATTGGCTATTTCTGAGTCCAATAGAGTTTGGTTGGATGATTTTCATGTTTCTTTTTTAGCCCAGTCTGTTTTGGATTGTGGTATTTGAGGTATTGTTTTAAAAAATAAAAAAAAACTTAGGGTTTATTTAATTCACATCCCAAAAACTCTATTTTAATATTATAAAATTTAAAAATTAAAAAATTTGTTTGAATTTTTTGTTTTTAAAAACTGTTTTGTAAAACTATTTTTAATATTATATTTTTTAAAATTAAAAAAACAAAACAGATAAATGATGTTTTACTTTTCATTTTTTTTAATTCTTTAGTAAAAAACTATTTTAAAAAATTAGAGTTGCCAAACAGATTTTTTAAAAATTTTCTTTTTAAAAACAGTTTTCTAAAATTTATTTATAAAATAGTTTTCAAAAATTAAAAAGTATAACACAATCAAACAAATCCTAAGTGTTTTTCTTTGACAACTGATTTTGAAAAATGGAATCAAATATGACAATTTGAAGCAGTTTCAATTCCATAACAAAATTTGACATCTTGAAACAGTTTCAACTGATTTTGACAACTTGAAGCAGTTTTAATTCTAGAACAAAATTTGACATCGTCGAAAACTCCCATAAGACCTAACTCAACTAGTAACGTAAACGATATTAGGCTTCATATCTTCTATCCTCAAAAAAAATAAAATGTTTTACATCTTCTAGAGTTACTTGGGTTCGAACTAGAAATCTCCGTTGTGCATGTGTGAGTTTATTAGTGGTATTTGTCACTTTGACAAAGTCAAAAGAAATCAATTAGAGTAATCAAATATGTCAAATTAATTTTAAATGCATTTTTACTCGTCTTAATTTTATCAAAATTAACTTTAGCTCTTATATTTTTAATATTTGATTTTTGGTCTCCTGTTTTATAGCTTCAGATTTTGTTGTTCACCTCCATTTTTTTTTTATGATATGAGATGTTCATTAATGACATAGTAATAATGTGTAACAACTGAATTAGATAAAATAAAATTGTGTTTAAATATTTTTTTTTTTTGTTCAAGATAAAATAATATTTTTTTTATGTTGTTACTAACAATGTCAGGAAAGCGTTATCAAATAAAAAATATAGCACTCGTACAAGTGAACTCATTAAAATATTTGTCACACTATAACTTTATTTCGATGTCTCTTATTTTAATTAATAATTATATTTTAATAATTAAATAATTTTATTATATTTCATATATTATAAAAATAAAAAATTATTAATAAAATCAGAGTAAGAGCCGTAATCCAAAATCATTCTCTTCACATTCATCTTCTCCATCACACAATCTAAACATTGGACTGTGTCAAACAACTCTTAAACTTTTTCGAAGTGACCAACCTAAACATAACCACTTTCAAAAATCTTTCATATTTCTTCAACCAATTTATCATCAGTGATAGATTTACATATTACCCGTGTCATCACCACCATCGTTGCCACTCTATCTCCTCTCAACAAGTTTCACGCTATGCAGTGTGGAGAAAAGGCCCTCATTGTTGACTTCGATCTTGTTGGAATGCAAATTTTGTGAGGTTAATAAATTTGGTGGCAAATATGCCCTTGAATTCCTTACTCTTTTTTGACATTATCATTCGCAAATGCGGTAGCAAAATCATATTAGTTCTGCTTTAACCCTCTTTTTGACATTATCATTCGCATTATGAACATTTAAAACACTGTCGTTTATGAATGCCAACAAAAAGTGAATGGTAATTAGAGAAATTAACGCAATTCATGAGTGTGACTTGTGATACAGATTGTTCTCAGTCATTTATATTTACGAGGAAAAAGAAAGAGAAGGATTTGGAAATTTATGTTCAGATTGTGTGATGGTGAAGATGAATGTGAAAGAGAAGGATTTGGGATTAGGGTTCATTGATTTTATCAATATTTTTTCGATATATTATATATAATAAATAATATTATTTAATTATTAAAATATAATTATTAATTAAAATAAATAATATGAAAATAAAGTAGGTTTAATGATCATGCATTTAATGACCCCTTTCCAATAAAGCTATGATGTGAGATGACCTATTTTCCTAATAAGGCTACGATGTGACAAATATTTTAAACAACTCCGTGGTGCCATCTCAGCACTATATCATAAATAAAAAAGATACATCATAAAAAAATAGGGGAACTATAAAAAACATTCTTTAAACTTAGGACAAAAATTCAGATTTAGAAAAAAGTTAACTTTAAATAGAATAGATAGATTAAAGGTGTGTATTTAAGTCTACAAAATAATGAAACAAATATTAATTAATAACATAAATTTAATATTAATTACTGACATAAATTCTATATTAATTAACGATATAAATTTAACGGAAAAGTTAGCCATTTTTTGGTGTATTTAGTTATAGAGAAATACTATTTTTTTCAATGGAAAAGTTACAAATAAAATTCATGTTCATTAATATGAAAGAAAGGTAGAGGTAAAAATTGTCTATTTTATGTGTTAATTTTACTAGAATGATATTTTTATGTAAATGTGTATTTAATTTATCTTTTCATCTTTAAAAATACTATAATAATAAAAAATATGCTTGAAAAAATAATAATAAATAAATCTACTAAACTAAAAAAGAGCTTATAATTAGGGATAGATGGAATATTTTGCTTACAAAATGTATAAAATTAATATGAACTCTCATAATAGATTTTGAATACCTCTTATATTCACTTCAATAAACTAATATTTTTTATATAAAAACAAAATTTCATAAATAATAAAATAGGAGGCCACAAATCTGTTTTTTAAAACAGAGAAACTAAAAGCAATTTTTGAACAAGAAAAAAAAATGTACTTAAGATTTATTTATTTTTTAATAATTAAGATTTTGAGCTTTTTACTTTTACATTTTTGCTGCAACGAAATGCGCCCCACCAAATATACCAGTTACACTTTTAATACGGGAAGGTGGGAGTAATGACTTTTGAGTTGACACTCTATCTCAGACAACTCAATTCTAGTACTCGTGTATCATAATATCGATTATAGTATATATACAAATATTATTAAAAAAATAAAGGACAACTCAATTCCAAACTCCGCGTTGAGCTCAGCATGAGTCCCACTCCCTTCACATCATAACGTGACGACCAATAACCGCGCACGCGTTTTCCGTTGTATTTGATCGATCCACCTTGCACTTAACGTGAACGCGAACACGAACACAACACTATCCAATAATAAGATAACTAATCCACTATTATTTATTCTATACCTATAATAAATAGACAGGAAAATATTTTTAAATAAATAGGCGATTTGGCGTGGGATATAGGTTATTTATTTTTTAAAAATTTATATTTATTATTATAACTAAAATTCTTTTATATTCTTTATAATTTATTTCTTCTAATTTTAAAATTTAAAATAATTTAAGTAAATAATTTATATAAGTAATAACAATTTAAATTTTATAATAATTTTAATAAGTAATAATTTAAAATAATTTACTTATTATAATTTAAAATTAATTCATTAGCTGAATTAAAAAAAAGTATATATATATATATATATATGATTAATAAATAATTTATTAATTATGATTTTTAATTATTTATAAATAATTTTAATTTAAAAATAATTAATATTTTAAAGCAAATAATTTATTTTAATTTAAAATAAATATATAAAAAATATATCAGATTGATAAATTATAAATAATAAAAAATGAATTTTAAATTACTAATTCTAAAATATTTTAAAAATTTATTAATAAAATTTATTTTTAATTAAAAATGTTATTTTATATTTCCCCAATTAAGATACAAAGAAATTATATTATAAAAATAAAATCATATTAATAATCAAATAATGCAGTGCGTGAGAGTTGATCAGTTATCGTAAAAAATGGAAATACCAAGATTAAAAACATCAACTACCGATGATCATTGCATGCATATAGTTCTAAATTGCAACGTAAAAGTCAGTATTCGCAACAGCATAGCAAGTGAAGAATTGCAATTACAACTGAATCATTTTACAGCAATATCAAAGTTGAATATGCAAGAGAAAAATTTAGAACTATAATTCTATGGATTAATCTAGTTACCAGCATTTAACCGGAAAATTACTTATCTACTTCTAATCTTGCTGCTACTACTTGTTCGATGACTAACTTAAAATCCTAAAACCAAACATTGCGTAGAAAAGATTAAAGAATTTCCAGAAAATGTCAACTACTTAGTGTGCAATTCGGCAAATATTAACTTCTTAATCATGAAACCCTAACAAATTTGAGGAAACGAAAACGTACGGTTTGTAGCGGAATCTTCAATTCGAAAATATGAACGATCGTTCAGCGAGCCATCATCTTCTTAAACTCTTCAAAGTTAACGTTTCCATCACCGTCAACATCGACGTTTTTTATCATTCTCCGGCAATCACCGAGGGAGCATTTCTCACCGAGTTTTATCAAAACAGCGTGAAGTTCGTTCGCCGAGATGAGACCGTTCTTATCGAGATCGTAGAGATCGAAAGCATCGCGAAGCTCGTTGGAATCGTCTTTTCCGGCGTCGATGCAGTGAAAATCAGAAAATTCTTTTAGATCAATGTAACCGTCGCCGTTTTGATCAATCATCTCCATCATGCGTTTCACTTCATCGGATGTCGTTTTGGATCCAAGCGTTATGAGCATTTCCTTCAGCTCCGAACTAGAGATTTTTCCGTCGCCGTTTTTGTCGAACTTGCTGAAGATCTTGCGAACTTCATCGTCCATGGAGAAGTTCATTTTTCTGCGTAACGAAGAAGAGAGAGCGAAGGAATGAAAATTCAACTCTCTCTGGCTACACGATGGGTTAGGCCGTTAGGGTTTTTGGATTTGGATTTTGTATCATTGTTTTCCAAGAAAAATGGAACGGCGTTATTTATACGAGAAAATTGCGCCGTTTAAGTTTCACGCGTTTTCTTCTGCTCAACGCGTAGTTAGGATTTGGAAGTTTAAACTATAACAGAGGGTACGGGATTTGATAAAGGACACTTGAGTATACTATAAGAAAAGGAATGGTGATGTGACGTTTCATTATTGATACTAGGACGCGTGTCGTAATTTAAGAGTGTACATGATGAAGTGCACGAGAAGATTGTTACACCTAAGCGTTGCAAAACAAGTGAACCTGCTGATCAATTCGCGGTCTCACCATTGGGTTTCCGTGCATTTAAAATCTGATGTAGTCATGTAGTTGACAGGATCGTGGTCATTTTGATCAGATGGTTCTTATTTTAACCTCTGAATTTTATATTTAAAAGAAAATTAGAAATTGTTTAAAGATTTTAATTGTCTGATTTTATTCGGACGGTTACAAAGTGTTTACTGCACCCGTCTGCATCCAATATCAACTACACATAATCCAAATTTCCTCCTGTATACCTTTTTAATTTTTTTTTTTTTTCCTTAGAAAGCCCATGAACGGCCGGATTACAGATTCTAGGGACAAACCAGACAACATAATTACATTTATCCTCTATCTCTCTCATACATTGAGACGCAACCAGCTCCAAATAGGAAGAGGTGACACCTTCATTACCTTGAACCTTCCTTACCACATTTAGAGTATTCTATTTCAAAGAATATCATTCACAAGTCTAATGTAGAATATTAGACCTGGAGTAGAATAATATGTTATAAAAAAGGGGAGGGATTGAATTGTAATCTTTAAAAAATCTAAATTAAAAGCAAATATCTCTAGTTGCTACTTGGATAATAATGTTAGTTCAAAAGAAAAAAAAAATTCTTTATAAGAGACGTATAATGAAAAATGAAAAATGTAAATGACAATAATGTGATGTGATTAATGTGCAAAAGTAAAGAATTGAGGTAAGGACTCTCACATACAAATTTATTTTAGTTCACCTTTAACATTGGGTTACGTCTACTTCTCTCACTCTATGCGATTTTCCACTATTTTGCTGAAATGAACGTTCTTTCAGCATAGTTTTACAATATTTTCTTTATATCACAACTTGATCCAAATTCACCATGTATTATCAAAGCTACAACAAACTTACAACCAGTATTATCACGGCCTTAACAGGCTTGTAAACACAATATAAACAGGCTTAATACAACTTCACTCTCAACAATCACAAAGGAAAAACTTTGAGAGATTTTTACAAGTATATAAATAAGTGTTTGAGTTCTTTGCTTATGAAAACTCAAAGACAAATTTAAGAAACAAAGGGAAAGTATTAACACACTCAACAATATTTAGTTCGAATTTGCAGATCTAAAATTGAAGTGTGTATGATAAAAAAAAAGTCTTGAGATTTTCATGAGAATAAAATAAGTGATTGATGATTTGTAGCTTAGACTTTTGCTCTTCATGTTTAGCATCCATTCCTATTTATAGATTAGGCGAGCTTCAGTTTGCGGAGAGAAAAAAGAGTTGTTGAACATGAGAATACATAAAGTAATCTTCTTGATGAGGTGTCTTCATGTTTTAGTGCAGTTCAAAGAGAACGCTCTCTTTTAGAGAAAAACACTCATCTGCTTTGTGTGTCCAAAAGACATCTTTGAAATCTGAGCAGATGGACACTGCAAGTTGCTTTTTCTATGCAGCACGGGGAAGGGAAAAAGGCAACAATTGTGACTTGTACTTGTATGTACTTGATTTTTGTCTTTTGAGCTTGCAAGTGGTAGAACAAATAAAATGTTATATTCCAAAAATTTGGGCCAACATATGTATGTCAAAGTGTGAGTTGGCATGTTCATAAAACTCAACTATTTTATTAATTAAATAGAATTTTAAAGAATTAATTTGGTGTTAAAATTATTTTAGAATATATGTTGATTAATTTTATGATTACTTATCCTTATATGTGTGAGTTTCATATGGTTTGATAATCGTACACATTTTGATTTAATGAGTAATAGAAATTATAAATATTATGTTTAGTTATTTAATTTATTTCTCAAAAAATAATGGTATTTTAGCAAGAGTATTTCAGATAATAATATTTTAAGTGGGTTTATGTGTATATTTGCATTAAATATTTGTGGTGATATTTTCATTTGCGTTTGACTAAATGATAAATGTGTGCATAATTATATTTTAATTATTTCTGACTATTTCCTATTTTAATTATTTATTTTATAATTAATTGTCTAAAAATGTTAGTAATATTGTGATTAATTTCTTTTATTTTTATATATTTTCTATGATACAATGATTTTATATATATTTATTGTGATTTAATAGTTAATATAAAATGTTTGTGTTATATTTACTTATTTTATCATTTTAATCATTCTCTGATGATGGTAATATTTTAATGTAAATATTTTTAAAAAAATAATATTTGAATAATTATGAGTGTGATGGTTTAGATATTACTATAATATA
>JBBPBQ010000004.1:43858869-43870645 GCA_037974755.1 Cicer yamashitae
ATATATATATATATATATTTAAAAGTTTGATTACTTTAATTATTATATTTCAAAAAATATTAATTTTAAAGTATTAATAATATTTAGAAATATATTGGAGTATGAAGAAGTGTTAAAAAATAATTTTGATAATCATTGATTTTATTTTTTAAAAAAATAAAAGAAATAGGTAAGATGTGTTTTATGGGTTAGACGCATATGTAAGAGTAAAACCTAGTTAAATAATTAAAAGAGAGAGAGAGAGACTATAGCCAACGAGAGAAAGTTGTTGCAGTGGTATGATAATTAATTTTATAAGTTTTGTTTGAAAATTTTGATAAATTATTCTAAAAAATGATAACATTGTTGACATTTTAAGACATAAAGAATCAAATTGTTATTTAAAATTAAATAAAAGATTAAATCGAAAAGAAACAAAAGATAAATGATTGAAGTACTACCTGAAATTAAGTTAAAGGACCACGGGAAAAATTATACCTATTTTTAGTTTATGTTACTTATAGATTTACTACAAGATAAATGTGATATTTTCATGCAAAATTTTAAAAATTTCATTCGAAGTGCGTATCATCTAGGATTGACATAATATTTATTGAGACAAAACAAATTTTAAAATAAAATCTCAATAAAAATAGAAGTATTTTAATACTAATAATAATATTTTATTATAATTTTATTTAAATTTTATATTTCTTATTTTATGAGATGTAAAATATTTTTTATTAAATATTTCGATTGTTGTATTGTTTTATAATTGTGAGATCTTTTAAGTCTTATATTACTTAAATATTTTATTTTTTAAAACTTAAATATACAATAAAAATTTAATTATTTTTTGAAAGCTTAAAACTCTGATTTTATTACATTTGCATAAGAGGCAAATAATTTTTATTTTCAATTTATTATGAAGTCCATCATATATAGGTACGTTGCGACTGGGCTTTTTTGCTTTTAATTTTGAATTATGAGCTAAGTAGCCCTCTAAAAAAGGCCTAGAAATTCTTGAATTCTTACTAACCACACCCTCAGAAATAAAGCAATTTTGTTTGTTTCACCATTATGACGAGTATTCCCTCAATACAAAAAAAAGGGGTTAAAATCCTCTTTATTTCTTAGAATAAATGGACATTACAATTGATATGATTTTAGTGTATCGATATTTAATTAATGTCACATATTTTGGAATGAGTTTAAGTGCTACACACTTTCATAATTTTTACACTATCACATATTTTGAGAATGAGTTTAAGTGCTATGCACTACCAAAATTTTTATACTATCAATACATCACAATTATTCATAGATATAATTTTAGAGGTCGTTATGACAAAAGTTAAATATATTTAATAATTTAATAGTTGTAATTTAATATAAAAACTTTTTGCATTGATAGTGTATATCGGTTAATTTTTTTGGGAATATGTGCATTTATACTCATTTATGTGTCTAAAAATTTGACTAGGATCTCCTAACTCTGGTTCCTCTACCTTTTAGTGTTATCTATCTCCTGTAAAATATATATTGACCTAGCCTATTTTCACATCTAATTTAAGATTAAAATTTATCATGCAACAATTATAATGCTCAAGTCTACTAAGTTGATAATGTGACATTGATTAGTCGATTTTCACTTATCAACTCATTCATCAAGATTATCATTAGTCTATAGTACCAAACAATCAAATATGACTCAACACACTATCTAAATGAGTACTTATTTAACTTCCAATTTTCCTAATATACTTTTAAGTTGGTAGCAGATAGTTTTGAAAATATTATTTTGAATATTACTGAATTCGACTTTATAATTAAAAAATAGGTTTTTTCCCCCTTTAATATCCTAAATCTCGTGTGGAATTTGTTAGGAGTCAAACTCACAAACTTCAACAAAGACAAATATTTTCAATATTTATCCTAAATTTTTTATGATAAATCAACATATATTCATAATTTAATCATTAAGGAAATGTATAAGATTTCCTTCGTAAAAAAACAAACCTTCAAATACATAAATGAAAAAATATCAAATATTTTTAAAATAGGAGGATCGAAATTGTAAATAATAGAAAAAGTAAAATTATAAATAAATGATATACTAGTACACAATAAATTAGGTAAATTTATAGAATACATTGATAAATTGAAGAGCTTTGAATTTTTGGTACATTTACTTTCATAACATATAAACTAATAATATTTTTTAATCAAACAATTATTTGTAAATTATTGTATTTTTTTTTAAAAAGTACAATTTTATTATTTATAAGCATTATACTAAACAATATTACTAAATAATAACTCATTTAACTATTTTTTTATATAAACTATCGATTTTAAACTCATTGAATTAACACATGTATTATTACATTCACAAATTTAATTGATCGGAATAAAACATGGATTTTCGGACATTTAATTAAAACATGGATTTTTGACAGACAAAAAAAAAAGTGATTTTCGGATATTGAGCAGACAAGAAAAAATTATAGGAAATGGTGTCGTTTATTTTGTTGTAATAGCTGAGAAAGAAACTGCCAACAGACAACACAAAAAAAAAACATCATTCTAAGAAACATATTCACGTCCGGCAGCAACTCATACTCTTTCTCCCTTTCATTTCAGCCATACCCCCCATCAATTCAATTCTCACCCCCTTCATCCATCAACATTGATTCACACTGTTTTGAAGCTCTGTACTTTCCTTGTTCCATCCATGGCTCTTCATTGTGCTTCTTTCTGCTTCACAACTGTTCCTTCTAACCCTCCACGTTCTGTCAACTTCAGTCAATCTTCTGTCAAAGCTTCCTTTTTACCTTCCCCTCTATCCCTTCCTAATATTCGATTGAAAGTTCAAGGTAATCAATCCAATTCTTGCTTTTCATCAATTTTCTGTTTAGTCTGTATTTTCATGCTGATGGAGTAATTTAGTAGCATAATTTTTGTGTTAGTTTTGCTTGTAATGGTAAAAGATACCTTTTGATTGGAAGCTTTAAAAATTTGAAGAATAAGCTTTTGTAGTTGTTGCATGCTTCACTTGCATGTTTATTTTTCTTGAAACTGTAAGACATTGAGTGAGGGAGATTGGTATTCTGGCAATTTGAAATTCATAGCTTAAGCATTTGTTGATAATTTGCCACAATAGAAGGGATACATAGATGTTTGGAGTATAAGACCAAAGGGAGAGAGTTCAATCCAAAAGACTAGCCATTAGGTGGGGGGAACCCCTTGAATTATAAGACTAACTTTATAGGTAAGACTCCTCAATGTGCGACTCCTAACAATGCACCACTGTTTGAGAGTCGGCGTTCTTGGAGGCTTTTAGTTCACGACACTTCACTCAACTTTATCTGGTCAAAACCCTCTATCGACCCTTCACAAGTCTCTCAATGAAGGCACAATGTTAAGAGTACAAGTCCAAAAGGAGAATCCAACCCAAAAGATTAGCATATTAGGTGGGAGGACCCCTTAAATTATAAGTTTCACTTTTTAGGTAAGACTCCCCAATGTTGAACTGCTAACAAAAGATGAGCTTCTGCTTTTTCTATTTTTGTTAGCAACTTTTTATTATTATTTTGGGATATATTTGTTACAACTAAGGGGAGGATGCAGTTTTATCATCAATTTGAGATGTGTGTACTTGAGCTTTTGATTTAAAGGATTCTATTGTTTGTTTCTTTAGTTTTACTTCTGGAGATAACAAGTAGTGAACTTTTTTTACTTCTAAACTTTTCTTTGTTATAGGAAAGACAAAGGCAATGACCGGTAATGGGACACCTGAAACGAAAGAGTCACCTCTAGTGGTTTGTTTCGGGGAAATGCTCATTGATTTCGTCCCAACTATCAGCGGCGTTTCGTTGGCTGATGCACCTGGATTTAAAAAGGCTCCAGGTGGGGCTCCTGCTAATGTTGCTGTAGGCATATCCCGGTTAGGAGGCTCATCGGCTTTTATTGGAAAGGTATTGTATAGATACTTCTCAAGGTTCGTTCTATACTTTTTATAGGGGAAGGAAATACACATTGGCTTATTCATTGAAATGTGAATCTTTTTGGGAAAAATTGCACATGCCAAGGATCAAAGATGAGAACACATAAAAACATACCGTTATGTGGTTTGACATCTATTGTTTATATGCAAGTCAACATCCAATTAAATGTTTGCCATCTCCAAAAAGATTAATAAGTTTTGTAGAAACTTGACAATCTACCCGAAATTGTGTATCACCATACAAATCTGAGTACCCTAGTGAATGTTAAATGCTTGCTCACATAAGAGACACTCTTACGTGAGCTAGTGTTCCCCCACACTTGTTCACTTCTCTTGGGATTGAATGCTTCGGTTCTTCTCAAGGCCCCTTCTACAGAGGTCGGGCGTTTACAAGAACAGTGAGCAAGTGTATTAATCACATGACAATTAGAAATCCCTTATCATGAGCATTTGTAATCATCTAAATTTATCAACTTTATCAATGTTTAACTTCATTTAACAACTTTCCCTATATTTTGGTTCATTTACGGCTCCCAAATTGTACCTTAAATTATTATAATACTTGGTTTTTACACGGTTCGGTCACTTTCTGGTTTTGCGAGTAGCTCCATTTTACAAGAATTACCAAATATTTCATGTTATATAAACATAAAATATGTCCATAATTATGTGGTTACAATTAATCTTCAATTGTTCCGCTAACTATGTAATTTCTGTTGTTCGGCATTACTCTATTTTAGTTTTCATGAATCAGAAGGCGTAGTTAAAGTTCTCTTCCAAACTCAATTTCAACTAGAGTTTAATGCTTCATGCAATGAACAGGTTGGCGAGGATGAATTTGGATATATGCTTGCTGATATACTCAAGGAAAATAATGTAAACAACCAAGGGATGCGTTTTGACCCTGGTGCACGAACTGCCTTAGCATTCGTTACGCTGAGAAGCGATGGAGAACGAGAGTTCATGTTTTATCGTAATCCCAGTGCTGATATGCTGCTCCAAGAAGATGAACTAGACTTGGACTTAATCAGAAAGGTAAAAACAAAGCACTATTGAGCAAAATGTTCGGTATGAACTTAGTTTTTTTTTTTTTTTTGAGCTAAATGTTTGGTATTAACCTAGTTCAGTTACTCAATATAACTTCATTCAACTGTCAGATTTGTTCAAACACAATGACTGACTGGTTAAAAATCTAAAGCATGACTTTGAAAGCTGATATTAGTTTTTGTTTCTGCGGTTTAAGAACTCCTTTTCATGTTTCTTTAATATTATCATAGGCTAAACTTCAAAACTTTTGCCGAGTCTACGTTCTTTCAACGTTCTATACCTAATTCATAAATTTGTCTGTATCGTTGACACTTCAAATTGAAGGTGTGCTCGGTGTCAGACTCATGTTAGTGTATGACATTGACACAACACCGATATATGTAGTTACATTCAATTTCTTTTATTTTTCAAATTATTGTCAATGTCAACGAGTCAATGTCGTGTCTGTGTTGATGTCTCTATCAGTGATTCGTAGTAAATTGTTGTCGTAATATTGTTCTGTTATTAATTTCTGGCAGGCGAAGATATTTCATTATGGTTCGATAAGTCTTATAACAGAACCATGCAAATCGGCGCACATAGCTGCGGCAAAGGCAGCAAAAGAAGCTGGTGTAGTACTGTCTTATGACCCTAACCTGAGGCTTCCTTTATGGCCTTCTGCAGATAGTGCTAGAGAAGGAATTCTGAGTATATGGGACACTGCAGATATCATTAAGGTTCTTCTTCCATCAACAAGGCAGCATATATGTAAAATAGAGTGACAATACAATACCATCTCTAACGGAACCAATTTGATTTTTTCAGATAAGTGAGGAAGAGATTTCTTTTCTTACAAATGGCGAAGATCCATACGACGACACTGTTGTTCGAAAACTTTTCCATTCAAATCTCAAGCTACTCCTTGTTACTGAAGGTGCAGAAGGCTGCAGGTATTACACCAAGGTATGCCTTCCAAAAATGCTGTTTTCTAGAAAATTTGTTTTATGATGTATCTTCAAAGCCATGCCTCTAACCGTTGGCGGAGCTTCTTGGGTACGTAGGGTGGCTATGGACACCCCAAAGTCCCCAACAAAAAAGCTCCATCATACTTACAAAATAATCTACATCTTCCAACCTAAATTCCAACTATGTGGATTGTCAGCTTCATCTATGGATATAAAAATCAAACCAAATGATCTAATGAACCCAAAAATTTAACTGAAACTATTTAAATTTGGTTTGATTTTTTTTTCTTGTTCGAGTCCAAACTCCAAACCGAACCAAACCAAATAAACCTGACCTCTTTTGGTTTGGGTATGGTTTCACGTAACTGATAATCGACCACTCGAGATTTGAACTAAACCATCATATTTTATTCACACTATAACGGTATTGTTATCTTAAAAATGTGTTTTATTTAAGTATTTTTTAATAATTAAATATTATTTTTGTTAATGTAGTTAATTTAATTATTTTAATAGTATAAAAATTTATTTATTTATTTCATATTTTTTAAATAAGTGTCTTAATTTTTAAAAATATCAACCCACATTCGATTCACTACCTTTGTCTAACAAGCAATAGGGGTTCGGTTGTCAGACAACAAAGCGATGGGAGAACCGAATTAAACTAACGTGTATTTCATCGGTTTGGTTTGATTTAGTTTGAATTTTGTGATAAAAGTGTTGCTAATAGGTAGTTTTAGTTTAGGACTTAGTTTATTGCTAATAGATTAGCCTATATAAAGGACTTGATATGTATGTAATCTTTTACTTATCTGTCTCGTGGGTATCAATTTTACTATTATCACTATAATAGAGTTTTAAGCTTTTCTCTCTCACTTTTCATAGATGTCATATTTCTTAACAATCAGTACTATCTATTTCTTTGTAGGAGTTCAGTGGTAGGGTGAAGGGAATGAAGGTGGATGCGGTTGACACCACCGGTGCCGGCGATGCTTTTGTAGCTGGAATACTATCACAATTAGCTTCGGATCTTTCGTTACTTCAGGTGAGCTTTTTTGTATTTTTGCTTTTGATATCAACCATCCCAAATATTTCAATAAAAAAACCATGTGTGTAGAACAATTGTTAGTTGAATCATCAGAGAATTTTTGTCAACATCTTTAACCGTAGAAGCAACTAATACATAAACACTTAAATGATAAGTGTTTATTGCATGAACAAACAGCTGTTTATCCAAATGGTCCCTCAAATTTAGGAATGTGAGATTAAATTTCATATAAGTAAAAATTTACGTTGTGGACAAATCACAACCACTTATGCCTATGTCTTTAAAAGTAGTTATGTCTAAAGTCAAAACATTTTCAATAATTTAATAGTTATAATTGATTGACGGTATAAATTTTTTTGTGTATAAATTAAATTTTGGTGATATACCTAATATAGTTGTTTAAACATGCAGAAAGAGGAACAATTGAGAGATTCTCTCAAGTTTGCAAATGCTTGTGGTGCATTGACTGTGACGGAGAGAGGTGCAATACCAGCATTGCCCACAAAGGAAACTGTTCTCAATGCTATACTTAAGCCTGTATCTTAATTTCACATCCCAATTTTTTTTTTCTTTGGTAAATTTTAGGGGGCTTTTTAAGCTAATGCAATAAATAAGAAATTTAAGGATATGTAAGATAGTCTAAACCAATTTTACACTGGATCCAATAAAAAACTATCATTTTGCCACGTCATTCCACTTGTGTAATTGCATTTCAAAAATAATAGTATGATATATAAAAATTAGAGGGATCTAATTAAAAGTTGTTGTATCAAATTTTAGGACAAGGCAACTCTACTTGGAATTTTTAGAGTTTCAAGCTTAACGTATTTAATTTTGAAAAAATGTTCACCTTTTGTTGATTTAGTTTTCCATCACTTATTATTATTATTAGGTATGCAAATATAATGTGCATTTGTTAAACATTAGGATAGAAGACTATTTATTATGATATATATAAATGTGATTTTCTTTTGCAGATTGGGTAGTTTTAGGATTTGCTCTCTCCATACACACCACACTTTCATTTACACACACTTATGATTGGGATTCTATTCCGGGCCCTAGCGAAGCTTAAGATTAATTGGAGGTTTAGTAATAATTATATTAGATATACATTTTATTTGGTTATTGCATATATATCATTTAGATAGGAGAATTGTACTGTGTACCTTCCCACTTTTACCTCTCACCCCCTACTTTTTGTTAAAGACCATTTTGCCTTTTTTTATTTTGTATAAAACTATAAAAAAAATTACTATTTTATTTTTTCATCCCCACTTTCGAAAATTACAAAATATTTTTTAATAATCGAAAATTACAAACTTTTTAAATAATAGCAAAGTGAGTTTTTTGATATCTTCGAAACTTTTGTTAAATTTGAATTTTTGAAATGTAATTATCCAGAAATATTTATCAATTTCGAAACTTTTGAAAAATACCAAACTTTCGAAATGATATTTTCCAGGAACATCTGAAACTTTCGAAACTTTGGATGAATTTGAAACTTATGAAACACATATCTTTCGAAAATTTCAAACAGTCGAAGTAACTCAATTTCAAAAGTTTCAAAAAATTCAAAACTTTCGAAAGTTTCAATTTTTTAAAAAAAATTACGGAGGTATGTAATGATTAAAAATATATTTAGAAAAAAAAAATTAATTAAATTAATTATTAATGAAATTTATTACTATTTTTAAAATTAGATATAAAATTTATTACTATTTATTATTATAAATTAGATAGAGCTGTAAAATGGGTTGGTCCGACGAATTCAGTATATAAATAGGTCAGATTAAGACTGTAATAGGCTGTGAATTTCAAGACTGTTTCAACGACTATGGGCTATGTGGGATAAGGAGTCAACTCGGCCCATTTCAATTTTTTTTGTTTATTTACTCAATTTTTTGTCACATGATATATTAGTTTCTTAAAATTATCTATTTCGTGAAATATATGTATAATTTTTTATTCAGTTGAACCGAATTAAAAATTTATAATATAAACTTTAGAATTTTAAAAGATTTAGCTAAATATAATTTTATTAATAATTTTTAAACTTTGTATTAATATTTTTTTTCGAAATGTACTTTGAATTGGATCAGTTTGACGGGTGAGTTTGTTCCAACCCAATTTTCAATATAGGATAATTGGTATTTACAAAAAAAAAAATTCGATCAGACCAAAAGATCCCATTGCTTTAGGACTACCTTTTTTTACTACCTAGCCCAAATTAAATATAAGTTAATGAGTCGATTCAATGAACTAATGAATCGACTCATTGAGCTCAATGAATTTTGACAGTTTTGTATTTCAAATATACTTTATTAAAAATATCTACATTTTAGATATATTTTCTATTTGTAAAAATACTTTTATGTGAGTCCTTGGTTTAAAGACCAATGCCTTCTAAGTTCGTAAATCTTATTCAACAAATTGTTCACAAATTAGAAGGTTTATAAAACCCATCGAGGTTACAAAGAGAGTATATTCATTATATTTCATTTTTAACTTTCACCATCAAACATATTAACATACCTCTAAATAATTGACGCGATCCATTCATATGGATAATTTTCATCCTCAACAATAAAATGTTTGATTGTTTTTTATATTGACATTAACAAAATGCTCATGTATTTGCACGGATTGCAGATGTTTGTATTTTTTTAAGACTATCATTCACTATCAATGTTAAATTTTAAATTTAGGAACAAAAAGAAAATTATTTAGGGAAAATATTTATTTTTTGATTGAAATACTTTTTTTTGGCAAAAAATAATCAAAATACTTGAAAAGCTCAAATTTTTTGTTTGCGAGAAAACCTTTAATCCCAAATTTTTATTAAAAAGCTCTAATTCTTAAACTTTAAAGTTGTCTTTTAGGAACAAAAGGGTTAAAAGATATAAACACTATCTTAATTGGTAGAATATTGTTGGAATTTAAGTGTGAGTAGTCCGTCTCACATGGACTAGGAATTGAAGAAATGTATATATACCTAATACTTTAAGATTTTGAGTTGAGATATAAAGTCAAAGTTTATTGTAAATCTTAGAGCATTTGATCCGTTATTACTCTTGCATTCGGGCTCCCCAACAAATATATTATATCATTTTTTCCCTTATCATCTTTTTTTCATTAAATATTATTCATTTTGTTGATTAACATTTTTTACTCATGTTAGATAATACTATATAAAATAATCCGTTAAAGTTTCACATTTATTATTACACTTTTAGTAATTTTTGTTGTGGCCATTTTCGGACACATCTTGTGCTCAATTTAGCTTCTTGTGTTTAGTAATTCTCATTTCGCTTATAAAAAAAAAAAAGAAATAAATTCTTAGGTACCCATATAAAAAAAAATGGGTGTCGTAATCCTCAAAGAGAAGCCACGTGGACATAAGAATATTGGCACATTCTCATTGCAAATTAAACCAATGGTCTAAACACATTCTCAAGTTTCAACTATTAAAAGCTCCGAATACTTTAATTTCAATTCCTAAACAAAACATTAGAACATTTTCAACCATAAATAAGTATAGTAAATAAGATGTAAACTATGCTATTAATAAGACAATTCCGATACTAAAGGATATCCTTACATTAAATCAAGCCTCCAAGCTCTTTAAAAACCAAGTTATTAGGCCTAAGCTTTGACCAATCTCCAAATTTTGCAACTTCAAAAACCAAAAACTTGTTGTCCTACACACAAAGCTTATAGTTATTACAATGGCTGAAGATCCACAAGAAGTAGCTGATAGGGAGCGTATTTTCAAGCGCTTTGATTCCAACAGCGATGGCCAAATCTCTTCGGCCGAGTTAGGAGAAGCGCTAAAAACACTCGGGTCGGTGACCGCGGAAGAGGTGACAAGAATGATGGAGGAGATTGATACTGATGGAGACGGTTTCATTTCGCATGAGGAGTTCATAGAATTTGCAAAAGCTAATCGTGGTCTAGTCAAAGATGTTGCCAAGATTTTTTAAGTTTTTTCACACCTTTACTTTACCCACCTTTGATGGTTAATTAATTTCATTAGAATTCAAAACAAAAGAATGTTATTTGTGTGTGCATGATTTCTATATACATGATGACAATTAGAGGTTCATTGATTTCATGATGTTGCACTCTTTTGGATGTTTGTCATGTTAGAACCATTTTAATAGATGTACGATTTTATATTGTGATAGCTTTTATTTTTTACATGTCTATTTGGTTTGTAGCATTGATCAATGTACAAAATAAGGCTCTTTATATAGTTAAGATAGGTAAGTAACAAATAAAAGAGATCATGTAATATTATCCAGACATACAACATGTTTTGATGTATACATACATTAATTTTTCAAATATAATTTTGTTTATATTTTACTATAATGAAGTATTATCCAAGCATAGATTAAATAGAGTAGTTGGGGGCGATTGCCTTTACTTATTTGTATATTTTACTTATAGTTGTTGAATAATTTTGTTTTTGTCTTATTAAAAGTTAAATATTGTTTCCACAAAAAATTATTAAATAATTTTATTTGTGAGTAATTAAATATTTAATAATATGAGAGATAAATTGTTGAATGATTGTCGATCACAGTCAAAGTAAAAATTATATGTATAGTATTAAATATGAAAATAAATCATATAACAATTTCAAATACGAAAACACAAAGGATTATAATTAGTATATGTTAAAGTATCTCTAATTTTGTGGGTATACAGTGATATAGTTTATGTAGTCTCCTAGTTTTTGTTTAGTGA
>JBBPBQ010000004.1:43870905-43925680 GCA_037974755.1 Cicer yamashitae
CATTGATTTTATAAATCTTATGTATTATTTGATATACTTAAACAATTCTCTCATTTTTTAAAGATAATTTTAAAATATTTTTATTTTTATTTTTCTCTTATATATAACTTTTATCTAGAATTGTAATAATAATTATATAATTATTTTATTAAATATGTATTTATGTATTTTTTACATAAATATTATTATATACTACTTTGTCTCAACTAATTAAATTATTTTGATCCGTAATTAGTATTATCTATCTTCATCAAATATTAGTTTACTCTATAATTTGTGGATAAAAGTTAATGTCTATGGATTAAATATATAAATTTCTGTCGGTTACGTTATAATTCAATTGAATTTTATAAAAAAGACTCTAAGTAGTAAAACACATACTTGAATGCACCTAATTTTTATCTAAGTTTAATCGCAATTTTGTTCATTTTATTCTCACCAATCCATGGTCTCCATATTTTAAAAGTTTTGATCCTCCTTTAAATTTTTGAACTAAAAAAATAACAATTTGATATATTTTAAATAATGTGTCATACGATTTTATAATATAGAACTATCTAAATGCATTAATTAGTGATTCATATGACATTAATTAAATTACAAAAATAAAAAATTTATAAAATTGAAAGTTAAGTTTTTAAAGGATTTTATTGTGATTCTATAAGTGTTAATCATTATACGTCGTCATATTATATATCACGTTATGTAAAACATATTACATCGTCATTTTTTAGTTAAAATATCAAAATAAAATCCAAAAACTTTCGGATTTTAAATAACGAGAATCAATTTTATAAATTGATAAAAATATGAGGACTTAAAACTGCAATTAACTCTTTTATCTAATGTTCCAATTCACAAACAAGGATAAACGGAAGAAAAAAAAAAGTTTTTCAGCAAAGTACTAATCATACTTGGATAAAATTGTAAAACAAGCAATCTTCCTATCCTATTTCTATTAAAAACTTTGATATCTATTCCGTAGCACAATAGTGAGAAAATATGTTTTGATAAGAGAAAAGATAGTTATTGTCATGGATTTCTTGCATTTCCAAAGGCAAGTATATTTTAATCTCATCATATGTTTGTTGTAATTGAGGATTATCACACTTAGATAGGTTGTAAAAGTTCTTAATATATTTCTATTAGTATACACTTTACATACATTGTTACAAGCCCCTCCTCCCAAATTTATTTGATGTATTATTATTATTATTGTTGTTGTTATTATTATTATTATTATTATTATTATTATTATTATTATTATTATTATTATTATTATTATTATTATTATTATTATTATTATTATTATTATTATTATTATTATATAATTCCACACTCCTCTAAATAGAAAGATATTATTCCTCATATCTCAATATAATTGTCTTTCATAATATATATTTAGAAAAAAAATATCACAAAACACCTTTCATTAGCCATTGTTTTTTTGAAACAATGCTGTTTCTCTTACTCTCTTACTAATATGATTGTTTTTTCATTCATGTATTAGTATTTGTCATCTTGACTACTATACTTTTTAATGTTATAGCTTAATTGTTAATTTGCCCTTTTCCCATGTTAATATATCCCATAATCTTATGTTTTAAGATATCATTGTTTTAAAGTCAGATATTTAGCACCACACTTTCCGACATCACTTAGTACAAATAAAACTACAACTTGTGAATAATACACATATATCACACTAAAAACACAAGATGTTCATTTTTTTTTCTTCTAGTACATATTGATTTAGAAGTTAACAAATTAGAAAAAGGTTATAATGTATTCTGAATTTCTAAAATTCCCTTAAGAGAAAAGCTTGCTTTGTTTGCAAAGTTGTGCTTGAATTATGATAACATTATTTATTTTCTTCTTGGATCCAAAATCTAATTGAATTCATTGTTGAGATGAAAGAATGGCATCAATTGCTTGTTTTACTTGACCAATATCAGGAGCATTTCCACATTGAACAGGCCAAAGTTCATCAGCTGCCAAAACCTTCACCATCAACAAGTAGATAACAAAGATGTCACAACCAAAGTTTCAATTCAAATCCATGGAATTTAAATTAAAAATACAAATTAAAAGAAAAAAAATGAAATTAATGTACTATGCTCAAATCTCACCTTCACTTGCAATTGAAGAAACTTTACATAACTAATTGCTTTCTCCAACATAGTAACTAAATCAACCTGCAAAATTCATCATTAAAATTAAATATAATTATAATGATATGATCATTTTCCTAATCAAAATGCAAAAAAAAAAAAAAAATAAAGTTAATTTTTTAGGACTAATTTGAAAATCTACCTTTGAACCATTAGGTACAAGTTCTTGTAGGATCTTGAGCCTCTCACTTATTCTCTCTCTTCTATTCTGTAATACAAACATTCTATCAACACAAAATCTCATATTTTAATTTTTGCTTAAATTGCAATCAAAACATAATATAACTTGGGTTTGAAGCAAACCTTGGCAGCAACACTTTGAGGATCTTTTGATGGGTTTGACTTATGTTTTTCTGTTTTACTTGCAATTGTGCATGGCTTCTTGGCATTGGTAGATTGCACGTTCTCTCCCTGTAAATACAAATCTGATTTCAATTTTTCATTCTAACTTCATAATGATCTCAAAAGGACTAGTTCTAAAAAGTGTTCGAATAATTTGAAGGTTTTTTATGTCTTCGAGACTACAATACAACCACAATTGAGGTTGTATCAGCCTCATTTGACCGCAGTCATGTGCAATTTATCAAGAATCGTGACATAATTACATATTGATATAAAACCTTGATTCTATTAGACTGTAGTTCAAAGCAATAGATTAAGGATTGCGACATAACTTCAGCATGATATAGAGTCATGATTCTATTAGACCACAATTATGTACAATATATCGAAGATGGCAACATAACTCCGACCTAATATAAAATCATGATTCTATTTCATCGCAATTTTGTGCAATATATCAAAGATCGTGACAAAACTAAAACCTTGATTAAAAAACATCATAAAAGGTAGAAGATTTTGGTTAAACTAAGGATGAATTACCATAGATGAGCGCTTCTTGAAGACCGATATTGATTCGTGTGTTGCCGACTCGTTTATTAGGCTATGATCATCACAAGGGACATTTGGTTCAGAATATAACCAACCACATGAACTTTCACCACTTTGCTTCTCTTTGAATATGGATCCATAGCAACCACTTGAAGTTTCTAAGTTACTCAAACCTTGCACCATGCACAAGTTAGTAGTGCTTTTAGGACTAACATGATTCCATTCTTGCAAATTATTGTCATTGGACACCATCCAGCTCTGTTGAAAACTAAGCAAAGATTCACTACCTTGCATGACAAGATTACTATAGTACTCATTGCCTTTGAAATTAATCAAAGACTCTTCTTCATCAAGTTGATAACTTGTGTTGTTATAAACATACCCTTTTGTGCTACTTCCACATAGAGTTGGAGAATGTGTAGTAGCTGAAGCTGAAGCTGAATCATTGCTTAGACCATTAGTACTTTGTGAACCATCTTCATCTTCAACCATTGATTTTTGGTAATCATTGACACCATGAGACATTAAAGAGTTAATCTCCATAGTATTAGTCTCTTCATCAAAAACAAAAGTTTGAAACTTGGTACTTAGGCTTGAAGCATGAAGAATATTTTTGTTGGCTAGTGCCATTTAAAGAGGATGAGGAAAAAATGCAATGAAAAGAAACAGAGAAAAAACAACTATAAGGTTTGTTTAGGAAAGGTCAACAATATACACGACAACTAGTGAAGGAGGACTCTTTATAGATGTCTAAACTTTCAAACCAACTACTCATTTTTTTTATTTGAGATTGGATTAATAATTAGTAATACTTAATACTTTGAACCGAAATCATAACTATGGGGGAACAATATATCAAGACTTAATTCTAAAATATTCTTATATGGTCCCTATAAGTACATATAGTCAGAAATGGATTTGATGTACAACATGCAATTATGATCTCTCCAATTTATAATGAATGGTTGAGATCGTTTACAATTAATTTATTGATTGATTGTGTAATTGGAATCGTTTTATCTTAAATTAATATCTAAAATTGATTATCAAGTATAACTACGTGATATCTTTGTGACGGACAATTTAGATTTCAGAAGTTCGATCCATTATTAATGTATTTGGAAGAATATTTAACGAATACATCAATCACTTAATGAATTTTGGTATCTTAAGAAATTAATTTATAACTTCTAAGTAAAGAAGATATTTTTGTTAAATTACGGCTGCAACATATTAATGATTTTGAGGTATACATAATATCATTACGTCTGCAATTTCATCTGCACTTTCTTACATTTTACCAATAAAAATTCACAAGTTAACTGCAACCACGATTTAAAACCATGATCGAAAAGATTAATCACTTAAAATAAATTTCGATATTTTGAGAAATTAATTAGTTTATAACTTCTAGGTTAAGAACACTATTGAATATATAATTTTAAATTGTACTTCACAACATTAATTGCAGTAGTAACATAAAAGATCTTAAGTCTGCAAGAGTATTACAATCACAATTTCAACTACATCAAATGTATTTCTTACAATTTAACAGTGTAAGTGCAATTTAAAATCACAATAGAAGAGGCAACTGACTTGAGAGATTTTTGTACTTTAGATTATATTATGACTTTTGGTTCCAAGATACCATAAGCAATAAATAAAAAAAGCATATAATATTAAAATGTGAATACAAATTTCCATAATGTTATAGTTTAATTGATCTTCATATTGGGATTGTTAGCTGGCAAAAAAAAAAGCGTGAGGAACGGCGGAACCTTAGCCAAACCCACGTCCCTCTCTGATTCGAATTTGGGTTAAGCTCATTTTAATGGGTCTCTCTATTTTTGGTAGCTTCTCACATGCTTCCTCAGAATTACTTAAGCACGTGGATACAAATTCTGTTTATATAATAATATTATATTATATATGTATTAACATTCTGTGCAGCTGTTTCTTGTCTGGATTAGTTATTGATCTGTCTAAGATAAAATAATTATTTGCATTAAGAGTTTCATTATAGTTCAATTTATTTATTTTCTTGGTTTTTTTTCTTAATTTTTAAGAAAAAATATCTGATAATTTAGAGTTTAATTTTTATGTAATAATATTTTTTTTTTATATTTAGTGATTTTTTAATTAGACGAGGTAAAGAAAGTGATTAATTAAAAATAAAATTCAAAAATTGAAATTCAATTTATAACTAAAATTGAAAATTAAAAATTGAAAACTGAATCTAACTTTAATTTTTTAAAATTTAGGTTTTGTAAGAAGGTAACAACTGGGGAAATAAGGAAAACGAACCAATATGATTCTTGTAGGTTTAAATAGTTCAGTTACCAATCACCATTCACTGATGACAATTAAAGCCAACAAAAAAAAAAAGTCAACATTCTCTCTAACAGATTCAATGAATTTTTTAAAACAAGATGAATTCCTGTACTACACTCATTTTTAGTTTTCCTAGATCAGATGTTCTTTTTTATGGATTATCTTTATTTTTTTATGCAAAACTGATTCTGGATGCTCATGAAAGACAGTTAAGTGTATCTTTTGCAGACACAAAAAAGATTTCTAACATAATTAATTATAAGTTTAATTACTGTTTTAATTATTTATTTTTATCAATTCACAAATTCAATCTTTCTATTTTAAAATCTGACAGTTGTGGTATCTTATTTTGATTTTTTAATTAAAAAATAGTGATGTGACATGTTTTAAATTACGTGAGATATGATACGTTGATGTAGAATAATTAACATCAATGAAATTGCAATAAAACTCTTCAAAAAAAATTTCAACTTTAGAAATTTTTTATTTTTGTAATTTAATTAATGACATATGAATAATTAATATCGTTATATATCATAAAATTGTATGTCAAATAATTTAAAATGTGTTAAATTGTTATTTTTTTAACTTAAAAATACGAAGGAACGACTAAAATGATTGATTTTTAAAATAAAATAAAATAATTATATAAATCAATAAAATGATAAAAATAAAGCAATCAAAACTATAATTAAATTTTAATTATACACATAAGCAAATTTGAGGCACGGGGAAAATCAGATCTAACATTGAAAATGATCAATTCCTTTTTCCTTGTCTTGTGTTAGCTGCCTAATTGTTTCTAGCATATAACTAACTTATACTATATCAATACTTATATAAAAGAGAATACATAGTTTATAGAAAGAAGAAAAAAAACATAGTTTTGGTGTGTGTGATTTATTTTTCAAATTTATCCTTCATTTAAATTATTAATTTTTGACAGGTAAATTGAAATTATTTTATATATTTATAATTTTATATTCTTATATTTAATCAAATAAATATTTATATCTATACAAAAAAATACCGAGTTTTAATATAACGATTTTTTATTTTAACTTTAGTCTTCGTTTAAAGTTTAAACTACTTTATTTACAAATTTATGCATTCATTCCTAGTAATTAAATAACTGAATGTTTTAGATAATCTTATAATTTTTTATACTTTATCATTTTTATCGAGAAAAGTAAATAGATGGATGCTTCAGTGCACATCTACCCACTAATATTTAAAAATAAATTGTTTCTAGCATATGTCTCTTACATATCAATGTACCAATATATAAGAATTAATATTCTAATGCAGATGTTTTAAATGAGACATGAAAAGGAAAAAAAAAAAAAAAACTATTGCTCTCATCCAAAAACATTTATGAAATTTTTGATAGAATGTCACTTTTTTTTCTTTCTTAAACCATCAAATTTTAGGAGTTACAAATGAACTCCAATTAAGTGGAGTTAGAGTTGGTCTAAAGCCCAAGTCACTAAAATAAGAGTTGTAGAGTTTAAAATTTTACTTAATTAGTTGTACAAGTTAGTGCATGAAAAATGCAGTAACACAAATGTTAACACAAATGCCACTAAAAGTGTTTCAATTGAATTTAAGTGCTAAAATCTTAAATTATAAATTTATTCTAAGTGTTAGAATTTTTAGGAAATAGAATATTGTTTAATTTTTTTAATCTAAAAATAATTTATGTCATAAAATCTAATGACCCGACTCGAATCAACAAGTTCATTAGACAGAAACTTTTTTGGTTTAAGATAATGTCAGATTTAATATATTGTATTTATCATGCACGGTGCTTTTTTTAGAGAGAAAATCTTTAAGAAGTTAATGTATTTAATTTTGTTGGAATTCTCTCTTCAATTGTGTTACATAATATTGTGATCAACATAGTTCCAATGCATGACAAAGGGATGAATATTTTGAAGTCTTAGAATTTATTCTTTGAATTTTGAGACATACACATTTAACTTAAAATAATGAATTGTGTGTTTCTAGTGTTAATTGAAATTGAAAGATTAATTCACCTCCATTTATGAAAGAAGCTACATTTTTCTTCTATAAATAGGAGAACTTGTGAATACTTGTACCTTATTAACTAATTTGGTGACAATTAAGAGATAATCTTGTATACCATTTGAGAGATTGAGATTGATAGAGAGATCCTCAGAATTTGAGAGAAACAATTGCAATCTTATTTTATAGTGGAGATTATTTTATTGGAATAGGTCTCATGATTTTTCTCGAAAGGGTTTCTCATATATAAATCATGGTATCATTCTTTTACTCTCCTCTTATTTTTTGCTTTCACACAGTACTCATTTTGAGTTTATAGAGGAGGTAATAGGTACCATTGTTTTTCAAAAGTGGTATTAAAGTTTACAGTTTCACAAGTTTTTTTTCTTCTAACAATAGTGGTTGAGAGGCTGGTCTTGTTGATGTATATAAGCCAATGCTGGTGTAAGTATATGTACATTGAAAAACATTATCTTGAGGGGCAGCAATCTCAGTTAAATGAATAGATTTACACTTTAAGAGAATATTATTAGTATGTCAAATATGAATTCGAAGTTACATTAAATAAAAAAGTGAATATTAAACAAAATATAAGAAATAAGGGAGAGAAAGCTAATAACATCTTAAACCACAAACAAAGTAAACACTAAATAGATAGAATGAACAATAATTCCAATAAAAATAGCAGAATAATACTTTTCTTTAAATAGGTGACAATTTTGGGTTGTGCCATGGCTATTTTCTTTAAATAGAGTTGCTGGTTTGTACTAAAGTTGCTGCTATATTTAAGACATGTCTTAATTTTTTTACTACAGTACATTGAACTATGAATGCTACAGTACATTGAACTTTGAAATGTCTTAATTTTTTTACTACAGTACATTGAACTTCGAATGCTTCAGCTACTCCAGGGGTGGTTGGTTTTAATAATGCGGCTACTATAAGAATTGGTGCCTTGTTAATCTCTTTTCATACTTTGTATTGTCATATTTAGCACAAATTTTTCTCAAGAGTGACATCTATTTATTTCTATAAAGTTATTTGATCATCATGAAATAAAAAACTATAAAAGCATTATTTTATGTGGTAATAGTTTGAATGGCACTACCCACGCTAATAATGCACAACTTTCATTATATGAATCATTCTGGAATGTATTTATCTATCTATTTTTTTTTTTGAGAAAAACATTACATATAATCAGCAAGCCAATGTCCTTTTAAAGGGTTTAAACATGACACGACTTATTATACACGACTTATTATCCTTGAAACTTGAAAATACTGATGACATATGCAATACTTTGTCCAATTTCTCTTTACTCGTTACTAAACTTATCAGCTAGGATTAGGAACAACTTGAAGATAAACATGTTATACAATCACATTACTTAACAAACATGACTAGGAGGTCATTAACTAGGTGCCACATAGAGTTATAGCACAGGAGAGTAAAATTTGTGTATTTTCAAAAGAAACTAGAAATTCAAAATACTTTATCAAGTCTCTTTAGCCACTGATTTTTAACTACTTATACAAGGTTATTTTCCATCAGATGGATACTGAGACTACTGATCATGAGATTTTACTATGCATACAAAAATTCCATCACACTTTCCACATTGTTACTGTGCCATGGGAGTACAAGGAGAGACTTGGTTCGCAGATAAAGACTGTAACCTGCAAATTTTCACAACAGAACATCCAATTATAGGTATCTTAGATAAAAAACCATTGTACAGCCTGTTATACATCGCCCCCTTGCGACATAATATAACAAAATGAAATATTATAGGGAGAAAAAAAAACTTACTGAGCTTCCAACCGTGCCTTCTTATTAGCTTTCCTATTGATTATTCGCCGCTTTTTTGAACTTAAACCGTTAGCAACAAGAAGTGTGGCATCTGGTTGCTGAGACTCATCAGCAGACTTGGTGGCTTTAGGGGTTGATTCTTGTTTTGGCATCTCAGATTGTTGATAAGTGCAAGTAATTGGGCCAGACTCAGGAGGTACAACTTGAATCTCATTAGTAATAGCATTACCGATAGGACCTGCAACTTCTTTATATTTATGATATGAACCTACAGGATCGCCGATAGGAAGTACAGCACCTGGCTGCTGAGACTCATTAGGAGACATGGCAGCTTCAGGGGTTGGTTTGCGTTTTCGCATCTCAGGTTGTTGACATGAGGAAACAATTGGGTCAGACTCAGGAAGTACAACATTTATCGCATTAATATTAGCATTACCCACAGGATCTGCAACTTCCTTGTCTTTATGATCCATTGCCATTGAGAAATGTGCAGTATTTAATTTGGATGAACAATACATTTTAGATTTTGACTTGATTATTTGGCAAAGCATTCCCGAGTCAGAGTTACCTGCATTAGATACTTGATTAGTAATGCAACGGCATGCCTACCTTAAAACTAAATATCTGTTATAAATTTGCAGTAAAGAAATCAAAAGAATACCCAGCATTGAAAGAATAGCAGCACGAGCTGCCAAAAGCTTTGCATCCCTTTTGCTTCTAGCCACATCTCCGGTGTAACTTGAACCAATGAAATCCACAGTACATACAAAAACTGGAACCGCTTCTTGGGGCTGAACAGTGTTGTATGTAGGGAGTTTCTTATTCAGCTTTGCAGCATACTCATTCAAGACTTGCTTGCAAATTATAGCATTCTGGAAGATAATGGAAACAAGAAGTCCCTTAAAGATTCTTAAAAAAAAAAATAGTATTGAATGATGATACAAGACCATGTCAAATTGAAGCAAACAATAAATTCAAAACAATGCAACTATAAGAATAGTGCTATTTCACCGGCAAATATTTCCAGATTCAAATCATAAATCATAGAGAGCAGCAAGAGAACAGAGATCCATATCGTACAATTCAGCAAGATTCGCAATTCGGGAGATTCGGCAGAGCGAATCCGATTTCTTGTTGACATTAATGCCCAACAGCTCCAATTTATACAGTTGTGTTTGATTTGATTTTGAATAAAGATACAATTAACATGATGCTTAAGATATTGATAACAATGATGGAAACTCTAGTACCATGGGCAACAAAATTTAATACTTATAAAGATACTTCTTTTCGATAAAACTAAAAATGCCAGCGTTAAAACCCGAACATTTGAAATTATCAGATATATATACTCCTTGATTACAGAAAATTAAAAGGCTCTGCGACAAAACGTAAGGTAACGCTGTCACAAGAGAAAGGCATATATATATCCAACAATAAATTAACGGGCAAAAAATTTAATTTCAATTGCCTGCATAAAATTAATTCAAACATACAACGTCCATCTTGGCAAACAGTAACTACAAATAACAGATTAGTAAAAACACGTCAACAACGCATATTTTCTTGATAGACAAAGAAATTTCATTAGAAAGAATGAAGAAACCCAACATCTAAGGAATGATAAAAGACATGTGCTAAAAAATGATAACAAATTCTTCTAATTACAAATGATTGCCACAAGTCACAGATTAACAACCAAATGTAAGATCACCACAAAACAACAAAATCTAACAATCATAGCAAAGTTCAACATCAAAACATTCAACACGCGTTATCAACCGACATTCGCTCAAAACCAATCAACAGGTCAATCAATAGAATCTGCACACACCAAAATCGATAATTAAACAATTTATCATCGTCACAAACACACCTCAGAAACAAAAGAGTAAACTTCCTCTTTAATCTTCCTGGTAAGATACTCCAATGCAAGCTTAGAAGCATCCTGCTCAGCCGCTTTCCGATGGAAGAAAGTGAGTTGGGAAGTGAAACTCATTCCATACACCCAAACAGTAGATCTAAACTGAGGTGCATGACTTGGTCCCTCATTCACTGTTTCAAACACAGGAAATGACATCCCTGACCTCTGTGTAAACTCTTGCAAACGATTCTTATGCATTGCTGCAAAATCAAACAACAAAACCATTTCACCATATTAAATAATAAACACGATTATAATTTATAACAAAAATATCCTTAAAACAACATAACGAAACAATTCAACCATATAAATGTCGACAAATTCCATATATAAAGAGTTATAATTATAGCATTTTATACATGAAACACAATTTTTTATAGACGAAAATAAAAATGAAAATTGAGGACTTACGAGTAGGTGTGAGATGAAGGGAAAGCTGAGGTGATACAGTAGATTGTTTTGGTTGCGGAGAAGATGAAGAAGCCATGAATGAGAATGGCAATTACGAAAATTTTGTTTTCTAGGGTTTTATTGTGCAGAGATGAACGAAGAAGGTGAAAGAAGAATGGGTCACAGTATTTTTTTTTTGTCAGTTGAAATAAATCTACTGTAACCAGTTGTGTGAGAAAGACTGTGAAATGGTTCAGAATTTTTGTCTCTTTGTATATTTTCTCTTTGCGGTGTGTATTAACGCAAAGAAGAGTGTTTCCGATGCTATTTTTAATCTCTTCAATCAATAATAGTACTAGTTTATACCTGAAAAATTATCAATTTATCCAAAAAAAATATATATATATATAAGTCCGAAAATAATCTTATCAAATTTTTTTTTTCTTTTATGTTTTTTTTTGTAAGTTTTAATTTTAACTCTTAACCAACTTTTCTATATTTTTTTAAATATCTAAAATTTCTCTCTTTTGATATTTTTAAGATTTAGATATAATTACATTATTTTCTCAAAAAATATTCCACTTAGAGACGATGAATCCAATTATACCATCTTGTTGTCTTTATCTCTAAAATTAATTTTAGAGATAAAAGCTCCATATTCTATCATAATAATTGATAATAATATTTTTTTAAATAAGTTATATAATTTTATTCTGAAGAATTATTAAAATTTATTTTTTATTTATTTTAAAACTCATTTTATGATATATTTGAAATTTGTTGTTTAGATATATAGTTACTCTAAAATGAAATATAACACAAAAAATGTATGGAAAATTGATGTATTTATTTTAACATTAAAACTAAATACATTGACCTTTAACATATATTTTTGTTTATATTTCTTTTTAAATGGAAGAATAATAAGAATGTGTTAGTTTTAGTAAAAAAAGAATGTGTTATGGCAAAAAATAATATTAATGTTTTTATTTTAATAGTGCTAATATTAAATTAAAGAGCTTTTTTTGAGAATGGAATGTGTTTTTTTTATTGACAAAATGGTAAGTACCACTAGAAATTTTACATATCCAACTGTGAGGTCTTCGATTTGAATTTGGGACATGATAATCAATCTAATAATATTTACATTTGTTAGTTAAATGTAGACTTAAATACATGATGTGTGTTTTATTTTAAGATAAGAGTATTTTTAGTGTAGTATAAATGAGTTTTCATTTTAAATTTCTATCGTTAATTAATTCTTAAAATTAAATTTTGTCAACAAAAATTAAATGACGAATTAAAATATTTAAATTTTTATTACATTATTTTGATCATGGAAATTAACTACGACAACACTAAATTATGAAAGAAATTTTTTTAAACAAAATTTCAAAAGAATGTATATATATCTAAAACTATTTTATCCTTGTTTAGTGAGTATATCAAATGACAGCTGCAAAGATATATGATTAGTTGATATGCGAGTTCAAATTTATAATTCTCTTCACAAAAGATATGACTAAATCGAAACTCGTAGTAGAATTTGATATAATAAAGACTTGAGAGTATCTTTTAGATTTTTGGGAAAGATAAACCATTATTTTAGTCCATAAAAGGGTAAGGTGTTGTCATTTTAATCCTAACTCAGTCAAAAATTTAAGTTAGCTCCTCGAATTATCAATAGGTCAGTCAATTTAGTTTTTAACGTTATAACACTATTTTAACAATAAATTATACCTTTTAAATACTTTTACGATAATAAATTATATCTTTTAAAGATTATTTTAATAATTTAAAGATTCATTTAAATTTTCATCTGAATCAGGACCAAAAGTGACAAAAACCTACGTAAATAAAATAGTGGTTTATTTTGGAAAATAAGAGAGCATTTAAGATAAGATAGCATATAACTCAGCCAAGAGGCAAGTAGTGAAATCCATAAAACATGAGAAATCCAAGAGCCTAGGTGGTTATGCAAAATTCCTCCAAACCAGATCGACTGGGGTTAAAAGATATTTTACTCATAACCACTCATCATTATTAAAATATTTTTTGACTGTGTTATTAAAATACTTTTTTTAACAAAATAGTTTAAATGTAATGAATATTCATATTTAATTACAATAAAATAACTTATTAAAATAATTCTAAAAATTGACAATATAAAAGAGTTCGAATCAAACGACTAAGTATATTTTATCATATAAATATTTATGTTGCTATCTTAAAAATAATACTATAATATAATATTACAGTAAAATATGATTGGACCTTTAGATAGAAAAAAAATATTGCATAATCAGTGCATAGTTATAAAATTAATTTCTAGATGCATTTTGGAGATATTAATGAATATGAATTGACATTGTAAAGAAATTTAGCCAATGTATCTAAAAAAATTACCCAACTATCCAAACACATTTTAGTTCGACCATGAAGATATTTTATGTAAAAACTTAATATAGTATTATCATTTTGAGATATAATTATATATATATATATATATATATATATATATATATATATAAAGTATAGTGATAGTGGATAATCATTAAATTTTACTTTAAAATAATAGAAAATAACAGAGTAGTATATTCTTTAGTTTAAAATTGGATATGTCAAAAGTATATATACACATATTGTGTTTAATGATCTTTTTTTTAAAGCAGTTTTATATAAAGTGAGATTTTGCATCAATGGATCTCTCTTATTATAAGATGTATGTTATTTGTCTCTTTCTCAATTTTCTTCAATGGCGTTCCATGTCAGTCTTCTTTCTAGAGAGGGGTCTGAGACAAAAAGATCTTTTATCTTTTTTATCGCTTATTTTATGTGCATAGATATTTTTAGTTCTTATATCAAATGTTCAATCAAAGGGTGAAATTCATGACATCAAGATTGCTCGGGGAGCTGCTGTTGTTTCTCAACTTTTTTTTTAAGATGATAGTCACATTTTTTTGTAGGGTCACCAAGACTGATGGAGATCATTTCAAAAATATTCTCCAACTCTACTGATATTCTTCAAGTCAATTCATCAACTTGGACAAATTAGAAATCTATTTTAGCCAAAATGTGTGTTTAGACATAAAAATCGATTTCCAAAGATGGATACCCTAACAGTTGTTGACACTCCATGAAAATATATTGGTCTTACTTCTTTTGTCAAAGGATCGAAGCAATAGGTGTTTTATTTTATTTTATATTGTGTTTGAAAGAAGCTTAAAGATTGGAAGAAGAAATTTCTTCCGTCAGAAAAAAGGAAATGCTCATAAAATCGGTGGGACAATTGATTCCCTGTTACATCATGAGTTGTTTCCTCTTGCCAGTCAACCTCTACGAGCTCATTAAGTCTATAATCAAGCAATTTTCGTGGGGCTATGTTTAAAGAGATAAATAGAAAATTCACTCCATAAATTGGAGTAAATGTTGTCAATCAAAGAGTAGAAGGGGACTGAATTATAACACTTCTTTAATCTCGCTCTCCTTGTTAACACAAGGATTGCATGTCTTAGAAATTTTAGATTATTTGCTCAGCAAAAGCCTTAAAGTGTGCTATTTTCCTCAAGGTCAATATTCTTTAACCTAGTTTGGGTCACCTCCTGAGCTATACTAGGATAATCATTCATGAAGCATGATGGATTTGAGGTTTTCTCTGTCGAGTAGCTTCGGGTCACTTTGTAAATTCTCGTAACTCTGAGTTGTCTCAAGTATATCAAATTAGACTTTGGAAAATAGAATAACTAGTTAGTGAATGTTACCTTCATTCCCTAATCCATGCAAATCCTCGAGTTTGCCCTCCTTATATTGAGACAGATGGATCACTTGTAATGAGGGTTGAATAAAAAAGGATTTTTTTGTCATAAGTGTAACACTCTTTTAAATCTTAGGAGGAAGCAAAAGCTACTCAAACTTTTCTCATTGTGCATTCTCCGATTTGAATCAAATTGTTGAATCTTAAAACAATGCCTAAATATGTTAATCTTGCTTGAAAAGATGTTGCACAATGGCCCCACTAGTAAAAAAGAACCTTGTCAAAAGAGGTGTTTGGATTGATACCTTATGCGCCAAATATAATTTGAAATAGGAAGACATTAATTATGTCTTTAGAAAATGTTATTGGACTCAACACGTTTGACTTCACTCCATATAAGAGTCCAATTTGATTCTACTTTCCCTCATTTCCTTACTTGGCTTGAAAATATTATTTCTACTTCTCCTATTGATGTTATTGACTGGATCTTATCTAATTGTTTCGACATTCGGTTTTCTATAAATAAATTTTGTTATGAAGGAAAGTTTATAGGTGTGGACAAAATCAAACATAAAGCTTGTAATTCATGGAAGATTGCAAGGTAATACTAAACATTCAACCTAGAGCTGTTAATCGTCATTGCCATGTAGACTCTCCTATTAGCTAGTTGGTCTCTCCTTTCGGGGATTATTTTTTAGATTAATTTAAAGTTTGTGGTCCTTCCCAAAATGAGTGGGGTGTTGGTACCATTATAAGAGATGGTGAGGTAGATGTGTTTGTTCTCGTCATTTAGAAGATTTCTATATTTCCAGATTCATATATAGTTGAAGCTGTGGGACCTAGACTATATATTCAATTCACTTTAGAAATGGGATTTTGCAGTGTCATTGTGGAAGGAGATTTGCTTACTATGTTAGAGCTATTTGCAGTCCTAATTTAGATAAAATTATGGTAAAATAGAATTTAAATAGGATATTATATAATCGTAGATTCTATAAAAGGTCGTGTTAGATATCAGAATAGAACTTAACCTATTTACAACAATTGTACACCAAGTTTTCGCAAAGAATCATTAAGTATAATTTTAAATAGACTTTCAAGTCTTGTTTGAATTTGATCATAAAGGTCAGACCAAACCATAAAAATGAGTCTATGACAACTAATAGACCAAACTCGGGCTAACTATTTTTAAAGTAAGTCTGACTCAATATTTAAAAAGCCTAATTCAAATAGTAGGTTGTCTTGTGATGAATTATAAAATTTGTAACGTTGGTAGATTTATAATTGGGTTTACATTGTTCTTTATTATACGAAGGAGAAAAAATATATAGAATTTGTGATTTTTATATTACTATTTTCTCTACCACCAAATCAAATTAACACTAATTCTGAATATAGTTTGTACGGTGTTCAAGATATGATGTGATATCCATATTTGATGGTATGATTATAAAAGTTGGTGAAATTAGTTTTAACTATGTTTGATTCGAGTCAAATGAGTGATAGTCTTGTGTTTGATAAATGACTATTGCAACTTCAAGTTAGTGCTAAAATGCTCATTAGATGTTGAACGAGACTTAATATGGGCTGGACAAATATATTTCTTAGTGGAATATCGTCAAACTTAACATACAACAACTTAATTGATATTTAAAAAATAAAACAAGCACAAAAAAAAGGGAGAAGATAGATTGGTAAATAATTAGTTGAAGGATGTTGGTGAATTTTCTTTTGTCTTGTGTTCGTGAATTTTTTATTAAAAAAGGATTGTTAGTAAAATAAAAATTCTTAAGTGCTTGCAGTGTTTCCAATCTATTCACACAAAGGGGTTGACTCATTTTCAGTGATTGGTGCATTAGATCCTCACATTTAACATCATTTGACCAATACTTCTCAAATATGAAGACATAAGTTTTCTTTGTATCTATGGTTAGACTTGAGGCTTCCAACATTATTTTCAACACATAATGGTTCGACCTGTACCTTTTGAGGTGATTGACTACGATGGGAGCAAAGCAGTTTTAAATCATCCATTGTCAATGCTCTATCAATACGACATTGAATATTATCTTTCCTCACTTTTCAAATAGTCCAAGTGAAAGGATGGCCCACGAAACCTAGATCATTTAGTTCGTAATCACCAACCACATTGTTCTTGTGATACATGTCTTCTCGTATTCCCCTTTTTTGTCTCTGATTTCGTAAGAACATCATCGAGGTCTCCCAAGAATAGCCATCTCCCATTTGGACCTGCTGCAATGTCTTTAATTAGCTCGTCTTCTTTTTATTACAATCCTATAGACCACCATAGATCTCATACATGAAACAAGGGGTTCTGCCTTCCTCATCTTCTATTTTGTCCATGATGTAAAATAGAGACATCAATTCCTTCATTCCATATCAAAGCAATCCCACAAGATCTCTCTTTTCCTAAACTTGAACAAGGAACAAACCAGCTTAAATTGATGCCACATTGAATTCTAATTTTGTCCATGTCAGATATTTTTAACCTAGTTTCCATTAGGAAAACTAGGTGGGGATCTCAAATTGCTTGAGCATTCCCCAATCCAGTTCCAACTTAACATCTTCGTCGAAGCTGGTGGTGCTAGTTATCCAACACCACCTTATTATCTTTTGGACAAGAATTTATCCAACATACTTCTTCCATAACCACATTTTTCTTTCTCTTTTTTATTCAATGTTTCCTTATGAGATTGTGACCTCAATTAGTTGTTTGTTGCTTAATTATTTCTCAAGGGAAGACTTAGTTTGGGAAGTTTTGACTTTTCTGATTCCTGGTTGACGAGTCCAACTTTTTTACTTTTCAAAATCTTTGGTGGATTAATTTTCCCAATCTCAAAGGGCTTTAATTGGATATTTGCCTCGAGAGATTCAACCATACTCTCGATTTCCTTATTATTTATATGATCACTCTCTTCAACAATCTCTTTAGGATGAGAAACCTAAGTATGAAAACCCAACCTGCACTTGCGAGTAACCACTTGAACCGGTCCCAATTTTAATGGGAAAGTCCACTTTAATCAGTTGCAGATGTGATTTTTTCTCAAAATTAAAACTCAGGATAGGGCATGTTTGAAGATGTTGATATGCACCCAAACCCACATCGCTAGTAAAAAAGTTACCATTTTAAAATTTTTATATACATGTGCAATATTATTTTATTTAATATTTTTTATATGTTATAAATAGTTATCTTCTCTATACAAAAAAAATGATTTAATTGAAGTTTTTGTTTCTCTATTTTCACCAATTCACGGAATTGGTTCCTTTGTTTTAAAATGTGATAGTTTTTGTCCATTCCTCATATATTTTGAACTAAAAAAATGACGATTTGACATATTTAAAATGATGTGACGTTTGATTTCATGATATAGAACCATCTAGATGTTTTAATTATTCATAAATCATTAATTACATTACAAAAATGAAAATTTTCTGAAGTTGACAATTAAGTTTTAAGAGGGTTTTATTACAATTTAATGGGTGTCTATCATTCTACATCATCGTGTCATATGTCACGTTATTTAAAACTTGTCACATTGTCATTTTTTAGTTAAAAAATCAAAATGATGTACCAAAAATTGGCAGGCTTAAAAATAAGGGGATCAATTTCGTGAATTAGTAAAAACAAGAGGACTAAAATTGCAATTAAGTCTATTAATTATAATAAGAGGATCAATTTCGTGAATTAGTATCTCTATTGTGTTCTTTAGGTGCCACGCATTTACCATAGTACCCTTGAAAGCCCTAATGTTGAAATGGTTGTCATCCAAAGTTTCCCAACCAAAGTCCTGTTGAAAACTTCCACTTCAGCTTCTTCAACCTCTAGTGTAGTGACTCCTTCTTCTTGCTCTTTTTGTAATGAGTTCCACCGATCCATGGACCTGCTTCCAACTCGATCCAGGGGCGATGAGAATGATATTACAAGACTGAGTTAAGTCAAGAAGGGACTAGCTAGGATAATCTAAGAAGAGTCAATAAGCATTGGAAGAAAAACCAGAAAAGACTTGGTTGTACCACCACAAACCATAATAGAGCTGGGGAAAAAATTGTTTAAGTATTAACTGAAAAATAAAAAATGTACTTATTAATAATTTTATAATTTTGATTGAAATTAGGTCATATGCTACACATTTAATGAAAGAAATATTTAAACTATATAATACTACTAAGAAATTTTTCTAGCATTTGTTTCCAATAAATTTGCCAAAATCACATGCCATAACTTTATAAAAGCTACGAAATGTAATAGCTTTTAAAAATAAATTTACAATGAATTGTCATGATTTTGATAACTTACTAAAAAGCACGGGTAAACTACTAATTTGGTTTCTCACATTGTAAAACAATCTTAAATGAGAAATGTTATTTAAACACATTTCTAAACAGAAATACAAACACATGTACTGTATACGTATACATACTTAAGGGCGTATACATAATTAGTCATTTTTGCTAAGGACAAATGAGTCATTTTGATGAGTCATTTTGAAAACTCTTTCTCTTAGAATCTGAAAACCCTCTCTCTCCTTCTTTCTTCTTCTCCATCTCCATCTTCTTCTCTCTCATTCTCTCTCCTTCTCCTTTCTTCATTTCTTCGACCGCGAGCCTATGCTTCTTCGTTTCACGACCACGAGCCGACGCTTCTGCCGCTTCTTCGTTTCACGACTGCGAGCCTACGCTTCTGCCTCTTCTTCGTTTCACGACCGCGAGCCTCTGCTTCTTCGCTTCTGTGCGTTTGAGTATTTTCTTTACTTCTCTCTATCATTGATTTATGGTTCCGTTGTTTTTCAATGTCAATTTAGGATTTTTGGGGTTTCTAGGGTTTCTACTTTCGTTTAGGATTTTTGGGGTTTCTAGGGTTCCTATTTTCGCTGCTTTGTTTCTATTTTTGGCAGCTTTGTTTCTATTTTTGGCCAGATTGATTGTTTTATTGCTTTATGTTTTATTGCTCAAACAAATAATAGTTGGATGGCATGTTGGCAAAACTGTATCTAGTAAAATAGTCTGGACTTCTTTGCCCGTTGGATATTTGATTGGATGCTTCAAATTTAAAATTTAAATTTTTCTAATGATAGTTTTTTTTTTTTTAATATAGACCATCTTTATATTTTAGACAGAATGATTTTGCTTTATATTTTAAACAGAATGATTTTGCTTTATATTTTAGACAGAATAATTTTGCTTTATATGCTTAAATGTTGTTACTGATATTCTTTCCATTGTTTTATTGCTCTAATTTTGGTTGTTACTGATATTCTTTCCATTGTTGCTTTATATGCCTAAATGCTGTGTGGTGGAATGAATGTATAATATTTGATAGAGATAGGGTAAGCACTAAACAAGTAGGTGGTAATATGGCTGTAATTTGCAAGTGACATGCATTTTGATATTTTTTGGCCAAAAGTTAGTGCTTGTAACAGCTGTTTTGTGTTCACTTTTCTGGCTTTTGTGTGGCCCTGATAATTGCCTTTAAATTCAAGTATATTTTTGTCTATTATTTCAATTTAGACAAATTTTGTATCATAAATGAGCTATTTTATTTCAATGTTAATATTTTGGTATTTATTTTTACAAATTTCTGGTGCTCTGTTGTCGGAGTTGGCTAGTAGGTGGGAAGGACGTAGTGGGGGGTTTAGGATTAGGGGTAGGATAGTTAAATTTAATCCAAGTGATGTATGTTTAGCTATAGGATTACCAATCGTAGGTGAGCCTTTGAAAGAATATGAAAATGAGGAATGTGATACATTGTTGTTGTTTAGAGGAAAAGAAGTAACTTGTGATATGATTGGTGTGTTGCTTCACATGTGTTGTCAGGACAAAGTCAATTTTTGTAGACTTTATATACTCCTCGCCTTTGGCGAGTTCTATTTTCCCCAATTAGGTAATCGAGTAAATACTCGTTATTTTAAAATACTTGATGATCTAGAGTCTCTGCATAGCTACAATTGGGGTGTAGCTGTGTATAATGTTTTAGTTGAAAGTTTAAGTAGGATTGAAACTGTGTTGAAAGAGGGTAAGGTAGATTCGCAAACACACATAACAGGTTGTGCAGCTGTTCTACATGTATATATTTTATATCGTTTTTTGTCACCATCTTCTATGTTATGTTGTCTTTAAATTAAAATATATTTATTAAGTATATTAATATTTGTTTTAGATCTGGGCGTTCAACCACTTGTCCTTGGGTGAAGCATCTGTTACCAAGTTTAGATTCCCAAGATTTTTGAATTGGCCAATTTTACAGTGTCAGAAGAAAACAATATTAAAAGCATTTCAAAATAATATGGTAAGCATTTATATTATTTGATTGTATAACTTGTTTAATAATAATGTGTGTGTTTCAATTGTTTTTTGTTTTGCAAGATAATTGAAGATTTAACTGCAACAAATGAAGAACTTGAATTTGACATGGTAAATGAAGCATTGCATTAACAAGAAAATCAGACTGTACGTTATGTTGATTATCAACGATTGGTGGCAGAGCATAGGCAGTCCCAAGAGAAGATTTCGATTCTTGAGGGTGAGGTAAAATTGTTGAAAGAAAAATTGTGTAAACGTAAGCTAATGCATGAATCTGATCATGAATTTGTAGGAGGAGCTTGTAATGGTTTCCCCTCAACTTCATATGCTGAATTTGATGGTAAGAATATTGAATTTTTTTGTTAATCAAATATTTATAGTATGTAATTGGGGTTGTTAATAACATACTATTTGTCAACAGGTGAGGTGGGAGTTAGTACCCCTGTTGAGAATGTTGGGGATGAAGTCGCATAAAATGTTGTTGGTAAGTAATAAATTGTATCTGTTGTGGTATTGTTGTAGTTTTGATATTATATAATTTTAATACATTTGTCAACAGGTGAGCCTAACGTGAACAGGTCAGCTAAACCAATGTCAAACATGATTACGAGAATGAAAGATAGACCAAGGAAGCGAGTTAAAAGTGTAGTGAATCAAAGTCCGTTTGTGAATCCAGATGAGAAGAAGAAGAAGAAAAAATAAGTGTGTTATTGGCATATTTTGAGTTTGTGGGAGTTTCTATATAGCGATGTAGTTGGTGGCGTTTGGACTACACTTTTTGCTTGTTTTTTTTTCTTTATGTTTTTATGAACAAATATGTATGGTTAAAAATTAGTGTATTGTTAAAAATTGAGTTTGTGGGAGTTTCTATATTAGCTGTTGATTTTTATGAACCAGATTTATATTTGTGTGCATCATTAACCAGGTTTATATCATGTTTGTTTTTGTTTAGAATGCCCAAATTTTCAGTTCGAAACCATTAATCAAGTTGATCACATCATTAACCATGTTTCTTCAAGTCATTAACCAGATTATATTTTGTCTGATAAGAATGACCAAACTTTCTGTTCAAATTCATTAACACAGTTGTGCAATTTTTTAAGTCATTAACTAGGTTTATATCATGTTTGATTAGAATGCTCAAGTTTTCAGTTCGAATCCGTTAACCAAGTTGTTCACATCATTAACCATGTTTCTTAAAGCCATTAACCAGATTATATTTTGTCTGATAAGAATGACCAAACTTTCTGTTCAAATTCATTAACACAGTTGTGCAATTTTTTAAGTCATTAACTAGGTTTATATCAAGTTTGATTAGAATGCCCAAGTTTTCAGTTCGAATCTATTAACCAAGTTGTTCACATCATTAACCATGTTTCTTAAAGTCATTAACCAGATTATATTTTGTCTGATAAGAATGACCAAACTTTCTATTCAAATCCATTAACACAATTGTGCAATTTTTTAAGTCATTAACTAGGTTTATATAAAGTTTGATTAGAATGCCCAAGTTTTCAGTTCGAATCTATTAACCAAGTTGTTCACATCATTAACCATGTTTCTTAAAGCCATTAACCATATTATGTTTTGTCTGATAAGAATGACCAAACTTTCTGTTCAAATTCATTAACACAGTTGTGCAATTTTTTAAGTCATTAACTAGGTTTATATCAAGTTTGATTAGAATGCCCAAGTTTTCAGTTCGAATTTGTTAACCAAGTTGTTCACATCATTAACCATGTTTCTTAAAGCCATTAACCAGATTATATTTTGTCTGATAAGAATGACCAAACTTTCTGTTCAAATCCATTAACACAATTGTGCAATTTTTTAAGTTATTAACTAGGTTTATATAAAGTTTGATTAGAATGCCCAAGTTTTCAGTTCGAATCTATTAACCAAGTTGTTCACATCATTAACCATGTTTCTTAAAGCCATTAACCATATTATGTTTTGTCTGATAAGAATGACCAAACTTTATGTTCAAATCCATTAACACAGTTGTAGCAAAGGAACCATCCACGGTATACAAGGAAGCAGCACAATTCATTTTAGATCTAAATTTTGTTTGAACTTCCTTAAATTTGGCATGAGTGTATTCGCCTTGGAATTGCTTTTCAATTGACGAGTTTGACCCACAAGAAATTGTAGTATCCATCGAATTAAAATCTGCTTCAAATTCCTTTTCTACTCGACTTCTAAGAGCATTATCATATTGTTTTACAAATTGATTTAAACTTGTCGTTGAATTGATATAACCATCAAAGAAAGAATGTATACTCTCACTTCGCTATGTAGTAGACATACCTGCCCAAAAATATTTCCTTAGCAAGGTTGGTGCCCATCTATGACGTTCGTTATACAATCCATTCAACCAATCATTTTGTTGAAGCTCAAATTTGTCGATGAAAGAACACCATTTTTCTTCAAATTCCTCTTTTGTGACTGTGTCATAAACCGCTTCTTTCAATGCAAACTTAATCTTTTTATATTCACTATATTGACCGAGCTTTTCAGGAATTTTTTTCATTATATGCCATAAACACCACCTATGACGAGTTGTAGGAAAGACTAACTCAATGGCATTTTTCATAGCCATGCATTGGTCAGTCACAATACCCAGAGGGTCCTTTCCTAGCATACAACGAAGCCATGATTTGAAAAGCCATACAAATGAATTTGTATCTTCACCTGACAACAGTCCACATCCAAGTAATGTTGATTGACCATGGTGATTCACACCAACAAACACAACAAAAGGCATGTCATACTTATTAGTCAAATATGTTGTGTCAAAAGTCACAACATCTCCAAAGTATTCATAAGCAGTTGTACTTCTTGTATCAGCCCAAAACACATTCCTTACGTGAAAATCGTCATCCAAATCTATGTCATAGAAGAAATCTGAATTTTGTTCCCTCATTTGACAGAAATAACTTATCAAGGCCTTTCCATCACCTTCTTTTCCTATTGCACGTCGTTCCTTGTTAACATAATTCCTCACATCTCTGTCACAAAATGGTACGTTTTCATGCCCTCCTACATCTTTAACAAGAGATTGAAATGTTTTATTGATCCTCACTCCTGCATCATCATTGATTTTTATTGTTCTCTTCACATGCAAATTCATCTTCTTGTTAGCTTTGAACAACCTTGCCTTTGTAGGACTCATCTCGTGTGTATGATCAGGTTCAAATTTTGTAATGTACCACAATCCATCTTTATCCAACTTAATAACAATCTTGGCGGGACAATTATTTACCTTAGTTGGAAGTGTTTTTAACGTACATGAAATTTTTGATACTTGAGACCCCTCTCTTGAGCATGATAAAATTAAGTAGCAGAGCTCCCTATCTTGCCCTTTTCTTGAAGATCTAATCTTCCACCCAAAACCCTTTCTCAAAGCATACTCTTCATAAAATGATTTGACTTCATCTAAGCAAGAAAAACACATCCCTGTTGTAGGCTCCCAACAACATGCGTTGTCATCATCATCAAGGTTGTCAACTCTGATACCTTCATTTTCAGTAGTACCACAATCCATGAAGTTTCAATTGATAGTGCAAATGTCACACAAAAACTACAAAAAATAATTCAATCCAATCATTAACCACTGTATGCACTTTTAGACAAAAATAATTCATTAACCACCTATTGTACTTCACTAACCAATAATATTTACACTATTAACCTGAAACAAAAAATCAGAAAGGGTTCACAGCCCTAATTTAAACATTGATGAAACTTAACAATTCAAATCTGATTAACATCATTGAACCCTGAAAACCCAGAAATTTTTTCTCAATACTAATGTCTAGAAAAAACTACACATTCTTAAAGTAAACAAGATAAGCAAACAACTCCATTAATAAATGAAAGACAAAATTTGAAACTCAACATTGTGGGAAACAAGGAAATGAGAAGTTACCTTGCAAGGGAGGAGATAATGTTGCTCAAGTTACTTCATAAATTTTTTGATTAAAATCAGTAAATAAAAGGAAGAAGGAGGAATTATGGAAGAAAGGGAAGATTAATGTGTGATGTTTATTTTTGTAGATGAAGATTAAAAAAAAAAAAAGGAAAAAAGAGAGATAGAAAAAGGGGAAAAGTAAAAAAAAAAGAGGAAAATTAAATGAAGAGAGAGATTGTGTGGAGACCACCTTGTATTTGTGTTTGTATTTGTGTTTAAGATTGTGTCAAAATATTATTGCTCATCTTAAATAGGTCACTAATTTCAAAAATGTTTTCAACTTTGTCAATCATATCATTAATCTGATAGTAAATAATTAAATACAGAGATCAAATTAAAAATCCAACTTAAATTGATAATAAATCGTTAAATATAAAAATTTAACCGATAATAAATAATGTTCATAATCTCATATTTTGTTTACTCAAATATACACTCAACTAACAACCGCTCGCTCCCTCTATCTTTGTCTCAACTTTCTAATATAACCGTTGCTTAACGCCTCTAACAAACAACCTCTGTTTTTCTCATTCCACTCTCTTAGATCTCTCTCGCTCTCTAAAATTCGAGCAATGGAGATTTCTCCTACTACGTTGGAGGACAATGATAGAGAGACAACAACAGTAGCCGTAAGGAAAGCCTTGGAGCTGCTACAGCTGGACGATCAGGATTTGAGGATCCAAGCCGCTAAGGATATCCGCCGCCTCACCAAAACATCCAGCCGTTGCCGCCGTCAGCTCCGTCAAGCTGTTGCTCCACTTGTCTCAATGCTCCGAGTCGACTCACCCGAGTCCCACCAACCCGCTCTTCTTGCTTTGCTTAACCTCGCCGTCCAAGACGAAACGTACGCTCGCTACTCCAACTCTGTTTTCCTTTCAACTCTTCCAAGTTTTTTTATTTTTTATTTTTTTTTATTGAATTTTAAATATAAAAATTATAATTCAAATATTTTGATTTACTAAATATAATATCATATGTATCTGAATCATTGAGTTAACCGTCCTTCATAAAAGTGCGATGACAATAATCAATGATCCTTGAATGTATCAAAATTATAAAATCATATCTAAGTATAATTATTTTTTAATATATTAAAATTACAAAATTATATCTAATTATGTCTTTTATTTATCATTTTAATCTTTAAATATTTTTTTAGTTAGTCGAATTAAATCTCATATTAAATGTGTTCAAATTAATTATTTCATAAAATTACTAACAAAAGGAATATTAAAAGTGGTAATTTTAATATATTCAATAACTATAATAACAATACGCTAATGTTCAAGGAAAAAAATAGTTATATTTGATTTGAGAATTTTATGTTCATAACACTAGGAAAATAATTTAAGATGAGTCTTTTTGTAAAAAATACAGAATTATCATTTTTTTTCGTCCAATTTAGATGTAGGAACATTTTTTATAGTATGAGATATGTCAGAGTTTTTTTTTTGTTGATTCACATTTCTGTCAAATTTTTAAATTTTCATGCTTTTGATTTTATTTTGCTTTCACAATGATATGTTATATGTACATGTACTAAGATGCCGATATATCATGGTTTCCTACACTAGCTTGGATTCATTTGCATACTGTTTATCAATTAATAATTGGATGCTTAAACCGTTGAAGCTCCTCATTTGGATGGTTGTTTTTATTTGACAAAATATATTTATAGTTATTTAAATTTAACTTAATTTTCTCGTTTAGGTTATTTAAATTTATTTTATCTTGATTTGATCTTTTAAGTTACATTTTATTTGCATTGTTAATCTTTTATGTCAATTTCGACTAGTTCAATTGAAAGTATCTGATCATTTGAAACTCTACCAAATACTACAAGAGTATGTCTCTCATACTAATTCTTCTAAAAACATTCATCAAATCTTATAAATAATATATATTTATTGATTTTTTCTATAATAATTTAAACCTACGTATAATATTAAAAATAAGGTAATAAAGGTCTATCCACATGATCAATGTCTTTAACTTTCTTCACATGCGAAATAGTTTGAACAATCAACTTGTTGCATTATTTCAATTGGATCTTAATATTTCATAAGAGTAATTCAAAAAACTTTTCAAACTTAAGGACTGCATGTGTAATTTAAAATATTTTAAAAGCTAATTATGTAAATGAATGTAACTTAAAAGATCGAATTGAGAAAAAAATTTTAAAAGATCTAAATAAAAATAAAACTAAATTTAAATGATTAAATGTGTATTTTTACCATTTTATTTGGTTCAAACTAGGATTTTGACTAATATAATTTTTTTCTTAGCTAATGAGATTGTTGTAATTCCATAACTTTGCTGCAACCACGGTTACCTTTATATTTGGTATTAAAATCCTTTTATATAAAAGATGTTAAAAAGGATATTTTAAAAATAAATTTATTATGTTATTAAAATAAAATATAATTTTTTTATTTAAATAAACCATATAAATCAATATCAAAATAGGAAGCAAACCAATTAATCAACAATCAATTAAAACCTATAAATGAGAGAGAATTCTGGTTGTTGTCATCTCATTTGACTTTTATTTTATAGGCTAATCTTAGAAGATGGTTCATGTCCCTACATCAATTCAATGTAGTGTTCAACCACCTAATGGATTTATTTTCCAATTTTATGTACTCTTCTTCTCATTAAGACTATGCATAAAAAGATGAAAAATAGAAGCGAAATTGAAGATTTAATTGTTTTTTATTTATAAGCAAATGTCAATAAATTAGTAGTTATGATGGTTTGTCTAAATTTAAATTAGGAGCTGTTTTTTATAACTCATTTGACGCTCCTTAACTCATCAATCAAGTAACGGAACAAGATTTAATTAGTTTGATTTTGTTGGTTGTTATTCGATGAAGTGTCTTTCATGTCACTTTCAAGTTGTAAAAGTGGTCAACCATATTTAGGCCAAAGTGTAAATAAAAAAACCTAACTTTCAATTTTTTCAAATTATTGTAGGGCCAATAATTTTCAATTTGAAAATCTTGAGCTCTCTATTTTCCATGAAGTCATATAAGCCTAATCTATAATTAGACTTTGTTTGGTTCCTTTGCTTCCTTTTATACCAAATGCTTTTAATAAGAGAAAAGTAACCATACACAATATACTTGTTTTATACTCAAATTTTCCTTCTGTCTCTCATTTTTGGGTCACAAGAAAAAAAAGTTTTATGAATTATTTAATAATTAAAAATAGAATGTCGGCTTAATAAATAATTTATAATCAACTTTATTTAACATTATTTTAAAAATTCAACCGAATATCGATTCAGTGAGACTTTTAAGTTATTGTTCAACTACTTTAAATTGTTTGAATCAGATGCATCTACAATAGAACCACTCAAAAAACCAAACTATATACAATACTAGTTCACAGTTCAACCGATTGAACCATCGTATTCGGTTCAATTTTAAATATGACTGCAATAAATATACGATATATTCTCTAACAATCTCAAGAGTTTAAATCATGGAACTAAATAAAATATTAATCTGGCTTAAATATTTTTTTTTGTTCTTCTTGGTATTGTCTTCCCTTTATAGCATGCTATGATTAGTCCTACTTCTGAATAAAGCTAATCCAATAACGCTGCTGATTAGAGTATGTTATCTAGTTGAAAAATATTAAACCATGATTTTCATTGCTTTGTTCCTTATCTTATTTTCTTTGTTTGTGTACTAGATACTTCAGAATCAATGCTATTTAACTTTCTATATGCATTATACATAGTTTAATTAATTTATTAGCTTTTTTTTCACTATACCACTTAAAAAAATTTGACCTCTTTTTTTATCAAGCAGGAACAAAATTAACATTGTGCAAGCAGGTGCATTAGAACCAATAGTTAATTTTCTCTATTCAAAAAATAAAAATCTTCAAGAGTATGCAACTGCATCATTGCTTACTCTATCAGCCTCAACAACAAACAAACCAATCATCACTTCTTATGAAACAATTCCACTTCTTATTAACATTCTTAGAGATGGAAGCCACCAAGCCAAAACAGATGCAATAATGGCTCTATCCAATTTATCAACACACTTTGACAACATCATCACTATACTAGAATCAAATTCAATTCCATTCATAGTTAACATTCTCAAAACCTCTAAAAAATCCTCAAAAACAGCGGAAAAATGTTGTTGTTTAATAGAATCCTTGGTTGATTATGAAAAAGGAAGAGTCTCCTTATCGTCCGAACAAGGCGGCGTTCTTTCGATTGTTGAAGTTCTTGAAAATGGAACACAACAAAGTAAGGAACATGCTGTTGGAACATTGTTGAAAATGTGCCAAAGTGATAGATTAAAGTACAAGGAACCAATTTTGAGGGAAGGTGTTATTCCAGGACTTCTTGAACTTACTGTTCAAGGAACAATGAAGTCTAGGACAAAAGCATGTACCCTTTTGCATCTACTAAGAGATTATGATGTTAATACAAAATGTGACACTGTTGATCATGTAGTTTGTGATATTATAGCTAAGATTGATGGTGATGATCATCAATGTGGTAAAGCTAAGAAGATTTTGGCTGAGATGGTTCAAGTTAGTATGGAAAAGAGTTTGAGACATTTACAACAGAGGGCTTTTCTATGCACCACAAGTGATGTGTCTATTACTAGCTAGTTTGAGTTGTGCTTCTGAAGTTTCTTTTAAATGATTGTTGGAACTAGCATCTAAATTTTTTCTCAAATGTAAAAGAGTGATTTTTTTAAAAAAAAGAAGATAATACATAGTTAAAAACGTAAATCCGAGTAATTGGTAACCGTTAATAAATTAATATTTTACATTTGAAATGTCAGTTCGTACATGTATAGGTATAGAGTGTTTGATAACGGTTAATAAATTAGTATTTTGCACCTACGGAAAAATGTATCCTTTTAAATTTTAATTTTTTTATCTTGCTTAAATCAATACTATTTCAACAATACTCATGATATTTATATTTTTTTTAGTTGTTTTATTTAGACCACGAGTTTTTACTTGGTTTGTATGAAAAAAAAACACTATTGTATAAAATTATATGCTTCATTTTAAACTATATGTGTCAATTGTGTCACCGTAAATATATGTCACAAAATTTAAGGATAATATAGTTTGTGATAGAATATAACATAGCTATGTAATCTTTTTAAAGACGTATATAGAGAACACAATTGAGAAGTGTTTTGGGCCGGACTTATGATGTCATAGTCCAAGTCCGTCAAAGAAACTGGGTCATTTTGAATCGATCCGATTTGACTAATAATGGGACAAAAGTTTCTCAACATTAGGGCCTATTCCTTTCTATGAAGGGATCTAATGTCGTTGCCATGGTAACTCACCTAGACCCTCGATCCTAGCCATCAGATGATCAAAAAGGAGATCCTAGGATGACGGACCATGATAACTCACCTATGTTCACATCTTAAGCCACTTGATGGCAATCCAACTCTGATTACACCCACCAGATGACAATTATCATTCTATGGTTAAAAGGACATGTGTCATACATTAGAGGGTGATCCGAGAATCACAGATCCTCCTCCATGTTGATCACAACAAAATCTTTCTAAAAATCCTATAGAAATCTAGTATAAAACAAAGACACCTGAGATTGTAAAAGTACATTGAAATTCTAACTTAAACAATCTCTTATTCTCTAAAACAAACTTTCTTGATCATTAGAGTATATGCAAGTACACCACTCCTGCCGAGGAATTTGGAGCAACGATCGTTACTCTCAACAAAAAAAAACTAAGTCTAGCTTAAAATAAGAAGTCAATGATTTTTATATTAAATTTGTTCACATTCAATTCAATCCCAAAACCAAGAGTGACGACCATTACTCTCAACAAAAATACTATCAATTCCACATGAGTCCACATTCAGTTCAAAAGAAGAAGTAAAAGGTTTTTATATTAATTGTCTTCTCATTCTCACACTTGCATAAAAATAAGAGTTTCTAAATGATAGGATTTTCTTTATCAAAGTGTAGTTATTTGAGGGATTGGCGCAATTGCCGGTTCAAGTATAAGGCAGTCCCTTAAAAAAAAAGTATAAAGCCGTCCATGTCCTTCTTTAATGGGCCTCCAAGTTTTTAAGCTTATCACAAAAATTACTTTTATTTTTTATTTGTTTAGGCCCTTAATTTTTATGCTGATTGGCCCTGATTTAGATCTCCTACAGAATTACATATTTATTTACTGTAATCATACGTTCTAATATTATAAATAAAAATTATAATAATGAGTTAGAAGATGAATCTGTTTGGTCTTCATCTAAGAGTTTGAATGACTTTAATGTGGATTTCTAACTATTAGGCAAATCCAATGAGGAGGAGGACTATTATTTTTTTTTTGCTTTTAGTGCAATGATTTTTCTTTTTGGGGAACATCAAATGCAATATTTTTCTCAGTCAAATTCGTTGGCGAGGTTGATGGATTGGTGTTATGGTGTTTGACTACTAGTCAAATAAATCATTGATGGTAATAGATAAAAAGTTGAATATATATTCATTTATGTTCTTGACAAATATTTTGAATTCTAGTTATATTATGTCACAAAAAGATAAAAATAAGGTAAAAATATCCTCTGGTTCTTTAAATTATACACGTAAATTATATACTAGTTCTTTATTATCTAATTTTCTTTTGGTGTAAAATTCGTCTTTTATGTTTGTAAATATTTGTACCGATCTTAATTTCAAAACAACAAAATTGAAATTCTACACTCTTTTAATTTTTTCAATAAACTCGTATAATTCTTAAGGGATTTTGATCGTAGTTAATCTTTAGAACATAATCTCTCAATTAATTTTTTAAAAATAATTAAACAAGAGAGAATTTGAGTGAGATTCATATTAGAGATCTTAAAATTAAATGCGAAATTCTTTTAATCCAGATCATTAAATCACATAAAATTTATTATGTTATTCTTTATATAATCGATAACAAAACTCATAGTAGAATTTTAAAAAATCTCTAACTATAAATAATTGAAATGAAGTTATAATTAAAAGTAGTTCAACATTATAACATTTACAAAAATAAATAACTAACTTATTATAAAAAAAATTAAAAAATTAATCTGATATTTTCGTTTAATTTAAGGGTTACATTATCTATTTTGCCTAAAAATAAACTGGGTTACTTGTCTTCTCTATATGATGAGTCTTTTGAAAGAAGACATAATTTAGGGATTCAAATCTAGTTATGTTATGATATGTAACGGACTATATTGTCCCTTAAGTTTGTGACACGTATTTAGTGCAATGACATATATATTAGAGGAAAATGGCGGATTAAAATGTTATAGCTTTCAAGTTTTAGACGAGACCTTAGGTAATATTGATTGGTTTTTCAAGTTTATTGGTATGTTTGTTATAGATATTAAAAAAAAGTGATTTTGATGTATCATAATTTAAATAGTAAAAATTATTTTATTAAATAAATAATGTATAAAAAATGATTTTTTTTTTAAATTATTAAAAACAGTTTCTTATTTTAAACAGTTTTTAAATTTTTTTTTTTTTAAACATTAACAAAACAGACATAAAACATTATCAGTTAAGAATTTAAACTGTAACTAAAAAATATACTAAAATTTCTAAATGGAAGCTAAAAAAAAAAAATTTATGTGTTTTAACCCAAAAACAAGAATAAAAACTGAGGTGAGTTTCGAGATATTAATGGCACTACAATTAAATTTTCAAAAGGAGAATTTTTAAGTTATTATGGAAAAAAGCCTATAAAAAAATTATTAAATTTAAAAAATAACGTTGCACTGAATAATTGGGTTTGGGATTGTTTACATTTTCAAAACAAAGATCTTTCTAGTTATCTCAACTAGTACTAAAATCTTGACTTTATCAATGTATCTGTTATTTTCTGTATAATCCCAAAAATTAAAATCGCATTTTTTTTTTGACTGAAAAAATCACTAGGTAGTTATTCTTTTTTTTGACTAATTGTTCCATACTAGGTAGTTTTCTAAAAACTGTCCTATCCAAAATCTAGGATGATATTTGTTATTATAACTTCCCAATCCCAATAATATTCCCTCAAAAAAAAAAAAAAAAACTTCACAGTAATATAATGTGCCTATCTCTCTAACTTCTAGTCACTTGAGAAAATTTGCATCAATGGCCAACAAACGTGAAGGCAATATCCAATTAGACGATGAAACAGCATCAAGTGTGGATGAAGGCAACCCTTCCATCATGCAATTTTGTTGTTCATCAAACCATACTATAACCTTGATACAAAAGGTATGTATAAGTGATCACTTGGTCACTTGTCTCATAAAGATTAGTTATTTATAATCACATTACTTTATAGATACCTTCTTTATTTCTCTTGAGAAATGAATAGTTCGACCATCTACTATAATTTTGTTTATATATTGACACACATTTATAAAATTTGGAATATAAATTGAGTATTTATTGTTTTTTATACACAGAAGAATATAGTAATGAAGTTTTCTATTTCTCAAATTCATTCTTTTTTCAGAAATGGATAAGATCTAAATTGCAATTTGATTATCTTAGGTGTTTATTATTATAAAATAAAATTAATATGCAATGTGATTAATCATTTTTTTTAAAAATAACAATTTTTTTTAGGTATTTCGACTTACATATTTCTCGTATAAGCAAATTGATACTTTTATTATGATTAAAATCAATATTTTTAATGTTTTAACTTATGTATACAATTTACAAAGTCAAATTCAAAATTATCAAAGACACGTGTGTCTTTGATACACACAAAATTATAAATAAAATAATTATCTATTTCTTAAATAAATATAGAAGATCTCAACCCACTTAATTGCATAATTGCGCCTAATTCAAGACAACAAACACTTGAAAGAATAAATTATATTGACCACAATTTAAAAAGGACAAATGAAAGTTCCTACAACATATTAGAAGAAGAATCAGTCATGTTCCATTAGATCAATTAATCTCTTAGAGTTACAATTCACATTAATTTTGACACGAAATTTATGAGCAAAATAAAATAAGACACATGTGAATTGATTAATTTATTTTCTCTTGATTTTGACTAGGTGATTGCAGAAATAATTGGGACATATTTTTTGGTGTTTGCTGGATGTGGTGCTGTAGTAGTGAATAAAATCTATGGGTCAGTCACATTTCCAGGGATTTGTATCACTTGGGGACTAATTGTAATGGTCATGTGTTACTCTGTTGGTCATATCTCTGGAGGCCACTTCAACCCTGCAGTTACCATCACTTGGGCCCTCTTTCGTAGGATCTCAATTCAAGAGGTAGTTTCATTTATTTTTTAGAATAATAACCATTTTTAATTTTTAATTAATTTGTACATTTTTTAGTTTCAAAATTGAAAGCATGCCTTTAATTTTGATTTTGTTTCCCCTTATGAATCAATAATTAGTTTTCAAAAGTACATAACTTGGATTTATTTATACAGTGTTGTCAAAGGCACTATAGTGTTTGATCTTGTGTCGTGGAGTTGCTGTAAAAATGAGAATAAGAAGGAAGTGTGATAATAAAGAATATGGTAATTGTTAGTATTGCATCCATTAAGTTTTAGGTTCAATTCTCCTCCATTAATTTATGTATATTGAATACAAACATAAATACAAGCGAATTCCCTTCAAGATACATTGAAAATCTTGAAGAGAATTGCACAATCTCTTCAAACATATCTTTCAATAGTAGTTTACGAAAATGTTTTCTATACTTGCTCGTATGCATTAGAGAAGAGAAAAATGATTTTTAGAATATGAAAATCAGAGAGAATTTGCTTTGTATAATTGCAAAATTCGTGTCACAATCTGAATATGAAGTGTTTTTATTTATAAAGAAGTTCATACCATTTAGTGAAAAGAAATAATTCTTTGAAAATGTTTGTGCATGAGAGCGGAAACATATTTTTGTAAACTACTATTGAAATATAGGTTTGAAGAGATTATGCAAGTTCTCTTCAAGGTCTAAAGTATTTTATAGAGAATTCACCGATATTTTTACATCTAATATAAATAGATTAGTGCAGCGAATCAAACTTAAAATTTAGTGTAATGCAAACTTTGGAATTTATGTATGTAATACTAACGATTGCTATATTATTTTTGTAACATGTCTTTGAAAATTGTAAAACTATTATAATAATAATATAATACTCACAACTCAATGTTCTACCAACAATTCAGATAAAAAAGTAACTAAACATTATCCACTTGAATCATCATGACCATTTTTCTAATTATATTCATTTTTTAAGATGTGAAATGTATAGATAAAAGCTATAAAGATGAACAAACAAAAAAGCATTGATAGCTCTTAAAAGATTTGAATACTTAGAATTATATGTGAACAATGCTATAGAGTTTATAAGGATAATTTGATGATATATTGTAAATTTGTGCTCTACATGAATGATAATTTTTGTACATATGTAGGCTCCACTATACATTTTTGCTCAGTTGCTGGGGTCCACACTTGCAAGTGGCACATTATCTCTAACGTTTGATATCACACCAAAAACTTATTTTGGAACGGTACCAAGTGGATCAAATGGCCAATCTTTAGTTGTTGAAATCATCATCAGTTTTCTTCTAATGTTTGTCGTTTCAGCAGTTTCCACTGATGATAGAGCGGTGAGCTTTCATACATAATATCTTCATAGTTCATGTCAAATTCTATACTTCGTTTGATCACAAATATAATCAAAATATATTATTTAAATTTTAAATAAAATATATCTCATCTTTTATTTATATATGTGATTAGAGAAATATATTTTATCTTTTATTTATATTCGTGATTAGAAAAAAATGTATTTGTGCGTGTGTGGGAGTATGTCATGCGTTTAAATCTTTTGTGGTCTTTATATCTCTTAAATCTCAATTGTTGAATTAATGTAATGGTTTTAAATTGTAGTTAATAGTTACAATATTATGTTGTAATATTTAATATTGTAGTAAAATATTGACAAATACAACTGCAATTGTGATGCGGCACATTTGCATACGCAAATTATAAAATTTTAATATTACAAATTTCCAACAATTAAGATATACTACGATTTAAAATTGTTTATGTAACAATCGCAAGATTAATATTCTCGGTGATTAGATTGAAAGAAGTTTGATTTTGACTAATGCATTTAATTTTTTATGTTGATTTTTATAAAATTAAGATTCTAATAAGCTGAGTCAAAAACAAAATAAATAAAAGATTCTAATAAGCATTGACTTAACTTGATGGCAGGTGAATGACATGGGAGGTGTTGCAGTTGGAATGACTATAATGTTGAATCTTTTTATTGCTGGGTAATTTTATTATCGGTTAATGTATTTTATTTATTTAAATATTTATAATTTTATGCATGACTAATTAGAATTATCCAGGATGACCAATAATTTATGATTATAAAAAATTAAATTGAGATTTTCTTGCAGGCCTGTATCAGGGGCTTCAATGAATCCAGCAAGAAGTATTGGGCCAGCACTTGTGAAACATATTTACAAAGGATTATGGATATACATTGTTGGTCCAATTGTTGGAGCCATAGCTGGAGCAATTGCTTATAACTTTCTTAGATCCATAAAAAAGTCACCTTCAGAGTCACCATTGAGGAACATCATTGTAGTTTGATTTTTAGGGAGTTCAACTATTTTCTTTATTGAAGTAGATTGCTTTGGTATTATAAGTAATTTTGAAAATTTTTTTCTTTAGAGTTTGATTTTTAAGTGTAATATAATAAAAATATGACTGCATTCTAGTATGGTAGTATTAGTTAGTTTAATAATAGACATGATTAATTGCTTTTCGAGATGGAAAATTAGATTAATTTTTTGGGTTGATTCAATTAACTTGTCTTACCCTGCCTCACCAGTAATTGGGGTGATGCAAGGTGAATTGATGAGTAATTAAACTTTTTTTTTATTCGCATAATTTACATTTTTACCTCTAATTTGATGTTTACATTTGCACCTTGTGCTGTTTCAAAAAATAGGCTACCCTGAGATAATTTCATCTTTTGTCATGTAACTTATGAATCATAAGAATATCACATAATTTTGCTTAAATGAGTTGAATTATATTGTGTTAACTAGGTGATGATATAGAAAAAGTATCAAGCCCAAAAAAGAAGTTTAGAAAAAATGTGATTAATAAACTAAATATAACAAATCAAGTGGTTGAACCTTAATGAGTTTCAATTAAGGTTGAATCGACCGAAAATAACAAGTTCGACCTCTAATTAAAATAATGTTTTTATTAGATTTTATTTGATTCATAGCCAAAATTCTAGTTATCAATATATTTTCTCTTAGAAATTGGAGGGTGAGGGAAAAAAAAAACTAAATATAACAATTGTTACTATCATGTGAAAATGTAAATAAATTCTAAATTGAGGAGTCAATGGTTTGGGAGAGCTAAAGTGATAACAAGGTTATGGTTCAACTTCTCATTTTTAAAAATTAACAACTAATTATTAATGAATTCCAAATTTAGACTCTATTTATCAAAATATAGTGAATAGTGGGATAAGCTAGATAATAGTTGATAATGTATAATAAATTGTTGTGCATTGTGTATACTAGTTTAATTAATTCACCAAGAAGCTTTATATAAGGAGAGACAAAAAAACAATGGGAATTACAATGAAATAATGTACCAAAGTCTGAACAAGAAACCAAACAAAAAAAAAATCAAATTGTTGTTAATTTCTTGGTGATTTAGATGAGCTTGATAAAGTCAACCAAATATAAAAGTGACTGACATTGCTCCCAAACATGCCAAAGCCCACAACCCTACAGCTCTGTTTTGAGAAGCAGAGTAATAATAATATACTTCCGTCGGCTCACCCGATACATATATGAATCTCGGCGGAGGTGGTGTTGGTGGTGGTGGCGATTTCCGTAGAGGTGGAGGTGGAAGAGGAGATGATGGTGGTGGTGGCGGTGGTGGATTACTAATTTGTGGCGAGGAATACTCAGGTAGTGGTAGCGATTCTGTTGGTGGTGGTGTAAGAGGAGGTTGTGGTGGCGAAAATTGCTCACTACAAGGGTTTCCACAAGGACATGATCCACATTTGATTTCAATGTCTAATGGCTTAGAAGCCAATGACACATTAACTATGATGAAAAAAATAAGAAACATTATGGCAAAATTTTGAGAGCTAAAACTATGTTTTGGAGACAACATTGTTTGAGTAGTGCTTGGAATTTGATTACTTTTGATGCAAGGTACGTATAATAGATATAAGAGCTTGTATGTGAATGGGACTTTTTTATGCTCTTCTTGGTTTACTTATATTGCACGAATAGTACTATGCCAAAGCAAATATCACTCATTAAGTAACCAATAAAATTTATGAGGAAATTTTATTTAATTAGTTCATTTGGTGGATGAGCAAGAATGTTAATGTTGTATCCATTTATAGTTTTGTAGTGTTTAGTAGAAGAATCAAGATAAAGTGTAAAAGTTGGCATTATTCTTCTTCCCCTTAAGTGAGTTATTCGATATCTTTATTTAATATAGCTTGCACTTATTACATAAGTATCTCACCATTATTTAGTCATAAAAAATTGTATCTCACAATTTATGGTGTTTTTCCTAACATTCTTTATGTTGTGTACCTTATAAAACTATTAACAAGGGGAACAACTAGTGTTTATGCAATATGAAATTACTTTTCATTTATTTTTGGTATAATTGTAGTTTTAGTCTCTCTATTATTATTAATTTACGGAATTGGTGTTCTATTTTAAAAGTCAACAGTTTTGACCACTTCCTCTAATTTTTTAACTAAAAAATAATAATGTGGGATGTTTTAATTAACGTGACATATGATATGATGATGTAGAATAATTAACACCTATGAAATTGAAATAAAATGCCGTAAAAATTTAACTTTCAACTTTGAAATTTTTTCATAAATTTATTTTAATTAATGATACATAAATAATTAATGCATTTAAATGGTTTTATATCATAGAATTATATGTCACAACATTTAAAACATGTCAAATCATCATTTTTTAGTTTAAAAATATGAGAAAATGACCAAAACTGTCAACTTTTAAAATAGGAAGATCAATTCCGTAAATTGATAATAATAAAGAGACCAAAACTGCAATTAAACTTTTATTTTTCAATTATTTATACATCAATTAGTTCTGGTGGGTCAATGATTCTGTGTTGTAATTCAAATTTCATGTCAACAACAACCAACGAACAATGGCGACCATGTGCAAAAAAAGAGTGAATTTGCAACATAGAAAAAAAAGAAATAAATGAAGACTTTCCTTAAGGATTTACCTATATGATGTGGGCATATCCCCAATATACAATAAGTTTGTCATCAATAAAGTGGTGGTAACAAAAGAATAAGAACGAAAAGATAACAGAAGAAGAACGCATAAAGAATATTAAGAGAGGGAAAGAAAAATAATTTTATATGCATGGTAAATATGGTAATTGAGGGAGAATTTATAAGCTTATACGGTGACTATTTAAAGGTATAATCAAATTAGATAATAAAAATAATGAAACGGTTACTAAGAAAAAATTGGAGTTACCTGAGGCATGAGCCGGTTAGTGGATTTTAAAATAAGACTTAAACAAACTTGGTCAAAGTAGTCCAAAATCAGGATTTTTAAATAGACATTCTCAAATTTAAAAAGTATTTTTATAAAAACTATTTATTATTGGAAAAGGACCGAAGACAAATACATCAAGACTCATATCAACAAATATCACAAGTATCCAGGAGAAGGAATGCAAAATTGTAAGAGAAAATCATTGAATATTCGGGCAAACATAGTACAAAACAAATCGTTAAAGAAGAGGTGATATAACGAAAAATCTAGTCAAAATAATATGATAAAATGATTATGTTATGACAAGTTAATTCCCAAAATAATTGTTATTAATTTTATATCATGTTATGACAAGTTATTTTTCAAAAAAAAGACCTTGAAACATTTGTTATTATGTGTCGCCTCATCCTCCACCAATAAACATTCTTTGGTAGGAGAGTCGATTCAAGCTAAAATGAGACTTAACATAAAAAAAATTATTAGATTGAATAAATTATAGAAAAATATTCCACAAGGTCAATTTTTTTAGATATCAAACTAGACGTGAGACCACAAATTAAGTGAAAATAAATTATGAGATAAGCCTCGTATGTGCAATTTTTTCCAAGAATGAAGTTGATTTGAGACCACAAAATTACTAAAATTTTGTTAGGCGACAAATAACAAAATAGTTTAGAGATATGTAACATGAATTACGTAGAGCTTTTATTGTATGGCCTAATAGAGCTTTGAATCTGGGTGATTCTTCCACAAATTATTAAGACTGAACTTCTAGGTGATTCTTCCACAAACTTAGAAAAAGATATAAAAAAAAATATCTCGTCCACAACTATTAGAAAAAAAAAAAAATTTGCAAAGTTCACTTTTCATCAATATTTTTTTGCAACTCTTATATTTAAACACTCTTAATTTTCATATATATGCATTCAACACATCATTTTCTCTCTAACTCTTTTTCTATTACATCACCAATACATCACATTAATCACATTACAATCTATATTTTTTTTATCTATCATGGTATCAAATGGTTGTTTGAGTTCCACCAAATACTTAATTTCTATATTATTTTAGCCTTTCAAGTCCTCAAAAAGCGTGACATAGCATTTTGAACCTCAAATTTGTAAGGACAAGACAAGTTATTGTTGGGAAAAGAAACAAATAAAGAAATTTAAATAATGTAGAAATTTTAAATTTGGAGAAAAAAACCACGATTGTTATCGATTAATAACCAGAGAATAATACTATCTGAAAATGGTTACAACACATAAACTTCTCTCAAATTCTCTCTAGCCCCATTACACTCACACTCTCCAAAGCAAATATTTTAATTATATATCACAACACTCTAACACAAGAATAAAAGAGAAAAGAAACAAATCAAATACAAGTTTAAGTGTTTCTGACTGATGCAATTTGTAATAAAGAACTAGAGTCATATATATTGATATGATCCTCTTTGTCATGAATCACTTTAAAGATCGTTCTAGGTTGTAAACTTACAGATTGGAGCCAAAATCACGTTTAGCTAGAGAACGCGATAACCAGAGCTACAAAGTTCAGAATCGGGTGATTCCAAAACAAGGTGAAAGAAAACGTTCTGAAACGCAAGTTAGACTATTGAATCACCGAAATAGACAATGTAAAACGCAAGATATGAGCACAAGTTACTGAACACATAAATTGGCAAAATTTGTGTATTATGGTTTGATGTAAAGAAAACTGAAAATTATAATACAGCAAACAAAGCAAGAACAGAATGACCCCACAATCTAGGGATTGATAAGCCGAAAAGAGTGCCACAAGGATTAACAACCTTTATAAATTCAAAGTGAGTTCTTTCAAGAGCTCTAGAGAACAAAGCCTCACAAAATAACAATATGTTCAAAATCTCCCTTTACATATAAGCTAGGAGTTTGTCTTTTATAGTGGCAGCACCTTACAATTTCTCTAAATTTGGCCCAACTCAAATTTTTACAATTAAAACCAAATGTTCCTATTAGTTCAGTCTACTACTTTAATTAAAATTAGTATTAAAATTTGATAATACGTAGATGCAACCTTCACTCCTTAACTTCTTCAATTTGGATTAAGCAATTCACCGTCTTGAGTTTCAATTCTTCATGAGTCGGACTTGCTTCAAATAAAATGGATATCAAGTTATTTGGAGCATCTTTTACCTTCTTTGACCTTGGTCTTGTTATTGGAGTTCCACGACCTTAAATATCTTCTATGTTTCTTCCTTGGTTATATTTTCTATGTCTTCATCATATATAGTATTGAACAAAAACTCGATTCCAACAAAATGAGACTATTTCAATTAACTCGATTTCAACAAAAACTCAACGGATATAATCTCTCAAAATTTTCAAATAAGTATTTTATTTCTTAAACGAAGGGCCATCTAAGATATATTTCCACTTGTTTTTAAATTCCATGGATAGTGTTTTGGAGTTTTGTGTTTTTTCAAATAGGTATTTTATTTCTTAAATGAAGAGCCATCTAAGATATATTTCCACTTGTTTTTAAATTCCATGGATAGTGTTTTGGAGTTTTGTGTTCTTTGCATATAAGTTTCTCTTGTTTTCTTTCATCGCATTCAATTTTAAGGCAATCATAATAAAGCAATTTGAAGATATTTTAAAATTGTATCATACATATTCTATTTTACCGTGAGTGTCATTTTAACAAAAAAAACTCTAAAAATGAATTTCATTCTCCAATTTTAGTGCAATTTTAACTATTTTTTTTTTCTATATTACTTTTTAATTATTACTATATATACAACTTCAAAAATAATATTATACTTTGCATTAATGATAGTAAAAAATACATCAATAATAAATAAAACTAATTTAGTAAAAATAACTTTTCTTTTTCTTTTAAAGATTGGATTTCTTAATATGTGTAGAAAAAATTTTAAACGACACTTATTATGACACTTATTGGGTGCGTTTGTTTGAGTTTAAATAAAAATGATTTTTGTTTTAAATAATTTAGAGATTATTTTTTAGAGATTTAAAAAAAATGATTTTTTAACTCCCGTTTGTTTACTATTATAAAAATGATTTTTTTAAAAAAATAATCTTTAACCTGTTTGTATACAATTTTGTAAAAATGATTTTTGTAAACTACAATGACCATTTTGCACACACATTTTAAAATTTGATCAATGTAATTGAGTACTCCTAAAAAACCAATAAATAAACACACACCCAAAAAACAATTATGTAGAAAAAATAGAAAAAGAGAATAAAACTTATTGGATGAAAACCAACTTCGAGGAAAGAGAAAAAATGGTCATTACGTGAAAGAGATAAACTCAACTAATGAGCGGAGGACAATTTGAGATTTTCAAAATAAGGTAGGGGTAATTGTATCATTTTCTCTCGTTAATGAGGTAAGTTCCGTGTTTTTTAATTGTGTTTAGTTTTTCTCTCTCATCTATCGCAAAAGGCAAATGCAAGAAGCTACTATTTCTAGTTTTTCATTTTTAGCCAAAAAAATGATTTTTTTAACAAAATCATTTTTAAAAAATCTAAAACAAACACCCTTTAAACCCTACAAAATAATTTTTGGCGTAATAAAATAGATTTTTTTATAAAAAAATTTGCAACAAACTCACCCATTATAAGATAAGATGGTGGAAGCAATTAATTCAGGAAGTAACTATGAAGTATCAAATATGACATAAGATAAATGGAATCCAAATGTAGACAAAGACGACGACCGAAGTCTTACCAGTCTAGCTAAGTCAAGTAAATCCTTTAGACAAGTCATACCCATTTGCTTTGTCTCTATTTGGATATGATGTCAGTTTGCATCCACTTTGTCCTACACCAATGGATTAAGGTTAGATTTTGGTATTTGCTTAGTAAGAGTGATACATTTTGTTGGATATGATTTTTTAGTTCTTTAAATTATTTTTATTTTTATTTTTAATTTTTTTATTTCATTTTAATCTCTTAAATTATAAACATTAAACACTTTAATTTTGTTACACATTTTGTTGGAGAATCTAGAGAGAACCGAGAACTTGCAATTAAATCTCAATCCAAAATTCTAATGGATATTAATGAAACCACACCGAAAAGAATTAACTTTTTGAGTATATGAATCATGCATATGCATGTTATAAGTAGGCATAGCAAATTAATGAAACCACACCGAAAAACATTAATTTTGAAAGAAAATAATATTGACATATACTTTGTTAAAATTATTACATTAATTTAAGTGTGGAAAAAAGGACGTAGAAAAGGGGTGATAACTTTTAATCCTATCTAGACTAAGCATGCAGCGAATGGAAGACTTTCCCTTCACTGACTCCTTTTAACACACGCAACACTGTATTTGGCTAGTACATACATAATACAGCAGAAAATTTAATGTTCTTTAACACGTTATAACTTATAAGTAGTTACTTATGTATTACTTTCATAAAAAAGTAGCTATGTGTGTAAATATTTATTTTTTCTCTTTACCAAGTAAAAAAAGTAGTTATGTATGTATATATTACTCTTTATCAACTGAACTTTAAAGAAAATATTCTTGATAATTATAAGTTGGATCAAGAAGTTAATAAAATAAAATAAAAATTTTAAATGTAATTTTAGTCTCCTGTTTTTATCAATTCGAAAAAATAGTAAAGTTGACAATTTTTGTAATTTCTTTAGATATTTTAACTGAAAAATGGTGGTTTGAGATTTTTTAATGACGTGACATACTATTTCATAGCGTAAAATCATTTAAATACAATAATTATTTATATGTTATTAATTAAATTATAAAAATGAATAATTTCATAAGTTTAAAACTGAAATTTTTAGAGGATTTTATTGCAATTTTAGTTAAAAAATATCACATGTCACGTCTTTTAAGATACATTACATTATCATTTTTTTAGTTAAAAAATATAAGAAAGAGATCAAAATTATTAGATTTTAAAAATAAAAGAACCAATTTTGTGAATTGATGAAAATAAGAGAACTAAAACTGCACTTAACTCTAAAATAAAATATGGTTTCAGTTAAAATTTAAACTTAAATTATTTCAAACGATTAATCAATGATTGAAATTTATTAACCACTTGAACACAATTCACTTGATTTATGTACGTATATATAATAATAATCACTTTTTATTAATTGATAAATAATACTCTCTCAATTTCTTTTTAATCATCGCATTTGCAGAAAAAAAATTGTTCATATTTATTCTTTGTTTTTAAAGTTTAATATAATACAATATTAATTATTGTCTTATCAATAATATCTTTAAATATTTAATTTAAAGAGAAAAATAAATAAAATGAGATAATAAATTATTAAGAGTATTATAAAAAATCAATAATTCTATCAAAATTAAAAAAAAATTATTAATTATCTTAATATACATTAAAAATTCTAAAATAACAACTAAATAGAAGCAGATGGAATATTATTTATTCTATTTTATAAAGTAAATAATTGACTATATACGAGCTACATTCGTCAAATAGGAGTTTGCATTTTCAACCACACACTACAAATTTTGTAAATCTTGTATATGTAGCATATGTAATTCTCCCTCACATATAATACCCTCTAAGACTAAGTAATTAAATTTCTTAACATGGCGAGGCCTCTTCTTACCTCTCATGTGCACAATCTTCTTCTATCTTCATCATCCATGCTCAACACAACACTTATATTTCTTGTGCTTGTTGTTTTCTCTATATTTTCCATCATCACCTTTATTTGTGGTACTAAGAACATGAAGAAGCTCCACACAAAAACAGAGGATTCCAAGGAAATCAAGCTAATTTCAAAGCTAAATAGAAAACTTAGTAGTAGAGCAATTTCAATGATGAAGATGATATCATGGAGAAAAGTGGAAGCAGAAGGAGAATTGGAAAAGGGAACTAGAGATTGTGGTAACCAAGATGAAGGAGAAGTCCTTTGGAGGAAGAATATTTTGATGGGAGAAAAGTGTCGCCCTCTTGATGGAGAAAATTAGTAGTAATTTTTAAACTTAAGGGTAAGAGATTTGTTTTGAAGTTTGATTTGAAGGGTTAGATTCAAACTTCAAAGTTTTTTATCAACTTTTTTTCAGGAAATTGATAGTAGGATTTCTAATTTTGTGTGTTAATGTTACTTTCCAACAAAAATGTTTCGATGTTTCTTTAGCAGTGGTTTATGAGGACTGATATTTCAACATGGTCTAAAATATTAATGATGATCGATGTTTCTTAAAGAGTAGAAGTTTATTATTTTTTTCATCTTCATGATTCATACATTGATTTAATCAATGTCGATTTAATAAAAAAATATAAATTGAGATTTAAAATAAATAATATTTTATTTTATTTTAGTCAAACTATATCGATCGATTATGTCACCCTCTTACAAATTACAAGAAGAAGCTTAGTAAACTTCTTTTAAGGACAACCGAAAGTCATGTTAGAGTTTGAAACCATTTTTACATATTAATCTACTTAGGTAAATCTTGCCTTTTGAAAGGAGATAGCTATTCTTTTGTACAAATTGTTTATGAATGAGTTTTACCAATTTCTTTTGCCCATCACCCAAAATAGTGGTCAAGTAAACTTTGGAGTTCTTTAAACGCAAGTGATATTTTTACTCACACAAAATAATTCATTAGTATATTAACGTGTGTTTGGTATTTAATTAACAGAGAAATACAGATATATCTTTATTTTAATTAAATATATATTTAATTATTATTAATTCAACTTCAATTATAATTAATTCAACTTTGAACTAATGTGTATATCGATTCAATATTCGAGGTGATTTTGATTACCTTTGTTGTAAGTTATTGGGCAAGTCAAATTTTTCATGTGGTGAAAATGACCCCATCTACTAACAGATTCATCTACCACTGATAGAACATGAAAAACTTTCTTAGTTGTTTGGTATGAGAGAAAATTAAAAAAAAAAATTAAACATTTTATTTTAACTATTTGAATGAATAGAAAGTGAGAGAAAATAAAAATAAAGAACAAAGATTATGTACCGTGAGTGTTATGTTTGTAAAGACAAAAATTACCTTACATTAAAATTATATATATGATAAAAAAGTAAAAATGTATTGTTATTATTATTTAATTAATAAATAATATTAAAAATAGAAAGAACCTATAAGTTTTATTTTTTTCAATAAAAGTATTTGATAATAATTACAAAAATAAAAAATAACACATATTTTTTAATTAAAATTTTAATGATTTTGGTTAATACATATTTAAAATAAAAATATTTTATTACATCATGAACTTTGAGAGCTATGAATGGTCTTATTTCTTCTGTATCTGCATCTTTCTAGAGACTAGACTAGTCATTATTTGACCATTGACCAACCAAAGAGTGTTTAGGGTGCAAGAGAAAAAGAGTTATAAACTTGAGAGGGCTGTTTCGTCCTTTTAAATAAAAGAATTAGTTTCGTGTTCTTTTCTGTGTAATTGTGTGCAGAAATCATTTATGTGTAAATTATATGTGTGCCGTTCTTTACAATAGTACTAGAGATTTAGATTTAGGGAGATAAATTTTATTTTAATATCTGTTAATTTTCACCGTTGCTCCACAGTGCAGATGTTTGTTGATGATACAATTTTATATTCTTTCCATTTTTATTTTTCGTTGGTTCTAACAAGGGAAGAGTCTACCTTCCATCCTCTTTCCCTTTTGTCATTTTCTTTCCTTTCCTCCTTTTTCAAAAACAAACAAATTGAATAATTATCATACTATTTTTTTTCTTTTTAAATAACTTGTTATTAAGAGTGAAAATAAGTCAGAGTAGCTCGTAGGAGCTTATAACTTAATTTATAATAGACTTAGATTAGATTAAACTTTTTTTAATAAAGAAACAATAAGAAATTTTTAAAAACTCATTTAATTAAATAGATTATGCTATATACTATTGAAAAAATCTTTTAAGTTTATCAAACCGATTTATTAAAATAAATATGGATAATATTTTTTTTGTTAATGTTATAATTATATTAATTTATGTACTTTGTGTTTAATTATAAATTTTTTATAATTAAAATATATTTATTTACATCATTTTTTTAACATATTTAAATGTATTATTCCCTCTGATCCTATGTATAAGATAATTTTTTGGTTTTATATATAAGAAAAAATTACGACTTTTAAGATGCATTTATTGTTTAAATTATTTTTATATCCTTATTTAAAATATTTGTGTTTTTAATATTATTAGTTGGTATTTAATATTATACCGTTTTCAATAAATGCATATACGTAAAAATAATCAAAAAGTTAAAATAGTCAATGATCATACATTGATTTTAATTTTTTTTTGTTAATTTATCTTATAAATATGACTTGATGTAGTATTATTGAATACAATATTATATAGATTTAATTGTAATTTTAATTTTTTTTTATCTTGCTACTCACGAAAATGGTACTCTATTTTAAAAACAATCAATTTGCTCCTCAACTTTTATATTTTTTGCAATTGTGTCCCTCCCCTCATTTTTGTCCTAGAATCAGTGATGACATTTTAAATAAAGTGCCATCTAAAATGAGGATATGGCAAAAATATTAGTGAACTTATCCTTTTCCACAGAGGTAGAATGCCTTTAATGACACTACTAGGGTGGGTTCGGGCCTAAAAACACCAATTGGCCCAACCCGAGGTTGAAAAACACAAACCCAATTTTTCCTGATACAAAAATCGGGTTAGCATGTTGCGGGTACAACGGGCCGTGGGTTAAACGGGTGGTTACAGTCGGGTTGAATCATTGTTTGGGCCATTCAATTTTTTTGACCAATAACATGTTTATCAAAATAACTAACATTTTTTCTTTTAAAATTGGGCTACTAACCTTCACATAACATACAATAATATTCCCATAATGCAACAGCTTACAACTGCAACAACTCAGTTTACAACTACATTCACATAACATACAATAACTTACAAATACAACAGCTTACAACTAAAAGTTTTACACAATCCTTGATTTTCAAGTCCAAAAGATTACAACTAAAAGTTTTACACAATCCTTGTTTTTCAAGTCCAACAGATTATAACAGCTTAGTTTTTCAACAACAACTCAACCAAATTCAAGTTATAGATAAAGTCTAATATTAATACACACTTTTAAATTCAAATTATAAATAAAGTCTAATATTAACACACACTTCTTGGGAAATATTGATAGTTTCAATTGACTCTATGACAATACAAATATCAATATATGTTTTCAATTTGTTCCCATTGCCAACCTAAAAAATTAGAGCAAAAATTAGTATTCAATAATCATTGTAAAAATATGTTGTTGATGTGAACCATAGAAAAAATAACTCAATACCTTGTTTGCAATCAACATTAAAAAATTCCAGACTTGATAATGTCAAATTTACTTTAGCTTAGTTTCATGTATAGCAGCCTAGTTTGAATCAAAAATAATGCAATCAACATGATTAGATCATTCATTTTGAATCAACAATAAGGTCTAACTAAGAAATCAAGTTGACATACCCATATATGTTGTTCAAAATAATATAAATTGCTGCTACTAATTTAGCTAATGTTAAATAAAGATTTAACACCAAGCAATCTGCAAGAATTCTAGCAACCTAGAGAATCAATATTCATACTCAGTACTTTAATTTTATTAAAAATAAAATTCTAATAGTTCACAATTGACTTAAGATAAGAGGTAACATACATATGATAAAGCACTTGTTTTTCTATGACTTGCAGCAAAATCAGTCTCGGAATATCAGGCACCAGCTGTTGGGAAATAGAGTAGTAATTATACAAGAATAACAAATTAAACTTATGTTCTTTCTTATAACAAAAATGCTAATATATGCTAACATATATCTATAACATGCAGTTTATATTGCTAACAGAGTAACAGTTGTAGTTGTGGTTACTTACAATTTTGGTTACTAACAATTTTTGGCATTTAACAGTTTTGATTACATGTAGTTTGGTCCATACACAATTAAACTAATCTAACTTAAATTGATAAAATCAAACAACCAGATAAAAGAATAATAAGATATAACAATAATAAGTTACTAGGCAGAACAACAGTTTATACAAATCCCAAAAAACTTGTGTTGATATTGTCATAGAGCCAAGTCAGTATTTGACTTAAGTTTGTGTGACTTCAAAAAATTCAAAAAAGTTCAAATCTGAAAAGTTTGGCAGAATTAGTTAGTACTAACACAAGATTGACAAAATCATTTCAAATTAGTAACAATAAAAAGGAATATGACATACAATAATTTTATTCAGCCACAATTAGGTGGCTGTGATGATGAGCCACCTGTAGTTGCATTTCCCACTAACATTCCTTGAAACTCTGAAATAATTAACAAAATAATAAACATTAGATTATATTATGAACATATAAATATATTAGGAAGTTCAAACAGTTAAAAGATACATAAATAATTTTACCTTTAATAATTTCTTCAGAAAGATCAACATCTTCACTAAGATTTAAGTCTTTGAAACAAGTGAGTGAATGTTTTAGCCAATTCTGAGTGCAAATTAATGTTTCAGCCATTTCTAGCTTTAGAGAGCTTCTAAAGGTCTCAATGACTCTCCCACCAGTACTAAAAGCACTTTCAGAAGCAACTGTAGACACCGGTATGACCAAAATATCTTTGGCTATAAGAGATAAGATTGAGTACTGAGTTGCATTATATTTCCACTAAGCAAGAATATCAAACTTTTCACTCATTTTCATACACTTACTAGAATAATATCCCTCAAGCTCATTTTGTTGGTCAATGGAGTCTTTCTCTTTCAAATGGTCTTCAAAAGCTTGTGCTCTGGCCATATGTAAATTATGGGCAGCAGCCACAGAGATTTCATCATGGGAAGCACTGTCAACAGGCATGGGAGTCGGTTGTGGTGAATTATTTTTTTTGTCATGGACTTTTTTATACCATTTGTACATTTTAGTTAGATCTTCTTTAATTAATGTAATCAATTCAATAGCCACCTCTGATTTAGTTGCATACATATCTTGAAAGCACCACTCAACATATTTCAATTTATACCGTGGATCAAAAATTACCCCAAAATATAGCAACTTATTAATGTTTGTAATACTACCCCAATACTTATCATATTTTGCTAACATATCCTCAGCCACACTTGCAAAAATGGTGTTCAAATTCAAAGAGGCATTTTCCAGCTCACAATAGATTGGAGACAATTGGTGAAAAGCTGCATGTATACTCTCATGTTGTGAGGAGGAAAACACTCTAGTTGCCTCATAAAATAACTTCAAAAAAGTTGCAAACGCCCTAGCTGTATCCCAATCAGAACTAGTTGGGGGACCAGCTTCTCCAAAGAAATCCTTATAACTTGACTCCTCAACCTCAAGCTTCCCAAAAGCTACTTGAAACTTCTCGGCAGCCTCAAGCATCAAGTAGGTTGAATTCCAACGAGTTGAAACATCAAGAGATAACAATTTTTTACAAGATATTCCAGCTAATTGAACATATTCCCTAAACTTGGCAGCTCTATGAGCTGAAGATTTTACAAATCTAACAACATTTCTAATGCTAGAGATTGCCAAAAAAATTTCTTTCAAGCCATCAGTTACAACTAAATTCAGAATATGAGCAGCACACCTCATGTGGAAGTGTTCCCCATCCCCCGTCAAACCATCCATATTATTTATCTTTTTTTTTCAAAAAAGCAACAGCTATATCATTGGATGATGCATTATCAACGGTTATAGTTGACACATTTCGAATCCTCCAATCCTTTAAAACCTCTTCAATCTTCTTACCAACGGTGTCACCCCTATGATTTGGGATTACTGTGAAACTAATAATCCTTTTTTGATAATTCCAATCATTATCAACAAAGTGTGCCGTAAGGGTCAAGTAGTTAAGGTTTTGGATTGAAGTCCAATAATCTATTGTAAGAGCTACCCTATTGCAATCAGACTTAAAAAAAGCTTTCAACCTTACTTTTTCCTCCATAAACAACTGAAAACTATCCATAGCTACAGTTCGTCTAGACGGTATTGTAAATTGTTGCAGCAATGTTCTCAACATATATTTAAATCCTTCACCTTCCATAGCTTTGAATGGTTGTTTATCCAAAATCACAAAAATAGACAATGCCTTACGACAAGCTTGAAGGTTAAATTTACTACTTGTTGAAACCAAACCAGATCCTTCTACATTAGGAAACGTAAGAATAGTTTGGGTGGGGTCATCTGATACAACCAAAGGTTTTTTGGCACATCTAGTAAGGTGGTAGTTGAGGTTAGAGGTGCCATGAGTTCGAGAGTCACACAAGTATATTTTGTGGCAGTATTTACATGCGGCAGATTGTACCTCCACTTCACTAGAAATAATTTTGTTAAAGTGTTCCCAACATTTAGAGGATTGCCTAGGACCACTTGCATTAGCTCTTCTCTTCTTTTTAACTTGATTGTTAGCCAATTCAGGTCCAGCAACTACAATTGTTGCTGTTGCACTAGCTTTAGTAGGGTTGATATTTGGAGTTGGTAAATTTTGACTAGGTTGGTTCATCACTGAAATCATGAAGGAGCCATAATAACCAAATACCAACCACATTGAATTATTTATTTTAAGTTTATTAACTTTTAAAGGGTTGTAATAAAATTTTAAGGGGGTGTATTAAAACTTTTAGTGGATGTAATTTAACATTCAAGGATTGTATTACTCTATTATTTAAGTGACTGTAATTGAACATTTAAGGGACTTTAATTTAACCTATAAGGGAGTTTAATTCTTATGTAAGTGACTATAATTCAAGAGTCTAGTGTGTTTCACAAACACTAGACTTATTCAACCCATTGAGGGTAACTATAACACAACGTCTAGTGTGTAACTAGCACTGTACTCATTAAACAATATTAGAATAATATTGAAAAAAATATCCATTTAGAAAAAGTATAAGCATATAATAAACAGAAGTATATATTGGAGAAACATGCGTCAACAAAAACTTAAGTATGCATATAATACATTTAAAAGTATGTATAAGAAAAAAAAATTAACATACATTACAAGTTATAAATAAAGAAACCAAATAAATTTAAAATGGTGTATAAGAAAAAGTTATAAATAAAGAAACCAAATAAATTTAAAACGATGTATAAGAAGAAAAAAATTACGCATACATTAGAAAAGCTGAATCTAAAACAAAAGAAGGCGTAATCAAAAGTAACTTTTTGATTCCTATGATATACGATCAAAAAGTTACTTTTATTTTTGTTTGATCGTGGTCAAATTAATTACAAGTTTTTTTCAAATAAAATACAAATAAATCATTGTTATCCAGGATTCGTGGGAAAAAAGAGTCATGCCAGTACCTAGCTGGGATCTGATTGTATAAAAAAACAAACTGAAAAAGAAAATAAATTTCTTTATAATATAAAATTGAAACCAAATAGAAAAAAAAAAAAAAAAAAAAAAAAGACAGATAAGATATATCAAATCAATATCAAATCAGAGATAAAGAAAGGTTTTTTCGAGCCCAACTTTATTTGTTCTTTTTGTTTATGTGATGTATCATAAGCATAATAATTCTATTTTTTGAATTGGGGAGAGAAGTACGCATTAAAAAAAACTGAAGCACTAATTACATTTAGTATAAAAAAAAGCACTAGTTACATTAAAAAAAAAAAGAAGCATATTTTTAATATGTTAATTAAACACATAAAAAGAACCAGAAACTTTAAACACATATTAATTAAACACATCTAAAAAAGAAAAATACAAGTTAAAAAGATAGCATTCATTTATAGGCATAAAAAGATAGTATACATTTGAAAAACTTATAAACATGAAATAGAAAAAATATAAGCATCAAACTGGAGAAGAAAAAAATAGAAGCACAAACTTAGAGTGCTCTTGCTCTACAATCACCCCTTGCTTGCTACTATTATTGACTCGTTGATCCATCTTTTCCAGCCACAAGCCAAGAACATCAAGAAAAATGGTTGGAAATTAGTAAAAGTATGTTTTTTTCTTCAAAATATGCAAAAAAACAAAAAATCGAATTCTAGAAAGTATTATGGCAAAAAATCAGAATATTCATATCTAATAAATATTCATATCTAGACATCAGAGTTTGAATTCATATCAGAATATTCAAATATCAGAATATGCATATTAGAGTTTTCTAGATATGAATATTTATTAGAGTTGGAAATTAGAGTTTGAATTCGAACATCAGAATATTCAAACTCTAGAGTATGCAAAAAATTAAAGAAAAAAATAAAAGAATATTCAAGATATGAAAACCAATAAGCAGAGAAAATGAAACAAAAAAAATATAAAAATAAATTAGTTATATGAAATAGTATCAACAAATCTAACAACTAAAAAAATAAATAAATTTAATAATATATGTTATCTCTCAGATCTGGAAAATGTAGAGATAAGTTGGTCCAAATCAATAGGTAGAGTCATAGAGATAATGAAGCAAAAAACAGTTTTAATTAGTTAGTCATATAAAAAAAATAAGTAGATAAAAAAGTAAATAAATATAAATTGTTTAACAACAATCCTAAACCATCAAACTGAATAAAAAGATTTATAACA